>JAQQAC010016209.1:45952695-45966188 GCA_029783875.1 Phataginus tricuspis | reverse complement strand
TTCTCTTTTTCTCTTAATGAGTCTGGCTAGGGGTTTATCTATTTTGTTTATTTTTTCAAAGAACCAGCTTTTGGTTTCATTGATTTTTTCTATTGTTTTATTCTTCTCAATTTTATTTATTTCTTCTCTGATCTTTATTATGTCTCTCCTTCTGGTAACTTTGGGCCTCATTTGTTCTTCTTTTTCCAATTTCAATAATTGTGTCCTTAGACTGTTCATTTGGGAATGTTCTTCCTTCTTTAAATGGGCCTGGATTGCAATGTACTTTCCTCTTAAGACTGCCTTCGCTGCGTCCCACAGAAGTTGTGGCTTTATGTTGTTGTTGTCATTAGTCTCCATATATTCTTTGATTTCTGTTTTGATTTGGTCGTTAACCCATTGATTCATTAGGAGAATGTTGTTAAGTCTCCATGTATTTGTGAGCCTTTTTGATTTCTTTCTGAAATTTATTTCTAATTTTATACCTTTGTGATCTGAGAAGTTGGTTGGTAAGATTTCAATATTTTTGAATTTACTGAGGTTATTTTTGTGGCCTAGAATGTGGTCTATTCTGGAAAATGTTCCATGTGCACTTGAGAAGAATGTGTATCCTGCTGCTTTTGGGTGCAGAGTTCTGTAGATATCTGTTAGGTCCATCTGTTCTAGTGTGTTGTTCAGTGCCTCTGTGTCTTTACTTATCCTCTGCCTGGTTGATCTATCCTTTGGAGTGAGTGGCGTGTTAAAGTCTCCTAGAATTATTGCATTGCTGTCTATTTCCTCCTTCACTTCTGTTAGTATTTGTTTCACATATGCTGATGCTCCTGTGTTGGGTGCATATATGTTTATAATGGTTATATCTTCTTGTTGGACTGACCCCTTTATCATTATGTAATGTCCATCTTTATCTCTTGCTACTTTCTTCATTTTGAAGTCTATTTTATCTGATACAAGTACTGCAACACCTGCTTTTTTCTCTTTGTTGTTTGCTTGAAATATTTTTTTCCATCCCTTCACTTTTAGTCTGTGTATATCTTTGGGTTTAAGGTGAGTCTCTTGTAAGCAGCATATAGATGGGTCTTGCTTTTTTATCCACTCTGTTACTCTGTGTCTTTTGATTGGTGCATTCAGTCCATTTACATTTAGGGTGATTATTGATAGATATGTACTTATTGCCATTGCAGGCTTTAGATTCGTGGTTACCAAAGGTTCAAGGGTTGCTTCTTTACTATCTAAGAATCTAACTTAACTTTCTTGCTACGTTATTGTGTGCGCCGTCTGATGTTTCTTTATCTCTCCCTTCCTATTCTTCCTCCTCTTTTCTTTATATATTAGGTGTTTTATTCTTTGCCTTTAGTTAGTATTTGGGTGGTCTGCTTTCTTTGCTATGCTTTTATTTTCTCTGGTGATATCTTTTTAGTCTTAGGGATGTTCCCCTCTAGATCAGTCCGTTTAAGATATTCTGTAGTGGTGGTTTATGGGTGGCAAATTCTCTCAACTTTCTTTTATCTTGAAATTGTTTAATCCCTCCGTCATATTTAAATGATAATCGTGCTGGATACAATATTCTTGGTTCGAGGCCCTTCTGTTTCATTACGTTAAATATATCATGCCATTCTCTTCTGGCCTGTAAGGTTTCTGTTGAGAAGTCTGATGACAGTCTGATAGGTTTTCCTTTGTAGGTGATCTTTTTCCTCTCTCTAGCTGCCTTTAATACTCTGTCCTTGTCTTTGATCTTTGCCATCTTGATTATTATGTGTCTTGGTGTTGTCTTCTTTGGGTCCCTTGTGTTGGGAGATCTGTGGGCTTCCGTGGACTCTGAGACTATTTCCTTCCCCAGCGTGGGGAAGTTTTCGGCAATTATTTCTTCAAAGACACTTTCTATCCCTTTTTCTCTCTCTTCTTCCTCTGGTACTCCTATAATGCGAATATTGCTACGCTTCGATTGGTCACAGAGTTCTCTTAATATTCTTTCATTCTTAGAGATCCTTTTATCTCTCTCTGCCTCAGCTTCTTTGTATTCCTGGTCCCTGTCTTGTAATTCCTTGATCGTGTCTTGAACCTGATTCAATCTGCTGTTGAGCCCTTCGATGGCTTGTTTCATTTCTGCATTGTCTTTCCTCACTTCCCTCACTTCCTCCCTCAGCTCTTGCACATTTTTCTGTAGATCTGTCAGCATGGCTATGACTTTTATTCTGAATTCTTTTTCTGGAAGACTGTGAATGTCCATTTCTCCAGATTCTTTCTCTGGCATGGTGTTTGTCTGAAGCTTTGTCTGTATCATATTCTTCTGTCTTCTCATGACTGTAGAATTGGTTGTTGGTAGCAAGGAGAGATAAGAAAGGAGAGACAAGAAAAAAAAGAGATTTCTACTAATAATATAAAAGTATAAGGAGAGAGAGAGAAGGGAAAAGAAAAGAAAGAAAAAGAAAAGGCAGCAACACCTAAAAGAAAACAGCAAGAACAACAACAAAACAAAACAAAACAAGACAAAACAAAACCAAACAAAACAAAACAAACAAAAAAAAACACCAAAAAGCCCACCGGGGTGGTTTCTGTGCGAATGCTGTAGGTGGCGCTATTGCTCCGCTATTCCAGAGCCGCGGCCACGTCGCTCCACACGGCCCTTTAAATCTGTGGCCGGGTGAGAATGGATGGGAGGCTGTTGAAAGAGAGGGAAAGAAAAAAAGGAAAAGAAAGGGGAGAAAAAACAAAACAAAACAAAAACAAAAACAAAAAAAGCCACCGGGCGTGGGTTCTGCGCGAGTGCTGTAGGTGGCGCTGTTGCTCCACTATTCCAGCGCCACTATAGTTCTAGCTGGGTTGGAAACAATGGGAAGCTGTTGATCTCCGTGAGGGTCTCAATGGCGGGCACTCTTTCCCAGTCGCCAGCTACGGGGTCCAAAGCTCCCCAGGACTCCCAGCGTGCTGGGCTCAGTTCGCGGGGCTATCCGGCCCCTCTACTGAGCTCCTGTCTCTTTAAGACCGCTGGGGTAGAGCGCGCGCTTTTCTTCCCCTTTTTCTCCTTTCTTTTTCCTTCCCGGAGCCTGCCGCGGGCAACTTGCACGTTCCCGGCTGGGACCCTGTGCCCTCTGTCCCTCCAATCTCCGCTACACCGCAGATCTCCACTCCCTCCTGGCTCTGAATCCTCTCCTCCCGCCGGAGCGCTGGGGGAGAGGGGCGCTCGGTCCGCTCGCGGCTCCGTACCTTACCCGCCTTGCCGGAACTCCCGCCGGAGTGCTGGGGTGGAGGGGCGCTCGGGGCTCAGACTTCCCCTGGCTCCCGGCTCTGAATTCTCTCCTCCCGCCGGAGCGCTGGGGGAGAGGAGCGCTCGGTCTGCTCGCGGCTCCGTACCTTACCCGCCTTGCCGAGACTCCCGTCGGAGTGCTGGGGTGCAGGGGCGCTCTCGTCTCGCTGGATCGTGTTTTCGTCCCGCCTCGCCGGATGCCGAGTCCTCTGTCCGGCGTGTCTGGCCGCTGGAGCTCTGGGGGGGAGAGCGCTCGGTCCCACCGGATCGCCGCCCATCCGTCTCACCGGCTGCCAAGTTCTCACAGGTGTAGCTGTACGCTGTGCACTTTCCTGTGTATTCTGGTCTCTCTTTTAGGGATAGTTGTATTTGCTGTATTTTCGTGAATAAATATAATGTTGGGAGGAATTTTTCTGCTAGTCCGTTCAAGATGCCATATTCCCGGAAGTCCCTCTAAGCCTATTTTTGCAAGAAATAATCTTTATCTTATTTGGTTCTGTTAATAACTAATGAAAAACTATACCTTTAGTGTATAACATAGTGCAGGTAAATTGAATTCTTCTTAGATCCCACGAGGATAGAGCCCATGTCTTTTTCTAAATCGTTATATTCATCAATGCTACAATAACATTTAACTGGTGAATATAGTCCGGAAATGCATTACTAAAAGTGACTTTAAATAGTTATTTGTATGTACATAGTTTTTTCCTTTCATACTAAGAACTTTCCCAGAGAGCTCATTAATCTTCATAATATTCCCGAGTGTTTAGGGCAGAGTGTTATCCTATTTTGTAGATTCAATCATTCATTTATTCAAATACTTTATGATTGGTTTGGTCAATAGTGATGAAGGAGATAAATAAGTTCCACACTTGCAGGGAGCTTAAATTCTCATAAGGGGAGAAACACAACAAAGATGTAGAAAAATAAACTATATAATTTTGGAGAGTGATAAGTTTTATGAAGAAAACACAGCAAAGCAATGGAATAGAGAGTAACTGAAATAAACTACTTCAGCTCAGGTTTGTCAGAAAAAGGCCTGAGTGGATATATGAGGAGACAACTGAATGATGAGAAGCCAGCCAATGCCACAATTTGAAGGAAGAGTGAAATAGAGAGAAAAACAAGTTGAAAGTCTAGGATAGCTGAAATCATTTATCCATGGTTATTAATTCAGTCATGTACTTAATACTGAGATCTATAGCTCATGATTCTTCTCTACTGTTCTGTTGACTGTCTATGTCACTGTTGTTTTCTGGTATTTTTTTGGAGGTCAAAAGACAGACAATATGTTTGTGTATTTTTTCAATTTTTAGCCTGATCCTAGAGATGAAAATGAAGAGCCAAAAGTAAATGATTAGATGGAAACAGGGCAAATTTCTTCCCCTATACTAAATCCATGAAACAGATGCACAGCACAGAGTTAAAATTAAAGCCCATACATAACACAATGAATGTGTTTATTTATTTTTGTAGTTACAGTTTCAAGCACACACTACAAGACATTTGCACCATTTAGTTTATATCATTCACCTCTGGAGGGTGGTGGGATATTAGTAGCATTTATTGAACACCTAGCATGTGCCAGGCACATCTTAATCTTCATAGGATACTGAGGGCTAAGTGTTATATCTTCAGTTTACAGATGTGGCAATCAAGCTTATAAAGGAAAAGGAAATCAGGATCTCACAGCTAGTAAGAGTGTTGAACATGAACCTAGGTCTCCTGATGCCAAGTGCTATTCTAATTACTATTTTTGCTGACATATTCATTGAAAAATAGGGAATAAGCAAGGGTATCAAGGGCAATGTCAAAGTGATTTATTTACAGCTGTGGTCTTCCTCTCTCAACACATATTTTTCCCTACTGTTAAATCTGCTTTATTCATTCAGCAAATTTATTTATCACTTACTTTGTTCCAGGCACTGTAACCAAGCACTTGGGATATTTCAGTGAATGAAGCAGTCAGTGATCACTGTCCGCATGGGGCTTAAATGCAGAGAAGTGGAGGCTGACAATAAACAATAAACATAATAAGTAAATAATTTATATGGGATGTCAGAAAGTGACATTATGAAAATGTTATTCTATTATAAACAAAAAGGAAGGTAGAGTAGAATGAGAGATAAGTGGAGTGGTGGGGTTGAAATGGGGTGGTTAGGGTATAAAGTTCATAGAGAAATGGGTATTTGAGCAAAGAAATAGAGGAAGTGAGGGAGTTAGCCAAGCATGTATCTAGAGAAAGAGCATTCCAGGCAAAAGGCACTGCTAGAGGAAAGGCCCTAAGGTAAATATGTTCTTGGCATTGTTCAAAAACCAGCAAGAAAGCTACCTGTCTGGAGCTACATAAATGAGAGGGGTGGACAAAGGAGAAGTGAGAGAGGTAAAAAGGGACCAAATCATATAATATCTTGTAAGGCACTGTAGGGACTCTGAATGACATGAGGATCATGTCATGAGTTGGGTTTACCAGGAAACAAATTCTGAAACAAAGCTAATCCTTCAGAAAATTTATTAGGCAATGCCTTTGGGGTTAACACCTGTGGAAGAAATGAGAAGCAGGAGCACCGAAGGAGAAATCAAGCCCTGATAAAGACTCAACAACAGTGTCACCAACAAACTCATATGCCAATCAATCATTGGATGTAGGCTGCTGCCCTGGGAAAGGATGCAACCTTGGAAAAGGCTACTTTCTGCACATGAGGCAATCCTTGATGGGGTAATGTCTGTCAATGAAGAGGAACCTGTATATTACATCACCATGTCTACAGGGCCATTACATATTTTAAGCAGATAGTTGCCCTGATTTGTTTTTAAAGGATCTCTCTGATGCTTTGAGCACAGGCTGTATAAAGAGAAAGGTACAGAATCAGGGAACTATTTAAGGTATTGCAGGGAACCCAGGTGAAGTGTGAGATGATGATACCTGAGATGTAACAAGGTAGGTGGTGAGAAGAATTTGGATTTTGCATATATTTTGAATGAAAAGCCAGCAAGATTTTCTCACAAATTTCAACTGGAATATGAGAGAAATAGAGGAGTCATGGACAGCTCCAAGATATTTGGACTGAACAACTGGAGGGATGGAGTTGTCTTTAACAGAGATTAAGAAGGCTGTGGTTTGGGTGGGTGTACAGGAGAGATCAGGAACTCAGTCTGGGGGCAGGTTGAGTTTGAGGTGTTTTTCAAACCTCTAAGTCAAGATGTTGAGCAGTTACTGAATATATGAGTATGCTGTTCAGAATAGTGGTCTGACTGAGTTAGATACATAAATTTGGGGGTTCCTGTATACACATGGTATTTAAAACTATGGGACTGTATGCAGTCACACTAGGGCATGAGGGTACATAGAGAAGACCATATGACCGTGGGCAGAGTTCTAAGCCACAAACAGATCAGGAAGAAGAGATACAAGCAAAAGAGACAAAGAAGTCACCATCAGTGAAGTAGGAGTTAAAGAATGTGGTATCATGGAAGTCCTTTCTTTGTCCTCTAAATCTCTTTAGCCACTTACCCCTTAAATCTCTTTCTGACAAACTATTTACATTACATCTCAAATGTCATCTCCAAGATGATTTTCAGCTCCATGGAATAAAAATGCCCACAACCAAAACCCCGCATACGACATTCTTTTCACTGTATCAGAGTAATGTGTCCACTAGTCTGAGCACTGACAGCTCATTTCTTCCTCAGATGTCTCTAACACGGGAAAGATTTTGAGAGATACTGTAGTTTCCCTTGCCTCACACCAATGTCATGAATGAAACCATCAGAGTAACAGCATACACTTAGAAGGTAAGAGGTTTATTTTTTATATTTCTTTCTAACTCACAACACAGCAGAAAACAAGTGGATTAGATGGGATAAGTGTCACTCTTAGTGTGTTTTAGTCAAAGGGAAAGGGGAGTGGGCTGCCAAAACCTAGCTCAAAATACAGTTGACTAAGCACAAAGAAGGAGGTCAGAGACTGTAGACTGTAAAAGAAAGCTCTCGCTCATCTGAGACTTTATTATATCAGCCTTTTTGTTACACACACAGCCAAGCCATACAGAGATGCTACAATTCAGCATTTTGGTTCATCCTACTAGTATTTAGTAATGCAACACAGAATATCTCTGGTGCAGATGGTGTCACCAGGGTCCTCATGAGTCACCCCTGACAGTGGCATAGTACTGGCTTTGCAGAGGCTTTACCCAGATCTATTTAAGCTGTTGATTCCCATGGATATTTGTTGATTTGTTATTTGCTTGATATTTATTGATTTTCATGGATATATTTGTTGACTATAGGATCTCCCTTGCTTAAACACTGAAATAACCAAATCATTGTGTGCACACTGTCAGACTCAGCCAGTAATATAATAATTCATATTGTTTTTGACTCACTCCTTTCTCAGACCTCAAATATTTGATATAGTGTCCATTTCCCTAAGATTGTGACATTTCCTTATGAGGCTTTCTTCTAGATATGAAGAGAGGGAGAAAATGAGGAATAGCGGGATGGCTAATGGAAGAGTAGAGAGCTTCAGTTTTCTAATACTCATATCTCTTCTCTCTGGCCCTCTTTCTTCTCCTGATTCACTAAAATGTGAGTGTCCCACAGAAATGAGTACCACCAGCTGGCAGGCAGGAAAAGAACAGATGTCCCAAGGTTGATTGACTATGTTCATAATTATCACCCTGGACAAGGAAAAGCAGGCATTGGAATTAATTTTAATGGATCAGAATTCCATCTGAAATGGATATTTCTTATTAAAATAAATTGTTTCACAGAATGGAAGAAATTAAGTTTGTAATTTAGCATGAAAAATGGGCACACTGGTTTGTATGGCAATGCTACATAATTCACCGGGAATAAAGACAACATTTTCAGCCTGGCATTCAAGGCCCTTAATGAGTGAGTCCTTTTTCCCTTTCCAGCCTCACTATTTACTACTACTTCCAGCTCCTCATGCTCCAGGCCATTTCACTCAACATTCTAGATTGTTTCAAATCTCTTGGCTTTTGTATTTTCTGTTCCTCCTGCCTGGGGTGTTCTTTCTTCCACTACATTTGCTAATGAAAATATGCTCAATTACTCAGGACTTCACTTCAACATTTTGTCATTGAAATCTTTCCTTAATGCCCCAACATAGTCAGTTGCTCCCTACTTTGTACTTACATAGCTTCCATCCCTCTGTTATAGTACTTACCACAACTTCTTGCCCCCCTTGAATGACATCTCTGTGAGCTTTTCATGGTCAATAGCTCTGTGGTCTGATTCAATTTCATGTTCTAAACATTGCTCAGCAGAACCAAAGTTCCTTCTGGAGCATCAATAAGTGTTTTTTTTTTTTTTTTTTGGTTTGGCTTTGTTTGGGACTAGCTAGCTGTCTCAGAGAGGCAATCGGCTCTGGGTCTTTTCCTTTAAAAAAAAAAGAAAGAAAGATTTGCCATGATGGTCCATAGAAGCGCTAGGGAGGGAGAGAGCTGAGGTGAAAGTAAGAATCTTATGGCCATTTTCTCCGATGAAACTGCCAGTGCTTTTGTGAGGACAAAAGTTTGCCTTCCTTTTCCTATAAGAATAAACTGAGAAGTGAAATGACCTCCAGGTCCCACAGCCAGTTAACAGTGGGGTTGCAACTCCATCCTTGGGATCCTGAAATCAGACCTTAAACCTCTTGCTCCAGTCTCACTAAAGGTTTATCGATTTTGTTTATTTTTCCAAAAACCTGCCTGTTAGTTTCCTTCGTCTTTTCCAGGTTTTACGGTCTCTAATTCACTTATGCCTTCTCTGATCTTTTGTTATTTCTTCTTCTGCAAATTTTGGACTAAATATGTTCTTTTTCTAGTTCCTTGTTGTTTAAAGTGAGTTTGGTATTTAATGTCCTTCTATTTCCTTAATGCATGCATTTATCGCTCTAAACTTGCCTCTAAAAACTGCTTTTGCAGCATCCCTTACATCTGGTATGTTATGATTCCATATTCATTTGTTTCAAGACTTTTTTCATTCCACTTTTCATTTCCTCTTTGACCCATTGGTTGTTCAGCAGTGTGTTGTTTAGTTTTGACATGTTTGAAGATTATCTAGCTTTCCTCTTTTGTTGTTACTAGTTTCAAATCATTGTGGTAGAAAAGACAGTTGGTATGATTTCAGTCTTCTTAAATTTGTTAATATTTTTTTGTATCCTAACATATATCAGTCTATCCTGGAGAATGTTCCATGTGTAATTGAGAAGAATGCATGTTCTTTTGTTGGAATGGCTTATAATTATCTTTTAGGTCCACTTGGTTTAATGTATGGTTTGAGTTCATCATTTCTTTTTTGATTTTTCCCTGTATCAACTATTCATTCATTCCTGAAAGTAGAGTACTGAAGTCCACTACTATAATTGTATTATTGTTTATTTATCTCATAAGGTCTGTTAGTATTTGCTTAATATATTCAGGTGTTCCAAAGTTGTGTGGGTATGTTTATGAATCTTGTATCTTGATAAATAAACCCATTATCATTGTATATGTCTATCATTATATGTTATCATTATGTATGTATATCACTTTATATGTCTATTTTGTCTGATACAAACATAGTTATCCCCACTTTCTTTTGGTTTTCATGAAATATCTTTTTCTATTACTTCATTTGAGACTATGTGTGCTTTAAAGTTGGAGTGAGGCCCAGAGGGTACTAGCTTTGAGACTCTGAAGGTTTGGAGCATGTGGGCTGGCTAGTATGACTACAACACCTTTACCAGAATGGCATGGTGGGCCTCCACCCACTAATTGTCAATATGTACTTTGCTGCAGGCTTCAGTGGTCATGAGCTCCAGGAGACACCTGCCGTGGGGTGAGCTGTGGCAGAAATGGTGCTGGAGGGTCACTTCTAGACCATCAATATGAGCCCCTTCCTCTTTATCCACCTTTACTTTAGACAAGGTTCAGGAGCACAGTATCATCTGAACCTGCAAACTCTTCACTGGGCACCACTGCCCTGTCACCCTTGGCTCTAACTCTAGCCCATTTTTTACATCCTCCTCAAGGCTCAGTTCCTCCCCATACTATGCTGGGCCTCCTTCACCCCCCTCTCCTCAGGTCATTCTGCCCCCATTTGGCTGACAGGTGCACAGACTACAGCCTCTGGGGTTCTGTGCCTGAGTCCCAGGCCAACAGAATCATGAAGCAGGAATGATCCCTGGCCCATACTGATGCCACCCACCAAGACAGTCCAGCTGGACTGAATACCTTGGGGATTCTGAGCCCCATCCATGGCCCATAACTGGCTCCTTCCTGATATTGACCCAGAAACATTGCCTCTGCCCCTCTTGGCAGACTTCGGCAGAGCACAGGCAGGGCGTATTCAGGGGCAGCCTGACTCAGGTTTATTGAGTTGTCTGTTTACCCTATTCATCAATCAATAAATGTGATTAACACCTAAAAAAATAAAGGCATCATGTAGCTGGATCTTTTCTTTAACCATCCAGCTACTTTGTGCCTTTTGATTGGTGAGTTAAATCCATTTACATTTTGAGTTTTTATTGATATGTCAGACTTACTAACGCCATCTTATTGTTTTCTATTTCCATTTTTTCATATTCCATCTGTTTCTGCATACCTTAGTAAATTGATTTTCCATGGTATTATGCCTAGAATACTCTATTAAACAAAATTTTCCTTTGGATATGAATGAGAAAAACTCATAAGCAAACAAAATTTGGCGTGTTCATCAGCACTAGAACTGCCTTGGAAGAAATGCTCTGAGGGGGTCTTCAAGCTGAAACGAAAAGGTGCTGATCAGTGTCATGAAAGCATAGGAAAATATACAACTAAGTGGCAATCGTAAAAATACTGTCAAACTTAGAAAACTCTAAATCTGCATAATAATAAAAAAATCAATTTTGCCTTTCTTCATCTATTATGTATATGCCCTAGGTTTGATCTATCATTACAATAAGTTTTGCATAAGACATCTATTAGATAAAACAGCCTATTTTAAGCTGATAGCAGCTTAATGTCAATCACATAAAAATGTTTCACCCTTTTACTCTGCCCTTTTATATTTTTTGATGTCATTATTCAGGTATTTTTATGTTTTGTATTTGTTGACACATTATATTAACTATGAATGTTTTTGGAAAATTAACAAATGTATTTCATAATAATTGTAGATTTGCAGAAAAACTGAGCAAATGGTGCAAAGATTTATCCAACCCCTGAGACTTTCCCCTTTAACAACAATTATTCTAATACGCTTTTCCTTTGACCTTTATACTATAGTTAATTAATGAACACACCACCTATTACAGATTTAGAGTTTTCTAAGTTTGACAGCATTTTTTACCATTATCACTTAGTTGTATATTTTCCTATGTTTTCATGACACTGATCAGCACCTTTTCGTTTCAGCTTGAAGATCTCCTCAGAGCATTTCTACCAAGGCAGTTCTAGTACTGATGAACACCCCAAATTTTGTTTGCCAGTGAGTCTTTTTTTCTCATTCATATCCAAAGGAAAATTTTGTTTAATAAAGTATTCTAGGCAGACAATTTTTATTCTCTCAAAATTTCAAATATGGTGGCAAGCAGCAAAAAGATGTGAGAGTAGACAGCAAGATAAAAATCCCCTCTCAAGTACACATAAGGAAAGCAACTACAGCACATATAACTAACCCTGAAAATGATATGAAAACTGCAAAACAGACCATCTATACCTGGTGAAAAAGAGAAGACCACATTGAGAAGTGCAAAGGGGCAGAGCCATTATTGATCAGAAACCAAGCCCTTCCCCCATTTCATCCTGAAAGTGAGAAGAAAAGGAGGGGAGGGGATAAACACTCAGGAATCTGGCACACATGGTCTTGGAGATCTGCTCTTGGAATATGATTTCACATTGCATTGAGCTTAGCTCATTAACAGGGTTGGACACCAAGGAGAGTTGGAGCACTGTGGGGGTCTGAGACTCCTGTTGCTTTATTGGTCCCACTGAGACGCCACACAGAGGCAGCAGAGTGAAATATTTACCAGCAGTGGGATGTGTACTAGAGGGGTGGGGGTCAGAGGGAGCTCACACTGTCAGGCAGGTCAGGCAGACAACATTTTCCCAGCCCTCTCTCAGCCCAAGTGGTCAGGCACTTGCAGGAACAGTTCCCAAACCCTCCATATACCTCACTGGTGGGTGAACTCCATGGTAGTACTTCCCTGTGTGCCTATCCTGCTCAGCATGCTTGGCTCAGCAGTAGTCCAATTTTATTGACTCTCATGTGGAGGATGGATTACATTTTCCCAGCTTTCCTGATGTCCCCTCACCCAACTGATCAGGCACTTGTGGAAGCCAGCTTTGAAACTCTCCATCTCCTTCACTAGTGGTTTAGTCTTGTTGTGGTGTACACCTGTATAGACACCCTACTCATCACACTTATGCCATCATTGGTCCACTACTGTGGACCATCAGTAAGAGGATGGTCCCACCCACAACTAATCCCAGCAGAAGCACTGCATGTCAAAGTGCATGCAGATGGTAGCTATAGGGATCAGACATTGCCAGGAGACAAAAAGAAAGGTGGGCCCCACCCATGGCCCTACTAAGAGCAACTGCAGCTCAGCCACAAAAGAGAACTACATAATGATGAGCAAAGACTCTTCAGCTTCTGGGCACCATAGAAATTCCTTCCTCACATAGCCATTTACTTTGAAGACCAGGAGGCATAGCTAATCTAATATAAAGGAAGAAACAGAGAAACTAAGACAAAATGAGGAGACAGAGAAATAGGTTCCAAACAAAAGTACAAGATAAAATACCAGAAAAGGGGCTAAATGAAATGGAAATTACCAATATTCTTGATAATTAATTCAAAGTAATAGTCAAAAAGATATTCATTTAAATGTGGAAATCAATTCAGGAGCACAAAAAGAATTTCAACAAGGAGATAGGAAATATGAAAAGAACCATTCAGAGTTGAACAATGAAAACACTGAAAAAATACAACAGAGAGAATGAAGATCAAACTGTTAGAAGCAGAGGAAAAAGTGTGATTGAACATAGAGAACTTCAGAGTAACCAAACTGACAAACAAGACAAAAAAGAATTTCCAAAAATGAGAAGATACAAAGAGAGCTGTGTAACAACTCCAAATGAAACAACAGTCACATAATATGGATCCCAGAAGGAGGAGAGGCAAAGGAGTACAAAGTCTATTAGAAGAATTAATAGCTGAAGATGTCAATGACCTGGGGAAGGAAATAGACACCCAGGTCCTAGAAGTGAAGAGAGCCCACAAAAAGAAAAATCCCAGGAAG
>JAQQAC010016209.1:45939593-45952685 GCA_029783875.1 Phataginus tricuspis | reverse complement strand
TCTCTATCAAGCAAGGTTAACATTCAGAATTGAAGGAGAGATTAGAAATGTTCTAAAGCCTAAATATTTTTCATCAGTGAAAATAAACTACAGTAAATTTAGTAGACCAATTTTTTTAACAAACCAAGGAATAATAAAAAATTACACTTAGAATGTGTTCAAACCAGAGTGACCATCAACTTAATATGGACTATTATATATTTAGGAAATTAGCTATGAATGTTATGGTAACCACAAACATAAGGAACCCAAGAATAACATTAAAGAAAACCATCAAATAACCAAATAATTTTTTATTCTTATTCTTCCTTCACACTTTATGTATGTCATAATCTACATCTTTTATATCTTTTTTGACTGATCTTGTGTATAGTTGATTTTATGCCTAGTGGACAGAGGGAGACTATCCAAGCTTTCTTGGACCTCCTGTTTCAGTCCCAAAGAGGCACCTGCAGAAGACAGCTCAGAGAGCTCCTTCCACCCCATGGGTGTCCAAGCCAAGTGTTGCACACCTTGCTACTGCTAGGGGAGCCACTGCAACTTGCTTCAGCAGTGGCACTCTACTACAGCCCTACTTAATGCCTGGATACTGGCAAGGCCTCCCACCAAGCAAATTGCTAAAGCTGCTTGCCAGTGCCCCCCAACCCCCTGCACACTCACACAGTGGATGAAAAACCACCTCTGCAAACCTGCATGCCCTTAAACCACAAGAATCACTGACTCAGTGCGTCCACACACCCTCCCACCATGTTGCTCACCACCACTGCTGAGAACCCACTTGCTGCATGATTAGGCAATTTGACAACACCACAAGCCCATGAATCATTCAACTGTGCAATTTGCCATGTTTGCACCACACACCCTGTTAAACCAGCAACCCTGCCATCACTGTAAGACAAGCAGAAGAAAGCCCTGCCCACAATGCTCCTAGCAGAATCCATAGCTATGATCACAAAGGGCCAGCTGAGGTAAACTTCTAGCCTCAGCAGACAGATAAAACACTCCATGTGGAAAGAAAGAAAGGGGATCCTGCTCACTGCCCAACACCAACTAGGGATCCACAGCAAAGGAGAACCAGGCACTTGACAGGAAATTGTCCTGAGTTTCTGGGCACCACAGAACACTTTCTTCATAAAATCATTACTTTCTAGACAAAGAAGCATAGACGATCCATATAATACAAAATAAAAACACAAAAACACTTACAAAATGAGAAGGCATAGGACTATGTTTGAAACAAAACTACAGGATAAGAAACAAGAAAGAGGGCAAAATGAAACAGAAATAACCAATCTTCTTGAGGAAAATTTCTAAGAAAATGTCATAAATATGCTCAATGATGTACAGAAAAGTACTGAAGACCTCAGGGAGGGCTTCAACATGAGATACAGGAGCTGAAAAAGATTCACTCAGAGCTGAAGAATAGAGTAACTGAAATGAAATATACAGTGGGGGAAATGAATAGTAGATTGCTGCAAAAAGAGGAGACAACGAGATGGAAAGTAAAGAACAGGAACACAACAAAGCTGAGGAACAGGGAGAAAAAAGGATCTCTAGGAATGAAAGAATGGTAAGAGACCTATGTGACCAAACCAGATGAAGCAATATTCACATAAGAGGGGTACCAGAAGCAAAGAGAGAGACAAAGGGATAAAAAGTCTCTTTGAGGAAATAATTGTTGAAAACTTCCCCAATCTGGGGAAGGAAGTAGACACTCAGGTCACAGAAGCACAGAGAGCCCCTAACAAAAGGAGCCACAGGAAGACACCACCAAGATATATACTAATTAAAATGGCAAAGATTAAGGATAAGGAGAGTTTGAAAGCAGCCAGAGAAAAAAGATTACATATAAGGGAAACTCCATCAGGCTATCAGCAGACTTCTCAGCAGAGACTTTACAGGCCAGAAGAGAGTGGCATGAAATATTAAATGTACTGAAACAGAATGACATTCAGCCAAGAATCCTCTACCCAGAAAGATTACCATTCAAATTTGAAACAGGGATTAAACAATTTCCAGACAAATAAAGCCTCAAAAAATTTAAAACAACTAAACCAGCATTACAAGATATGTTAAAGAGACTGCTGTAGATGGAAATGTTCCTAAGAATAGTTTTCACCAGTGAAAATAAACCCACAGTAAAGGTAGTAGATCAAGTTAGAAATTAAAACAAAATAAAAGTAGCAAAACCACTTATACAGAAAATCAATCAAAGGATATGCAAGTGCAGATTATGACATCTAATACATAAAGTGTGAAAGAGGAATAAGAAATAGAGTACTTTTGGATCATGTTTGAAATAGAGCAATCATCAACTTAATACATATATAATCAGAAAACTATCCTTGAACATTTGGTAGCCACAAAACTAACGCCTGTAACAGATAGACAAAACATTAAACAAGAGAAATCCAACCACAATACTAAAGACAACCATCAAATAACAAAAGAAGAGTATAAAGAGAGGAAGAAAGGAATAGAGAGGAACTATAAAACAAAAACACAAAAAATAAAATAATTTTCTTAAATGTAAATGGAGTGAATGCATCAATCAAAAGACATACAGTGGCAGAATGGATAAAGAAACAAGACTCATTGGAGTATAAAAACAAATCAAAACAGATGGCAAAACTAGCATTAGACTCATAGACACCAAGAAAGGACTAGTGGTTACCAAAGGGGAGGGGTTGGGGAAGGTGATGGGGGGAAGTAGAAGGGAATTAAGGAGCACAATAATCACAATCATAATATACGTCGGTCATGGGAACAGTCGTACAGCACAGAGAATAGAATTAATGACTCTATACATCTTACTATATTGATAGAAGTGATTGCAATGGATGGGGTGAGGACTTGATAATATGGTAAATGTTGAACCACTGTGTTATGTATTGAAGCCATAATAAGACTGCGTATCAATGATACTTTAAAAAAAAGAAACAAGACCCATTTCTATGCTTCCTACAGTACACTCATTTCAGACCCAAAGACACACAAAGACTAAATGTGAAGAGATGGAAGAAGACATTTCATGCCAATAGGAACAAAAAAGCAGGAGTAGCAGTACTTATACCAGACAAAAGATTTCAAAACAAAGAAAGTAACAAGAAACAAAAAAGGAAATTATGAAATGATAAAGGGGTCAGTCCAACAAGAGGATATAACCATTATAAATACCTATGCACCCAACATAGGAGCACCTACATATTTAAAAAATATATGAACAGAAATGAAAGGGGAAATTGATTACAACACATTCATTTTAGGAGACTTTAACACACCATTCACATCAAGAGACAGATCAACCAAACAGAAAATAAATAAGGAAACAGAGGCACTGAACAATAAACTAGAACAAATGGACTTAGCAGATATCTATAGAACACTCCACCCAAAATGAAAAAACACATTTTTCTCAAGTATACATCGAACATTCTCCAGAATAGGTCACATACTAGGCCACAAGAAACATCTCAATAAATTAAAAAAGACTGAATTGTATCAAGCAACTTCTCAGACCACAGTGGTATGAAACTAGAAATAAATTACACAAAGAAAATTAAAAAGCCTACAAACATGTGGAGGCTAAACATAAGTGTAAATAATCAATGGAGCAATGAAGAAACTAAAACAGAAATCTAGCAATATATGGAGACAAATGAAAGCAAAAACAACAGTCAAATATTTGTGGGATGCCACAAAGGCTGTTCTAAGAGGAAAATAAATGGCAATAGAGGCCTACTTCAAGAAACAACAACAATCCTAAATAAACAGCGTAAACTCACAATTAAAGAAACTAGAAAAAGAACAAATGAAACACAAAGTAGGAGGGACATAATAAAAATCAGAGCAAAAATAAATTATATGGAGATTAAAACAATAGGAAAAATCAATGAAACCAAGAGCACGTTCCTTGAGAAAATAAACAAAATAGGTAACCCCCTAGCCAGATGTATCAAGGAAAAAAGAGAGAAGACACAAATCAAGAAAATCAAAAACAAAGAAGGAATAGTCACAATGGACACCTGAGAAATACAAAGAAATATTATACAATGCTATAAAAAATTATATCCCAATAAACTTAAGAACCTAGGAGAAATGGACAAATTCCTAGAAAAATACAATGTTCAAAGACTAACACAGGAAAAAAACAGAAAATCTGAACAGATTAATCATGAGCAATGAAATTTAATTTGTAATAATAAAACTCAACAAAAAAAGTGAAGGAACAGAAAGCTACACAGCTTAATTCTACCAAACATTTAAAGAAGAGGTAATACCCATCCTTCTTAAAGTATTCCAAAAAGTAAAAGAGGAAGGAATACTTCCAAACACAGTATAATAGGGCAGCATCACTCTAATACCAAAACCAAAGACACTAAAAAAAAAGAATATTATAGGTGAATATCCCTGATAAACATAGATGTAAAAATCCTCAAAAAATATTAGCAAACCGAATTAAAAAATACATCAAATGGATTATCTATCACAACCAAGTTGGATTTATTCCAGGGATGCAAGGATGGTATAATATTTGTAAATCAAACAATATCATATAATTTATTAACAGAAAGGATAAAAACCACATGAACATCTCAATAGATGATAAAAAAGCATGTGACAAAATTCAAGATCAATTAATTATAAAAAGTGTCAACAGAATGGGCATCAAAGGCATGTACCACAACATAAAAAAGGCCATATATTACAAGCTCACAGCTAACATCATAGTTAATGGTGAAAAGCTGTAAGCATTTTGTCTAAGATCAGGAACAAGACGAGTATGTCACTTTCACTATTTTTATTCAACATAGTACTGGAGATCCCAGCCATAGAAATCAGGCAACACATATAAATAAAAGGCATCCAAACTGGTAAAGAAGAAGTTAAACTGTTACTATTTGCAGATGGCATGATATTATACATAGAAAACCCCAAATAATCTTCCAAAATACTATTAGAACTAATAACTGGATTCAGCAAAGTTGCAGGATACATAATTAATACCACAAATCTGTTGCATTCCTATATACTAACAATAAACTAGAAGAAAGAGAAATCAGGAAAATAATTCCATTTACAATTGCATCAAAAATAATAAAATACCTAGGAATAAACCTAACCAAGGAGGTCAAAGACCTATATTCTGAAAACTATAAAACATTCATGAGAGAAATCAAAGAAGACACAAATAAGTGGAAATATATCCTGTGATCTTGGATAGGAAGAATCAATATTGTCAAAATGATCATCTGCCCAAAGCAATTTATAGATTCAATGTTATCCACATCAAAATTTCAACAGCATTTTTCAATGAACTAGAACAGGGTTCTGAAATTCATATGGAACCACAAAAGACTCTGAATTGCCAAAGCAATCCTGAGAAAGAAGAACAAAACTGGGGGCATTATGTTCCCTGACTTCAAGCTCTACTACAAAGCTACAGTAATCAAAATAGTATCGTATTGCCACAAGAACCGACCCATAGATCAATGGAACATAATTGAGAGTCCAGATATAAATCCAGGCATATATGGTCACTTAATATATGACAAACGGGCCATGAGTATACAATGGGGAAAAGACAGTCTCTTCAATAACTAGTGTTGGGAAAACTGGGCAGCCAAATGCAAGTGAATTAAACTGAATTACTGCTTAATTGCATATACAAAAGTAAATTCAAAATGGATCGAAGACCTGAATGTAAGACATGAAACCATAAAACTCTTAGAAGACATAGGCAAAAATCTCTTGAACATAAATATGAGCAATTTTTTCCCTGTACACATCTCCTTCGGCAATGGAAACAAAATAAAGAATGAACAAGTAGGACTACATCAAACTAAAAAGCTTCTCTACAGCAAAGGACACCATAAACAGAACAAAAAGGCATACTACAGTATGGAGGAATCAATTTATAAATTATTTATCTGATAAAGGGTTAACATCCAAAATATATAAAGAGCTCATATACCTCAACACCAAAAAATCAAATAACCCAATTTAAAACAGACATTTCTCCAAAGAAATACAGATGGTCAACAGGCACAAGAAAAGATGCTCCACATCACTAATCACCAGTTAAGTGCAAATCAAAACTACAATGAGATTTCACTTCACACCAGTTAGAATGGCCACTATTGAAAAGACAATAAGGAACAAGTGTTGGTGAGGATATGGAGAAAAGGAAACCCTCCTACACTATTGGTGGCAATATCAATTGATGCAAACACTGTGGAAAGCAGTATGGAGGGTCCTTAAAAAAACTAGAAAGAAATAGAAATACCATTCAACCCAGCAATTCTACTTCTAGGAATTTACCCAAGGAAAGCAAATACCTAATTTGAAAAGATATATGCACCCATATGATTATTGCTGCATTATTTACAATAGCCAAGATATGGATGTAACTTGTGTCCACTAATAGATGAATGGATAAAGAAGAGGTGGTACATATACATGATGGAGTATTATTCAGCCATAAAAAAGAAATCCTGCCATTTGCAACAACATTCATGGATCTTGAGGGTATTATGCAGTGAAATAAGCCAGGTGGAGGACAAATTCCATATGATTTCACTTATTTGTTGAATATAAATACAAAGCACACAAAAATGAACAAACCAGCAGTAGATTCATAGGCAAAGATGTGACTGGTAATTACCATGGCGGAGGGGGTGGGGTGGATGGGTGGGAAGTATGAGGGCGATAAAGGGGCACAAAGATTCTCAATAATAATGTAGGTTTGCTTTGGGGATAGCAGTACAGCATGGAGAATATAGTCAATGATTCTGTACCATCTTCCTATGTTGACAAATAGCTGTACTAGTGAGGGTGAGGATTTAATAATATGGGCAACTGTTGAACCACAGTGTTGTATACTCAAAACTAATGTAAGATTGTATTTCTGTCCTTTAATAGACAAAATCAAAGAACTAAATAAATGGAGAGATGTTCCATGTTTATGGATGGGTAGACTAAATACTATCAAAATGTCAGTTCTTCCCAAATTGTTTTATAGATTCAGTGCAATAACAATCAAAATCCTGGAAACTTATTTTGTGGATATTGAGAAACTATTTCCAAAGTTTATATGGAAAAGCAAAATACTCAAAATAGCCAACACGAAGAAAATTATAAGACTGATACTACCTGTCTACTTAAGTGATAGTATTCAACAGTATGGTATTGTCAAAAGAATAGACAAATTAATCAATGCAACAGAATAGAAAGCCCAGAAATAGACCACATAATTATAGTGAAGTGATCTTTGACAAAGGACAAATGATAATGCAATGGAGCAAGAAAATCTCAACAAATAGAAACAGAAAAATTGGACATCCACATGTACAGAAATGATTCTAGACACAGGCTTTACACTTTTCACAAAGGTTAACTCAGAACAGCACAGACCTAAATGTAAAATGCAAGACTATAATACTCTTAGAATATTATATAGGATAAAACCTAGGTGACCTTGTGTCTGATGATGACTTTTTATATATAAGACCAAAGGTATGATGTATGAAATAACTGATAACCTGGACATATTAAAATTAAAAACTTCTGCTCTACAAAAAGACAATGTTAAGAGAATGAGAAGACAAGCCACAGCCTGGGGAGAAATATTTGTAAAGGACACACTGGATAAAGAACACTTATTTAAAACATACAAAGAATTCTTAGAACTCAATAAGAAAACATCCTGATTAAAAATGCGTCAAATATCTTAAGAAACACATCACCTAAGATGATGTACACATTTCCGTGAAGCATATGAAAAAATGCCTACATCATATGTTATCAGGGAAATACAAATTCAAGCAACAATGAGATACCACTACACACCTATTAGAATGACCAAAATCCAGAACACTGATAATAGCTAACACTGGCTAGCATATGGAGCAACAGGAATTCTCATTCACTGCTGGTTGCAATGCAAAATGGTATAGCCACTTTGGTAGAAAGTTGGATATTTCTTAAAAACTAAGTGAATTCTTAACCATGAGTCAGTCCAGCAGTAATGTTCCAAAGTATTGGAAAAAACGTCTACACAAAACTATGCGCATGGATATTTATAACAAGTTTATTCATAACTACCAAAACTTGGAATAAATCAAAATGTCTTTCAGTAGATGAATAAATTTATAAACTGTGGTATAACTATACAATGGAATATTATGCAGCACTAAAAACATAAGCTATCATCATGAAAGAAACTTTAATGCATATTGCTAAGTGAAATAAGCCAATCTACATAATTTACATACTGTATAACTCCAGCTACATGATATTCAGGGTAAAGCAAAACTATGAAGATCAGTGGTTGCTAGGAGCTGGGCGTGTGGAGAGGAGGAATGAACAGGCAGAGCACAGAGGATTTTTAGCACAGTTAAAATACATGTACAATATTATAATGATGCACACGTCATTATACATTTGTCCCCATCCATAGAACGTAAAACACCAAGAATGAATCCTAATTTAAGCAATGGAATTTGGGTAGATGCAATGGGTCAATGTAGGTTCATCAGTTGCAGCAAATATACCAATTAGGTGGGTGGTGTTGATAATGGGAGAGTCTATGCATGTGTGGGGGCAGGGAACATGTGGGACTTCTGTACTTTACATTTAGTTTTACTGTGAACCTAAAACTGCTCTAAAAATATATTCTATAAATTAAAAACATATTAGAGGAAGGAAATCCTATCACGTACTATGGTATGAATGAACCTTGAGGACATTATGCTAAATGGACTATGCCAACCACAGAAAGACAAATATCATATAATTCTACTTATATGAGGTGTCTACAGTAGTCAAACTCAAAGAAACAGAAAATGGTATAGTGCCTATCACTGGCTGTGGGGAGAGAGAAATGAAGAGTTGTTTAATGTGTTATACAATTTTAATTTTGCAAGCTTAAGACTTCTGGACATTGGTGGTGCAATATACTTAGCACTACTGAACTGTGTAGTTAGAAATGCTTAAGATAGTAAATTTTAGGTTGTGCATATTTTACCACAATTAAAATAGGAAGGAAATTCTGGTACATTGCTACAACATGGATAAAGCTTGACGATGTTATGCTAAATGAAATAAGCTATACACAAAAAGAAAAATATTGTATGATTCCACTAATATAAGGTATTCAGAGTAGTTAGTTAATAGAAACAGAAAGTAGAGTGGTGGTGTTCAGGAGCTGGAAGGAGGGAGGAATAAGGACTTATTGTTTACTGGGTACTAAGTTTCAATTTTGGATGATGATTTTCTGAAGATGAAAGGGGGTGATGGTTGCACATTAAGTATATGTGAATGTGCACTTAAAATGGTTAAAACGGTAAATCAAATGTATATTTTACTGCAAAAAATCCTTTGGTTATAAAGTCTTAATTCTGTAATAAAATTTACATACCTCTTTATGATCTCTGCCTATCTTTCCTGCCTAATCTCTCACCACTCCCATCGACTATTTTAGCTAAATGGTCTTTTAGCCAAATAGACAATGCTTTCTTGCCTTTGGGCTTTCACACTCTCATTCTGATTGATACCCTCTTTCCCCTTCTCTTCTTGTAATTACTAATTGTCATTCTTCAGTTTTATAGTGGACATGTTACTTTTTAATCTTCCCTATGTCCCTTCCTTTTGGGAATTGTCCATCCCTGATTTAGTATTTAACTCTGGTGAAACTCTCAGTCAAGGACTTCACCTTCCTTTCTTTAGTAGTGGGCATATAATCTTATATTGGTCAATCAGAGCACCCACTCTGCTGGATATGACCCAAGCAGGGTCGCATAGTACTTTTTGAGCTATTGATATGGGGAGCTGAAAAAGAGACTGTGTGTCTTTCTGAGTGAGCTTAATGTAATGTAAGCCTGAGAGTGCTGGCTGCCATCCTTCTCAATTATGAAGAAAGCCTGGTCGAAAATGAAGCAAAGGAATGAACAGAGAGATGTAGAGTGATCTCTGAAGAAAACCAGTTCTGCCCTCTCTGTTAGATTGTAAACTACACTGAGTGCTACCTTACTAGCCATTATATGCCCAGTACTTGGTAGAGCACTTGGCACATCATACATATTTAATCAATACATTTTGAAAGATTGAATTATTGTTATCTATGGGATTATGCCCTTTCCACATTAACATATTCACCAGTTCCCTCTAATATTTTGATGTCCTTCAATTAGTTTATGGTATGAGTATGGAGATTGAATTATTTTTCCCATATGATCAGCCAGATGTTCTTAACACATTTTAATGAGTGACTCAGCCCTTCCCCACTAATCTGAAATGCCACCTTTAAATTCTTATTTAAGCCTGTGACCATTTCTGGGCTTTATATCCTGTTATGCTGACTTGCTTATTTCTATGCCAGTAATACATTGTTTTAATTATTGTATCTTTACTATATTATTTAATGTACATAAAGATCTCCCCTAAATTATCTTTGCTTTCTCTAATTAATGAACAATTTATGAACTATATGAAATATTGAAAGTTGACTCAAGTTTTCCCATTCTCCTTGTACTGTCTTCACCATATTTTTATTGTTTTAATTAAGATAACCTATTTAATACAGAATACTTTAGAAGTAGAAAATTACAAAGAACAAGTACACCAACCATCCTGACCAGGAAAACAGTGAAGATGTGGAAAAATAAGTACTATCATAGAACATATACATAGATATCATAGAAAAATTTAAAGTAAAGTGAAGAGAATGTACTGGGAACTTAATTTTCTTTCAGATTTTACCCCTCAAACCCTCCTCCCACTTTCCTGAAATATTCTCACTACAAAGAATGAGTGGATCACCATTTGTAGGAAGAAGGTCATATTTTGACACCAATTTTAGTAATATTTTATATTTAGAATTATTATGAAACATTTACTGAAAATTCACAGTTTACTAGATAGTAGTCATATAGAACTAACACAAAAAATGAAAGAAAAAATTTATTGTGACCTTAATGTATTTATAGGAATTCAAAGTTATACAGCAAGGACTGTGCCACCAAAATAGAGCATTAACTGGCTGCTGCAGGACCATCTCACAGGAATTATTTGCTTTGGTGAGTTCACCATGATCCAGGCCATGGCCTTCAATCTTAGATGTCTACAGCCTGATCTTGGTCATGTCCCAGAATTCATCCAAATTCAGAAGATGAAATTATGCTGATTATATCATAAGACTGAAAGAAATAAAAAAAGAAGGGCAATTTATTAATTTATACTGAGAAATGCAATTATCATACAGATAAGATATGTTTATTGAGATAATAAAACCACATTTTCCCTTCTAGAAAGATTAAAAGGGAAGGAAAATAATTATACTATATTTTCATAAACATTAAATCAAAGTGACAGGATGATAACTGGCATCTTGCTTTAAACCTGATCTATTTGCTTGCATAATGAACATTTATTTGTAACATAAACCAGATGTTTCTATTACCCTAGGCATTTTTTCCATGAAAACAGTGCTAGGATGTCTACCTCTATGTTTCTTGTTTTTTTAGGCTTCCATAATTAATCAACTGGTTCCACTCTCTCCCCATTACCCATCCACACATTCTTATATTCTTTAGAAAAAAATCTATATTTATTTACACAGATAATACATAAATATATTGAACTGTATATAAACCCAACCAACATAAACAAAATTAGTATTGCCATTAAACTCCTGCCTTTCTTCAGCCCTGCATACCCAAAAGAAAACACAAGTAGTGGTTCTTTATAGACATTTTTCTATGCACTTAAATATATATACAAATAGTACTAACAGTAATAGAAAGTTTTAGGTAAGAGGTTTTGAATACAAATTAGGTAAAACCAAACATACTATCCTGCAACTTGTTTTAATCTACTTAATAATATGTCTAAATGATTTTCGGTATCAAAATAGATCTATCAGTATATTTCAACCGCCTCATGATGTTACATTGCATGACAGAATAATTTAGTCATTCCTGTTAAAAGACATTTAGTATTTTTTCAACTTTATAACAATAAGGGAAGAATATTTGTTCATATGTAGGAGTATTTTCATAGGGTCTATAAATGAAATAAGCATCAAAGAGCACATATTTAAAATTTTTGATACTGATAAAATTTTATAAAGCTTTACCTCACAGACAGTGTATATTTCACCACATCCTGTCTAATTTAAGATTATGGAGATTTCATTAAAGCAAATATGATGGGCTAAAAATTTTATGACAAATTTTACTATATTTTCATGATCAATAATGAGGCCAACTTTATTTTTTTGATGGGATCTAATTTTATATTGAAGTATAGTTGATATACAATATTTTATTGGTATCAAGTGTACAACATAGTGATTTGACAGTTATCTACAGTATTAAATGCTCACCCCAATCTGTATACTTACTCTCACCACAGAAAGATATTAAATTACTTTTGAATATATGCCCTGTGCTGTACATTCATACCTATGAACAATTTTTATCATAACAGATTTTATGCCTTGTTCTCCCCTTTACTTATTTAACACACACACACCAACCCCTGCCCCATGGTAGCCACCAGTCACTTCTCAGTGTCTATGAGTCTATTGCTGCTCTGTTTGTTTTGTTTAGATTCCATATATAAATGAAGTCATATGGTATTGTCTTTCTCCGCCTGGCTTACTTCATTAGCATAATACCCTTTAGGTCAATCCATGTGGTTGCAAATGGCAAGATTTCTTTCATTTTTATGGTTGAATAATATTCCACTGCATATATGTACACATCTTCTATACCTAGTCATCTATTGATAGACACCTTGGTTGCTTCTCTATCTTGGCTATTGTAAATAATATGGCAACAAACATAGGAGTGCTTGTACCTTTTTGAATCAGTGATTTAGTTTTCTTCAGGAAAATTCTCAGAAGTGGAATTATTGGTTGTATGATATTTCTATTTTTAGCTTTTTTTTTCATATAGGCCTTATTTTTTTTAATTATTTTATTTTAGTATCATTAACCTACAATTACATGAGCAATATTGTGATGATTAAACTACCCCCTTCATCAGGTCCCCCCCACCAACCCTATTACAGTCACTGTCCATCAGTGTAGTG
>JAQQAC010016209.1:45687083-45934593 GCA_029783875.1 Phataginus tricuspis | reverse complement strand
AGATGATCATGTGGTTTTTGTTCTTCTTTCTATTGATGTGGTGGATGATGTTGATGGATTTTCGAATGTTGTACCATCCTTGCATCCCTGGGATGAATCCCACTTGATCATGGTGTATGATCCTCTTGATGTATTTTTGAACTCGGTTTGCTAATATTTTGTTGAGTATTTTTGCATCTACGTTCATCAGGGATATTGGTCTGTAATTTTCTTTTTTAGTGAGGTCTTTGCCCGGTTTTTGTATTAGAGTGATGTTGGCTTCATAGAAAGAGTTTGGAAGTATTCCCTCCTCTTCTATTTTTTGGAAAACATTAAGGAGAATGGGTGTTATTTCTTCTCTATATGTCTGGTAGAATTCAGATGTGAATCCTTCAGGTCCAGGGCTTTTGTTCTTGGGTAGTTTTTTGATTACCGATTCAATTTCGTTGCTGGTGATTGGTCTGTTTAGTTTTTCTGTTTCCTGCTTGGTGAGTCTTGGAAGGCTGTATTTTCCTAAGAAGTTGTCCATTTCTTCTACGTTTTGCAGCTTGTTGGCATATAGATGCTCGTAATATTCTCTTATAATTCTTTGTATTTCTGTGGGGTCCGTCGTTATTTTTCCTTTCTCATTTGTGATTCTGTTTATATGTGTAGATTCTCTTTTTCTCTTAATGAGTCTGGCTAGGGGTTTATCTATTTTGTTTATTTTTTCAAAGAACCAGCTTTTGGTTTCATTGATTTTTTCTATTGTTTTATTCTTCTCAATTTTATTTATTTCTTTTCTGATCTTTATTATGTCTCTCCTTCTGGTAACTTTGGGCCTCATTTGTTCTTCTTTTTCCAATTTCAATAATTGTGTCCTTAGACTGTTCAGTTGGGAATGGTCTTCCTTCCTTAAATGGGCCTGGATTGCAATGTACTTTCCTCTTGAGACTGCCTTCGCTGCATCCCACAGAAGTTGTGGCTTTGTGTTGTTGTTGTCATTAGTCTCCATATATTCTTTGATTTCTGTTTTGATTTGGTCGTTAACCCATTGATTCATTAGGAGAATGTTGTTAAGTCTCCATGGATTTCTAAGCCTTTTTGATTTCTTTCTGAAATTTATTTCTAGTTTCATACCTTTGTGATCTGAGAAGTTGGTTGGTAAGATTTCAATATTTTTGAATTTACTGAGGTTCTTTTTGTGGCCTAGAATGTGGTCTATTCTGGAAAATGTTCCATGTGCACTTGAGAAGAATGTGTATCCTGCTGCTTTTGGGTGCAGAGTTCTGTAGATATCTGTTAGGTCCATCTGTTCTAGTGTGTTGTTCAGTGCCTCTGTGTCTTTACTTATCCTCTGCCTGGTTGATCTATCCTTTGGAGTGAGTGGCATGTTAAAGTCTCCTAGAATAATTGCATTGCTGTCTATTTCCTCCTTCACTTCTGTTAGTATTTGTTTCACATATGCTGATGCTCCTGTGTTGGGTGCATATATATTTATAATGGTTATATCTTCTTGTTGGACTGACCCCTTTATCATTATGTAGTGTCCGTCTTTATCTCTTGCTACTTTCTTCATTTTGAAGTCTATTTTATCTGATACAAGTACTGCAACACCTGTTTTTTTTTCTTTGTTGTTTGCATGAAATATCTTTTTCCATCCCTTCACTTTTAGTCTGTGTATATCTTTGGGTTTGAGGTGAGTCTCTTGTAAGCAGCATATACATGGGTCTTGCTTTTTTATGCACTCTGTTACTCTGTGTCTTTTGATTGGTGCATTCAGTCCATTTACATTTAGGGTGATTATTGATAGATATGTACTTATTGCCATTGCAGGCTTTAGATTCGTGGTTACCAAAGGTTCAAGGGTTGCTTCTTTACTATCTAAGAATCTAACTTAACTTTCTTGTTAAGTTATTGTGAACGCCGTCTGATGTTTCTTTATCTCTCCCTTCCTATTCTTCCTCCTCCTTTCTTTATATATTAGGTGTTTTATTCTTTGCCTTTAGTTGGTATTTGGATGGTCTGCTTTCTTTGCTATGATTTTATTTTCTCTGGTGACATCTTTTTAGCCTTAGGGGTGTTTCCCTCTAGAGCAGTCCGTTTAAGATATCCTGTAGTGGTGGTTTATGGGTACCAAACTCTCTCAACTTTCTTTTGTCTTGAAATTGTTTAATCCCTCCGTCATATTTAAATGATAATTGTGCTCGATACAATATTCTTGGTTCGAGGCCCTTCTGTTTCATTACGTTAAATATATCATGCCATTCTCTTCTGGCTTGTAATGTTTCTGTTGAGAATTCTGATGACAGTCTGATGGGTTTTCCTTTGTAGGTGATCTTTTTTCTCTCTCTAGCTGCCTTTAATACTCTGTCCTTATCTTTGATCTTTGCCGTCTTGATTATTATGTGTCTTGGTGTTGTCTTCTTTGGGTCCCTTGTGTTGGGAGATCTGTGGGCTTCCGTGAACTGTGAGACTATTTCCTTCCCCAGTGTGGGGAAGTTTTCGGCAATTATTTCTTCAAAGACACTTTCTATCCCTTTTTCTCTCTCTTCTTCCTCTGGTACTCCTATAATGCGAATATTACTCCATTTGGATTGGTCACACAGTTCTCTTAATATTCTTTCATTCTTAGAGATCCTTTTATCTCTCTCTGCCTCAGCTTCTTTGTATTCCTGGTCCCTGTCTTGTAATTCCTTGATCATGTCTTGAACCTGATTCAATCTGCTGTTGAGCCCGTCGATGGCTTGTCTCATTTCTGCATTATCTTTCCTCACTTCCCTCACTTCCTCCCTCAGCTCTTGCACATTTTTCTGTAGATCCATCAGCATGGCTATGACTTTTATTCTGAATTCTTTTCTGGAAGACTGTGTATGTCTATCCCTTCAGCTTCTTTTTCTGGGGTGGTGTTTGTCTGAAGCTTTGTCTGTGTCATATTCTTCTGTCTTCTCATGACTTACCTGCCTTGCCGGGACTCCCGCCAGAGTGCTGGTGTGGAGGGGCGCTCTGGTCTCGCTGGATCGCATTTCCATCCCGCCTCACCGGGTGCCGAGTCCTCTGTCCGGAGTGTCTGGCCGCCGGAGCTCTGGAGAGGGGGAGCGCTTGGTCCGCCCGGTCGCCACTCCGTATCCCGTCCGCCTCACCAGCTGTGAAGTTCTCACTGGTGTAGCTGTACACTGTGCACTTTCCTGTGTATTCTGGTCTCTGTTTTAGGGATAGTTGTATTTGCTGTATTTTCGTGAATAAATATAATGTTGGGAGGAATTTTTCTGCTGGTCTGTTCATGACGCCATATTCCCGGAAGTCTCTATTTTTAGCTTTATGAGTAACTTCCATATTGCTTTCTATAGTGGCTACACCAATTTACATTCCAACCAAGAGTGTAGGAGGGTTCTCTTCTCCACATTCTCACCAACACTTGTTTCTTGTCTTTTGGAGTGGCCATTCTGACTAGTATGAATGATAACCCATTGTGGTTTTACTTACTTTTCCCTGATGATTAGTGATGTTGAGCATCTTTTCATGTGTCTGTTTTCCACCTGCATGTCTTTACAAAAATGTCTATTCAGGTCCTCTGCCAATTTTGTAATTGGGATTTTTCTTGGTGTTGAGTCTCATGAGTCCCTTATATATTGTGGATATCAGTCCCTTATCAGATATATCATTTGCAAATATATTCTACCACACACTATATAGCCTTTTTATTTTCTTGATAGTTTCCTATGCTGTACAGAATTTTGATAGTTTCATGTGTCCCACTTATTTTTGTTTTTCTTTTCCTTAAACTGGCAGACATGTCCAGGAAAAAGTCACTCACGGCTTATGTTCAAGAGATTCCTGCCTATGATTTCCTCTAAGACTGTTATGGTTTCATGACTTACACTTAGCTTTCTAATCCACTTCAACTCTACTTTTCTGTATGGTGTAAGAAAGTGATCCAGTTTCATTCTCCTGCACATAGCTGTCCAGTTCTACCAACACCACTTATTGATGGGACTGTATGTAAGCATGGCATCCCCAACTTTGTTCTCTCTCAAAATTGCTTTGTATATTCAAGGTCTCTTGTAGTTCCATATAAATTTTAGGATTATTTGCTCTACTTCACTGGAAAAAACCACTGGTATTTTGACGGGGATTGCAATGGAATATGTAAATTGCTTTGGGAAGGATGGCCATTTTGACAATATTAATTCTATCTATGAGCATGGATACCTTTCCATTTATTTGTGTCTTCTTCAGTTTCTTTCATCAGTGTCTTACAGTTTTCAGACTATAAGTCTTTCACCTCTTGGTTAGGTTTATTCCTAGGCACTTTATTCTTCTCTATGCAATTGCAAATGGAATTCTTTTCTTGATATTTTTGCTAGTTAATTATTAGCATAGTGAAATGCAATAGATTTCTGTGTATTGATTTTGTATCCTGCAACTTTAGTGAAACCACTTATTCTAATAGTTTCTTGGTGGAATCTTTAGGGTTTTCTATATATAGCATCATGTCATGTGCAAATAATGACAGTTTTAATTCTCCCTACCAATTTCGATGTCTCATTTCTTTTTCTTGTTTGATTGCTGTGGCTAAGACTTCCAGTACTATGTTGAATAAATCTGGAGAGAGTGTGCATCCTTGTGTTGTTCCTGATCTTAGAGGAAAAAGTTTCAGATTTACACTGTTGAGAATAATGTTAGCTGTGGGTTTGTCATGTATGGCATTTATCAGGTTGAAGTATGTTCAGTGTATAACAACATTGTTGAGACTTTTTATCAAGAATGGATGTTGAATTCTGTCAAATACATTTCAGCATCTGTTGAGAGGATATGGTTTTTATCCTTCCATATGTTAATGTGGTGTATTATATTGATTTGCAGATATGTTAGCATCCTTGTATCCCTGGAATAAATCCCACATGGTCATGATGAATAATCCTTTGATGTATTTTTGAATTTGTTTTCCTAATATTCTGTTGAGGATATATGCATCTATGTCCATCAGGGATATTTTTCTGCCATTTTCTTTTTTGTAATGTCTTTGTCAAGTTTTGATACTTCAGTAATTCTGGTCTCCTAGAATGAGCTTGAAAATATTCTCTCCTCTTTTATTTTTTAGAACACTTCAAGAAGAATAGGTATTGTGTCATATATAAACATTTGGAGTAATTTGTAATGCTATATATATGGTCCTACACTTTTTTGTTTGGGAGCTTTTTTGATTACCAACTCAATTTCATCACTGGTAATTGGTCTGTTCACATTTTATGTTCCTTGATAGGTCAGTCTTGGAAGATTATGCTCCTAGGAATTTATCATTTCTTGTCCAACTTATGGGTACAATTTTTGTATAAATCTCTCATAATTCTTTGAATTTTTGTGGTGCCACTTTTTCACTTCTGATTTTGTTTAATGGTGTTATCTCTTTCTTGATAAGTCTGGCTAAGGGTTTGTCTATATCTTTTGAATTACAAGTTTTGGTTTGTTGATTTTTTCTATTGTTTTATATTTTATTTCTGCTCTGATATTTATTATGTCTCTATCAACTTTGGACTCTTCTTTTTTTCCTAGTTCCTTTAGTTGTAAGGTTAGATAGTTTATTTGTGACTAGTTTTTCATGAGGTAAGCCTATATTTGTATGACCTTCAATCTTAGAACTTTTGCTGCATCCTATATATTTTGAACCACTGTATTTCTGTTTTAATTTGTTTCCATGTGTTTGATTTCCTCTTTGATCTGTTTCTTGATCCACTGATTTAGTATGTTGTTTAACCTCTTTGTGTTTGAGTTATTTCCAGTTCTATTCTTGTAATTGATTTCTAGTTTCATACCACTGTGGTCTGAAAAGATGTTTGATGAATTTCAATCTTCTTAAATTTATTGAGACTTGCCTTGTATCCTATTATGTGATCTATTCTTTAGAACATTCCATGTGCACTTGGGAGATTCTTTATTTTGCTGCTTTTTGGTGGCATGTTCTGCATATGTTAGGTCCGTAAGTATTGCTACTCCTGCTTTTTTCTGTCTTGTATTTGCTTCGAATATCTTTTTCCATCCCTTCACTTTCAGTCTATATGTGTCTTTAGATCTGAAGTGAGTCCCTTGTAGGCAGCATACTGATGAGTCTTATTTCTATATCCACTCAGCCACCTTATTTGATTGGTGCATTTAGTCCACTTACATGTAGTGTAATTATTGCCATTTTGTTAACTGCTTTGTGGTTGTTTTCGTAGTTCCTCTCCATTCCTTTCTTCCTATCTTGCTCTCATTCCTTATAATTTGATGATTTTCTTTGGTGTTATGCTTGGATTGTTTTTTTTTTTTTATCTTTTGTGTATCTATTGTAGGCATAAGATTTGTGGTTACCATAAGGTTCATATATAGCTTCATATGTATATAAAACGATCTATATTAGCTTGATGGTTACACGATTTCAAACAGTGTAAAAGTACTAAATCTTTCTTATTCCTTCTCATTTTATATATATGATGTCATAACCTACATATTTTTATTTTGTGTATCCTTTGGATAATTTTGTGTATACTTTATTACTTATTTTGATCTTTATAATCACCCTACCTTTACTGTAGATGTACTTTCCCTGATGAAACAATTTATATTTAAAAACATTTTCACCTAAAGAAGTCCCTTTTAAAGTATTTATAAGTCTATGTTAGTGGTGGTTAATTCTTTTAACTATCACTTATCTGGAAAACTATTAATATCTTATTAATTCTAGATGATAACCTTGTTGGGAAGAATATTCTCTTGTAGATATTTCCCTTTCAGCACATTGAATGTCAATCCTTCCTGGCCTCGAATGTTTCTGCTGAGAAATCTGACATCCTTATCAGGTTTCCCTTATAAGTAACTGTCTAACTCTTACTTTTCAAAATTCTCAATTTATCTTTAATCTTTGCCATTTGAATTAACATAGGTCTTGCTATGTATTTCCTTGGGTTCATCTTGTTAGAAGCTCTCTGTGCTTCCAGGACCTAGATGTCTATTTCCTTTCCCAGATTTGGTGTGGCGGGGAAAGGGGTGTCAGCTATTATTTCCTCAAATAGACTTTTGACCCCTTTGTCTCTCTCTTCTCCTTCTGGGACCACTATTATGTGAATATTGCTTTGTTTAGAATTGTTGCAGAGGTCTCTTAGTGTCTTCTCATTTTTAGAAATTCTTTTTTCTCTCTCTTTTCTTCAGCTTGGTTACTATGCACTACCCTATCTTCCAGATCACTGATCCATTCCCCTGGTCCCAGCAGCCTATTATTCATCCCTTCTACTGTAATTTTCACTTCTGTTATTGTATTCTTCATCTCTGAATGACTCCTTTTTATATTTTCTATCTCTGTTTAAATTTTCACTGAGATTATAAATTCTTTTCCCCAGTTTTGTAAGCATCATTTTGACAATTACTTTGATTCTTTATCAGAAAGATTATCTCCATTTCATTTAGCAATTTTTCTGGTATTTTGTCTTGTTCTTTTGTTTGGAACATATCCTCTGCCTCCTCATTTTGTCCGGGTTTTGGTGTTTCTTCCTTTCTATTAGATAGGTCAGCTATACCTCCTGGTCTTGAAAGTAGTGGCTTTACTTAGTAGGTGTCCTGTGGCACGCAGAAGCTCAAAATACCCTGCCCACCAGAACCTAATTATCTGTTGCAGCTGAGCCGGGGCTGCTGTTGTTGGGCTGTGGATGCCCTTCTGCCTGTCTTCCAGGAATGGTGGAGCTCCACTACTAGCCTCTGTGTGCCTCCGCCAGTAATGGTTTATTCCCATGGCTAGCCTTGCATGCCCTTTGTGTGACATGAAGCATTTCTGCTAGATATGTAGTGAGTGTGGCTGCCGTGTGCCCATTCATCAGCAATGGCAGGTTACTGCTGGACCAAATATTCTGGGCAGGGCAGGTACTCAGGGAATTGCTGGGGATAGCCAGTGGGGCAGGTGGAGAGTCTCAGAGCTGACTCCCACAAGCATCTGGCCAGCTGGGCTGTAGGAGGGCTGGAAAAGTGCCATCTACCTGTGCTTTCTCCTCCAGGGAGAGAGAACTCAGGCACCCTTTCTTGCAGAATCCTTCCCAAAGCAAGCAAATCTTTCAAACTGCTGCCTCTGTGTACAGCAGTCCAGTCCTCAGCAACCTACTAGAGTCCTGGTCCCCCACAATGCTAAATTTCTCCCTGGTGTCCATCTCCATTAATCTTCAAAGCTCAAAGAAATGGAGATTTGTCTTCCCAGACTAGGTCCCCAGCACCAGGTGTGCTGAATTCCTGGACTTTCATCCCCTCCCCATTCCATTTTTCTCCCTATCACTTATGTGCTAGGATTGAGGAAGGGCTTAGATCCAGACTGATCGCTGTTCTGCCCCTTTATCGTTCTCAATGTTGTATTCTTTGCCAAAGGTAGATGGTCTGTCCTGCAGTCCTCAGGTCATTTTAGCTGTATTCAGTGTAGTTGCTTTCTCAATGTGGAAGGAGGTTGTCACACTAACTGACCTACTCCATCATCTTCTTCCAACCCCACCAATAAACTTAATTTATTGTCACCATTGACCACTTACATTTTGTCTTCTAAGAACTGCCTATTCCTTGGACAATTTTCTTTTGGGCTATTTGTGATCTTGGATTACTATATGTGTTTTATATATTCTGACAATTAATAATTTATTCACTATATGTCTTAAATGTTATCACACTGTACGTTGTCTTCTAAGTTTATGATGCCTTTCATCATAATGAATGAATGTTTTACATAAAAATATTTTATTTGCAAAAGTAATAAACAGACACTGAAACAAGGGAAATGATTTAAAATGTATAAAGATTAATATCCCTCCTAAAACTCCATTCACAATCTCCTGAAGTTAAGAAATGTTAATATGAGGCAGGCTGAGAAAATGATGATGGAGTAGGAAGATAAGAAAAAACCTCCTCCCAAGACTTCCGGGAAGATGGTGGCGTGAATGGAGCAGCAGAAATTTCCTCCCAACATTATATTTATCCACAAAAACACAGCAAATACAACTATCCCTAAAAGAGATACCAGAACACACAGGAAAGCGCACATCATGCAGCCACACTGGAGAGGGCTCAGCACCCAGCGGGACGGTGCACCAGCAGGCAGCCACACTGGAGAGGACTCGGCACCCGGCGAGGCGGCGCACCAGTGGGCAGCTACACTTGAGAGGAGTCGGCATCAGGCGAGGTGGCACACCGGTGGGCAGCTACACCTGAGAGGACTCAGCATTCGGCAAGGCGGCGCACTGGCGGAAAGCCACACTGGAGAGGACTTGGCACCCAGCGAGGTGGGTAAGAAACAGAGCTGTGACCCAGCAGGATCCAAGCACTCCCCCAACCCAGCGCACTGATGGGAGGAGAGGATTCAGAGCAAGGAGGGAGTGGAAGTGCAGGCCCAGGAGATAACGAGCCCTGGCAAACGGCGCCGGGAGCACGGTCACACAGAGCATGGTGTAGCAGAGATTGGAGAGACAGAGGGCACAGGGTCTCAGCGGGAATGTGCATGGTTGCTTGCGGCTGGCTCACGGAAGGAGAAAAGAGAAGAAAAAAATAAAGGACAAAAGTGCGTGCTTTTCTTTTCAGCGGTCTTAAAGAGACAGGAGACCAGTGGAGGACCACATCACCCTGGCACACTCGGCCCAGCAGGCTGGGAGTCCTGGGGATTTTCAGACCCCTTAGGGGGTGACTGGGAAAGGGAGGCCATATTTAGGACTCCAACAGAACTCAACAGCCTCCCATTGATTCTCACCCCGGCCACAGCTTTAAAGGGCCTTGCAGAGCGGCGCAGCCATGGCTCTGGAATAGTGGAGCAACAGCGCCACCTACAGCATTCACACAAACCACTCCCGGTGGGTGTTTTTTGTTTTTTTTTTTTTTAGGTGTTGCTGCTTTTTCTTCCATTTCTTGTCTTTTTATTTCTCTCTCTTTTTTTATTATTAGTATTCTTTTTCTCTTCTTTCTTCTCTTTCCTTTTTAAAGTTATAAAGAGCCCAGCTGACATATGTGACAACTACCAGCAACCAATTCTATAGCCATGAAAAGACAGAGAAATATGGTACAGACAAAGCTCCTAACCCAGACAACCCCAGAGAGAGAACCTGAAGGAATGGACATGCACAGCCTTCCTGAAAAAGAATTAAGAATAAAAGTCATAGAGATGCTGACAGATCTAAAGAAAAATGTGCAAGAGCTGAGGGAGGAAATGAGGAAAGACTATGCAGAAATGAGACAAGCCATCGACAGGCTTAACAGCAGACTGGATGAGGTACAAGAAACTGCCAATGAAATACAAAATAGAGAAAAGGAATACAAAGAAGCTGAGGCAGAGAGAGATAAAAGGATCTACAGGAATGAAAGAATATTAAGAGAACAGTTTGACCAATCCAAACAGAGCAATATTCGCATTATAGGAGTACCAGAGGAAGAAGAGAGAGAAAAAGGGATAGAAAGTGTCTTGGAAGAAATAATTGCTGAAAATTTTCCCATGCTGGGGAAGGAAATAGTCTTGCAGTTCACATAAGCCCACAGACCTCCCAACACAAGGGACCCAAGGAAGACAACAACAAGACACATAATAATTAAGATGGCAAAGATCAAAGATAAAGACAGAGTATTAAAGGCAGCAAGAGAGAGAAAAAAGATCACCTACAAAGGAAAACCCATCTGACTGTCATCAGACTTCTCAACAGAAACCTTACAGGACAGAAAAGAATGGCATGATATATTTAAAGAAATTAAACAGAAGGGCCTCAAACCAAGAATATTGTGTTCAGCACGATTATCATTTAAATATGATGGAGGGATTAAACAATTTCAAGACAAACGAAAGTTGAGAGAGTTTGCCTCTCATAAACCACCACTACAGGATATCTTAAATGGACTACTCTAGTGGGAAGCAACCCTAAGGCTAAAAAGAAGTCACCAGAGAAAATAAAATCATAGCAAATAAAGCAGACCATCCAAATACTAACTAAAGGCAAAGAATAAAAAACCTAATATATAAAGAAAGGAGGAGGAAGAATAGGAAGGGAGAGATAAAGAAACATCAGATGGCGTTCACAATAACTTAACAAGAAAGTTAAGTTAGATTCTTAGATAGTAAAGAAGCAACCCTTGAACCTTTGGTAACCACGAATCTAAAGCCAGCAATGGCAATAACAACATATCTATCAATAATCACCTTAAATGTAAATGGACTGAATGCACCAATCAAAAGACACAGAGTAACAGAGTGGATAAAAAAGCAAGACCCATCTATATGCTGCTTACAAGAGATTCATATCAAACCCAAAGATATACACAGACTAAAAGTGAAGGGATGGAAAAAGATATTTCATGCAAACAACAGGGAGAAAGAAGCAGGTGTTGCAATACTTCTATCAGACAAAATAGACTTCAAAATGAAGAAAGTAGCAAGAGATAAAGAAGGACATTACATAATGATAAAGGGGTCAGTCCAACAAGAAGATATAACCATTATAAATATATATGCACCCAACACAGGAGCATCAGTATATGTGAAACAAATACTAACAGAAGTGAAGGAGGAAATAGACAGCAATGCAATTATTCTAGGAGACTTTAACACGCCACTCACTACAAAGGATAGATCAACCAGGCAGAGGATAAGTAAAGACACAGAGGCACTGAACAACACACTAGAACAGATGGACCTAACAAATATCTACAGAACTCTGCACCCAAAAGCAACAGGATACACATTCTTCTCAAGTGCACATGGAACATTTTCCAGAGTAGACCACATACTAGCCCACAAAAAGAACCTCAGTAAATTCAAAAATATTGAAATCCTACCAACCAACTTCTCAGATCACAAAAGTATAAAACTAGAAATAAATTTTAGAAAGAACTCAAAAAGGCTCACAAATACATGGAGACTTAACAACATTCTCCTAATGAATCAATGGGTTAACAACCAAATCAAAATAGAAATCAAAGAATATATAGAGAGTAATGACAACAACAACACAAAGCCACAACTTCTGTGGGACGCAGCGAAGGCAGTTCTAAGAGGAAAGTATATTGCAATCCAGGCCTATTTAAAGAAGTAAGAACATTCCCAAATGAACAGTCTGAAGGCACAATTATTGAAATTGGAAAAAGGAGAACAAAGGAGGCCAAAAGTCAACAGAAGGAGAGACATAATAAAGATCAGAGAAGAAATAAATAAAATTGAGAAGAATAAAACAATAGAAAAAAATCAATGAAACCAAAAGCTGGCTCTTTGAAAAAATAAACAAAATAGATAAACCACTAGCCAGACTCATTAAGAGAAAAAGAGAATCTACACACATAAACAGAATCAGAAATGAGAAAGGAAAAATAATGACAGACCCCACAGAAATACAAAAATTATAAGAGAATATTACGAGCACCTATATGCTAACCAGCTGCAAAACCTAGAAGAAATGGACAACTTCTTAGAAAAATACAGCCTTCCAAGACTGACCAAGCAGGAAACAGAAAAACTAAACAGACCAATCACCAGCAACGAAATTGAATTGGTAATCAAAAAACTACCAAAGAACAAAACCCCCGGACCTGATGTGTGGGGAACTACCTTTGAAACTCAGCCGCGCCACAAAGATGGCCACTGAGAACCCTTTGAATCTTAGCTGTGCCACAAAAATGGCCGCTGAGAACCCTTTGAGTTTCAGCTGCGCTCACTCCGGTCCGCTTCTTACATCAGAGAAAACTGCGCATGCGCACAACTCTCTGCATGATTGGAAATTTGAAAGTCGCCTTGTTAGCATAAGGTGTAACCAATCAGAAGAGACCACACCTTATATATTCCGTGTTCTGAGCTGCAATAAACGAGTTCCTGCTTCGACCGAGCTCCCTGTCATGTCTGATTGTCTCCGGGGATGGCGGCGGCTGCAGAATGGGCAGACAGTTGGCTCTTACCTCCCTTGCCTTGCCTTGTCAGGGCGTGCCTCTCCCTCCCTTCCTTTCCCTCCGCTGGCTCAGAGGGTCACAAAAAGAGCTGGTCCCAGAAAGAGCTGGTAATCCTGATGGTGAGCAGGACTGGTGGGGAGAGGGTAGAAACCCCGACAGCTGGTGCCCCGTGTGAGGAATGCTCGAAGAGGCCACGCAGACCGGATCAACGATCCCTCGGTTGATGAAACAAGAGTGCGGCGCAGTGAGCAGTGGGTGATTATGTGGTAAGACCATTCCCGGGAAAATGGGACAAGCAATCTCTAAGGATGAACCTGTGCTTAAAGCGCTGAGATATGTGCTTAAAAGCCGAGGGTTAGAACTCTCACATTCCCAGGCAGAAAGAGTCTGGGAGACCTTTGTGAGGGTAGCCCCCTGGCTCCCTGTTAGTAACCCTTTTGATTATTCCACCTGGGAATATGTTGAACGACTGATCAGAAAGGAAGAGATAGACTGTGGTGAAGATCCCCCTCTGGGAGTGTAACCTACGCTGTCATCCCTTAAGGCATGTTTCGGGAACACTCGATCTTTATCGCCCTGCTCGGCGGGTCCCGCAAGGAGTCCCAGCAAACAGGGAGCTAATAGGCAATATGCAAAAGAACCAGATAAACTAACTCCTAGGGAGGCGTCTGCGCCCCCGGAGGAAAGGGAATGGGAATGTTTTGATGAGGAATGTCTCTGGCCACGTCCTAAGCTCCATCCTGCCCTGCCCAGGATGGATATGGATCCCTGGGCTAGCCCCGACACATCAGTGTATATCACTGAGAGGCCCTCTGACACCGCCCTGCCGCCAATTTATCCGGCGTTTCCGGCGACCATTAACTCTGGCGTGAACGGGCCGGTGCTGCCCTCTTATCAGGCATTTCCAGTAAATGTTAACCCTGGCAGGAACAGGCCAGCTGTGTGCTACCCCTGGGAGACCCAAGAACTCAAAGAACTAAAGAAGGCAGTCTCAGAGGATGGGCCTAATTCCCCATGGGCCGAGACCATCCTCCAAGGGTTAGCTCATCAGCACTGTACTACTCAGGATTGGAAGAGCTTGACAAAGGCAGTCCTTCCTGGTCCCCTGTTCCTTAAGTGGTTTGCCTTCTTTAGGGAGGAATGCCACGTCCAGGCAGGGAGAAACCAATCTGCAAACCCTCCGATTCCCGTTACTTTTGGGATGCTCTCAGAGACCACTGACCAGTTTGCTACAGATCTCCAGCAGGCCGCCATTCCCGCCCCTTATCAGGAGCAAGTAAGAGCCCTTGGGCTGGCCGCCTGGAAAAAACTGGAGGAAGGCCCCTTGGAACCGCTGGTTTCCGGAATCACCCAAAAGCCCACTGAGGACCTCCCATCCTTTGTAGATAGGGTGGAAAAGAGCTTGCAGTGTAAATTTCCCCCAGAGCCATTGTGGGATCAATTTGTTAAAATGTTGGTTTGGGAGGGGATGACTACTGACCACAAGTTGGCCTGTGCAGGGCTGAAAGATAGGTCCATGGAAAGGTGGATAGTCGCCACCAAGGATGTGGGCACTCAAGTCCACCAGTCCCAGACTATGGTTGCCGCCTTGCAGGCACAAACGGCCTCCTTAATGGAGGCCTTGACTGCAGCCCTCACTTTACAGTCCCCAGGGAGCAGAGCCCCAGACAAAGGGGGGAGAAATCAAACTTGTTTTGGATGCGGTCAGATGGGACACTTCAAGAAGGAGTGCCCTAATGACCATGCTACAAAAAATAGCAATGGCAATCAAGGGGCTCCCCTGATGAACAGGAAGGGATGGCACCCACCTAGGACACCCTGTCCTAGGTGCAGGAAGGGATTCCATTGGCAGAAAGACTGCAGGTCTAAGTTTGACATCCAAGGCAACCCTCTAAACTAGGGGAGGGGCAACCTCCAGCCCCATTATCCCAAGGAGGGAGGAGTTCTTCTGATTCTCCCAGGGCCCATTGGACAGTGCCCATAATACTAGGAGTAAGACCAAAGATGGACATATTCATATCGGGAAAAAGGTTCCATTGCCTAATTGACACTGGGGCAGACCAAACTGTGCTTAGAAAGGAGGAAGTTCCCCTCCACTGGCGGCTAGTCCTGGGACCCCCTTTACTAGGGGTCGGAGGCAATGCGACCTCTGGGGAGACTAAGGACTGGCTTAAATGGGAAGACATAGATAGCAACCATGGGGAGGTCAGACCCCTCGTTGCCTCTGGCCTGACAGCTAACCTGCTGGGCCAAGACATTCTAGGAGCAGCTGATGTCTACATTACCAATAATCCTAAAATTCTTTATGAAAACATATTGGGGGAAGAAGAATACTAATGACAATTTGGTTGTTCTGAGAACCCGAAGCCTAGATTCAGTGATTATAGGGGAGGCCTTTCCTTTGAGGCTTCGAGACCTAACATGCCACTTTTGCGAGTGAAGCCACACCCCCAATCCTAAAAGCCACTGCTCCGGTAACGCCTGCCATTACATGGCTCCCAGGACTTCCAGTCTGGGTGGAGCAGTGGCCATTACCACAAGCTAAGCTTCAAAGACTTAAAGAAAATACCCAAGAACAATTAAAACTGGGACACATTAGACCTTCCCTAAGCCCATGGAATAGTCCTGTTTTTGTTATTCAGAAGGCCTCTGGCAAATGGAGGATGTTACAGGATTTAAGAAAGATCAACGAGCAGATGGTTCCTGTGGGCATGCCCCTGAGGGGGTTGCCCTGGATTCCGTCCATTCCAAAAATTTGTCCCTCATTGTGATTGATATTAAAGATTGTTTTTTCTCCATTCCCCTCAACCCCCCTGATTGTGAGAAGTATGCTTTCTCCGTACCTTCCACAGATTTTCAGGGGCCTGATGAGCGATATGAATGGACAGTGTTGCCACAGTGCATGGCTAACAGCCCAGCCTTTTGCCAATGATATGTCTCTCAGGTTTTTCAGCCCCTTCAACAGTGGGCAGGGGTGATCCTATATGCATACATGGATGATATTATTTTAGGAGCATCCACTACCCAACAGCTGAGCTCTGCCTACCAGAAGCTCCAAACCCTCTTGAGACAAGGGGGGTTACATGTGTCCAGCAACAAGGTCCAGACCGTGCCTCCATTTGAAATACTAGGAGCGAGGCTTCACCTGGACTCTGTTTGTCCCCTTAAACCCCAGCTATCTATCAAGGACTCCTACTCCCTGGTAGAACTACAAAAGGTATTAGGGGAGCTTAATTGGCTACGACCCTGGCTCCACATTACAACAGAGGACCTTATCCCTCTCTTTGAGTTGTTAAAAGATAAAACTCCATCTTAGCTTGTTGTATTAATGGAGGAACATAAACAAGTATTTAGACAGATTCAATTAGCACTTGATAATGCCCAGCTAGCCCGGTATCAACCTGACTGTGACCTTTGTCTGTGGATTCTTCCTGGCTTGGAGTTGCTTACAGTTGTTATCACACAGCAAGGTAACCCTCTCCAATGCGTCCATGCATCAATAGGAGGCACTCCGCGACTGTATGCCCAGTTAGATCAACTGGCAGATCTTATAGTCAAAGGCAGATACACCACCTTAAGACATTATGGGAAAGACCCAGAAACTTTAACCATTCCTTATCGCTTGTCAGACTTTGAATGGATCAAGCGTAATCACAATAGAGTGTCCGAGGCTCTGACAGGATTTTTGGGTAAGATTGATTGCCATTATGGGCCTAGCAGATGGGTTGCCTCTTTCTCCAAGTTAAGTTGGACCACCCCTAGACTCTTTTTGAGTAAGCCCCTTTCTGATACCTTGAATGTGTTTACCGATGGAGGAAAAGAGGTGTCTGCTGTTGTTGTCTTTCCCCCTCCTCACCTCTCGACCAAGTTAAAAGAAACCCAACATTTTGAAAAGGTTACTGGCTCTGCACAATTTAAGGAGTTGTATGCCATAGCATTGGCCCTAAGTAAAATTTCTGAACCTATGAATCTTTTTTCTGATAGTCTGTATGTGGTGAACTTGCTTCCCACCTTAGCCTCTTCTTATGTCAAGTTAGATAAAAACCCCATAACCCCCTTGATGATTCAGGTGAGATCCTTGCTGATGGCACGATCCAAGCCCATATTCTTGCAGCACCTCCGAGGACACCAAGGTTTGCCCGGATTCCTCTCCAGAGGAAACCTATTAGCTGACCAATTAGCATCCTCTGCTGCTCAAGCCCTTTCCATGCAACAGGCTCAAAATTTCCAATGGGCCCAAGACCTTCATGAACTTACCCACCTACATTGGAGGGGACTTCATCATAGATTTCCTCATATTCCTATTAAAGACTTGGAAAAAATTATCAGGACTTGTAAATCCTGTTTGCCTTTTCTACAAATTCCACCCCTCCAGTCCTCTGGAGTTAACCCAAGAGGCATTAAATCAAATTGTCTCTGGCAGACTGATGTCACTCACTATGCAGCCTTTGGAAAACTAAAATTTGTCTTTGTCTCAATAGATACATGCTCCCACACCTGCTGGGCTAGTGCCCATGCTGGAGAGAAAGCTAAACATTCACAGAGCCATTTTTTACAATGTTTTGCTATATTAGGCATACCACATCAAATAAAAACAGATAATGGCCCCTGTTTTACTAGCAGGGCGTTACAAGACTTTTGTAATACATGGCATATCAGCCACTCCACAGGAATCCCATACAACCCACAGGGCCAGGCCATAGTAGAGTGTCACAATAAGACATTAAAAGACCTATTACAAAAACAAAAAGGGGGAATAAGCCCCCATGACCAATTACGGATGGCCCTACTTACATTAAATATTTTAAATTTTTCAAAAGATCAACCTCTAACTGCCTTTCAAAGGCACTGGACAAATCAAACGCCATATGCCAAAATAGAAGTGCGCTGGAAAGACCAGCTGACTGGGCAATGGTGAGGACCAGATCCACTGATAAGTATGGGCAGAGGATTCGGATGTGTATTTCCTATAGGCGAACCGAATCCAATTTGGGTTCCTGCTAGGAACTTGAAATTCTGCCCTCAGACCACTCAGCAAGTGGAAGAAAGCCATGATATAGACTCTCCCCAAGAGGGTGACCTCTTGAGGGCCTGACTATCCCTTCTTTTCCAGGACTGACCTTTTGAGGATTAAGAAAAGGAGTCATGAAGGCTGGAGTATTACTCCTGCTCGTGCTCTGCTGTGGCTGCAACTGCCGCTACCATTGACATAGTCCAGACAGTGACTACTGCTGAAGAAGTGACACTGTTAAGCCTTCAACAAGGACATCTTTGCAGTCCTATGTTTTCTAACCCTCTGCTTCCTTTTCTACCAGAGTATGGGAAGAAATAACTAGTTTGTTTAGTCTACCCAAGCTGTTATTAGGAGGTATAATAATTGTAATGTCATTAGTTATTTTCACGCTCGTGCAGTGGTGAAGATCATATCAACAGCAACAGATATTACAGCAAAAGGTAATTATGTTAGCTGAGTGATTAAAGAAGAAGTTCCCCATACCCCAGAGCATTCATGGGCATTTATAGCCCTACAGAGAGGTGCAAGTGACCTCTTGAGAATGTCATTACTGGAAGTGCTAGGATGGTAGTCAGTGACAGGTAAGATCTCCTGAAAGATGGGGACAACATAAGACAGGCACATCCTCGAGTACAGGATGGCATCTCTCTTGCTCATACAAAAACAAAAAGGGGGAAAATGTGGGGAAGTATTTTTGAATCTCAGCCGTGCCACAAAAATGGCCAGTGAGAACCATCTGAATCTCAGCTGCGCCACAAAAATGGCTGCTGAGAACCCTTTGAGTTTCAGCTGCACTCACTCCGGTCCGCCTCTTACGTCAGAGACAACTGCGCATGCGCACAACTCTGTGCGTGATTGGAAGTTTGAAAGTTGCCTTGTTAGCATAAGGTGCAACCAATCAGAAGAGACCACACCCTATATATTCCGTGTTCTGAGCTGCAATAAATGAGTTCCTGCTTCGACTGAGCTTCCTGTCATGTCTGATTGTCTCCGGGGATGGCGGCGGCTGCGGAATGGGCAGACAGTTGGCTTTTCCCTCCCTGGCTTCGCCTTGTCGGGGCGTGCCTCTCCCACCCTTCCTTTCCCTCCACTGGCTCAGAGGGTCACAAAAAGAGCTAGTCACAGAAAGAGATGGTAATCCTGATGGTGAGCAGGACTGGCAGGGGAGAGGCTAGAAAACCACAACACTGAAGGATTCACCTCTGAATTCTACCAGACATATAGAGAAGAAATCACATCCTTTCTCCTTAAAGTTTTCCAAAAAATAGAAGAGGAGAGAATACTTCCAAACTCATTTTATGAAGCCGGCATCACTCTAATACCAAAACCGGGCAAGACCTCACCAAAAAAGAAAATGACAGACCAATATCCCTGATGAGCGTAGATACAAAAATACTCAACAAAATATTAGCAAACCGAATTCAAAAATACATCAAGAGGATCATACACCATGATCAAGTGGGATTCATCCCAGGGATGCAAGGATGGTACAACATTCGAAAATCCATCAACATCATCCATCACATCAATAAAAAGAAGAACAAAAACCACATGATCATCTCCAGAGATGCTGAAAAGCATTTGACAAAATTCAGCATCCATTCATGATTAAAACTCTCAACAAAATGGGTATAGATGGCAAGTACCTCAACATCATAAAGGCTATATATGACAAACCCACAGCTAACATCATACTTAACAGCGAGAAGCTGAAAGCTTTTCATCTATGATCATGAACAAGATAGGGGTGCCCACTCTCTCCACTGTTATTCAACATAGTACTGGAGGTCCTAGCCATGGCAATAAGATGAAACAAAGACATACAAGGCATCCAGATTGGTAAAGAAGAAGTCAAATTGTCACTATTTGCAGATGACATGATACTGTACATAAAAAACCTAAAGACTCCACTCCAAAACTACTAGAACTAATATCTGAATTCAGCAAAGTTGCAGGATACAAAATTAACACACAGAAATCTGTTGCTTTCCTATATACTAATGATGAACTAACAGAAAGAGAAATCAGAAAAACAATTCCATTCACAATTGCATCAAAAAGAATAAAATACCTAGGAATAAAACTAACCAAGGAAGTGAAAGACCTGTACTCTGAAAACTACAAGACACTCCTAGGAGAAATTAAAGAGGACACTAACAAATGGAAATGCATCCCATGCTCTTGGCTAGGAAGAATAAATATTGTCAAAATGGCTATACTACCTAAAGCAATCTACAGATTCAATGCAATCCCTATCAAACTACCAACACCTTTCTTAAATGAACTGGAAGAAATAACTCTAAAATTCATATGGAACCAGAAAAGATCCTCAATAGCCAAAGCAATCCTGAGAAGGAGAAATTAAACAGGGAATTATGCTCCCAGACTTCAAGCTCTACGACAAAGCCACAGTAATCAAGACAATTTGGTACTGGCACAAAAACAGACCAGTTGAACAGAATAGAAAATCCAAACATTAACCCAAACATATACACTCAATTAATATTTGATAAAGGAGCCTTGGATATAAAATGGGGAGATGACAGCCTCTTCAGCAGCTGGTGCTGGAAAAACTGGACAGCTACATGTAAGAGAATGAAACTGGACTACTGTCTGACTCCATACACAAAGGTAAACTCAAGGTGGATCAAAGACCTGTATGTAAGTCATGAAACCATAAAACTCTTAGAAAAAATCATAGGCAAAAATCTGTTGGACATAAACATGAACGACTTCTTCATGAACATATCCTCCCAGGCAAGGGAAACAAAAGCAAAAATGAACAAATGGGACTATATCAAGTTGAAAAGTTTCTGTACAGCAAAGGACACCATCAGTAGAACAAAAATACATCCTAAAATATGGGAAAATATATTCATAAACGATGTATCTGATAAGGGGTTGACATCCAAAATACATAAAGAACTCACGCACCTTAACAAACAAAAAGCAAATAATCCAATTAAGAAATGGGCAGAGGACATGAATAGACACTTCTCTAAAGAAGAAATTCAGATGGCCAACAGGCACATGAAAAGATGCTCCATATCGCTGGTCATCAGAGAAATGCAGATTAAAACCACAATGAGATATAACCTCACACCAGTGAGGATGGCCAACATCCAAAACACAAACAACAACAAATGTTGGCGAGGATGTGGAGAAAAGGGAACCCTCCTACACTGCTGGTGGGAATGCAAATTAGTTCAACCATTGTGGAAAGCAATATGGAGGTTCCTCAAAAAACTCAAAATAGAAATACCATTTGACCCAGGAATCCCACTCCTAGGAATTTACCCTAAGAATGAAGCAGCCCAGTTTCAAAAAGACAGATGCACCCCTACATTTATCGCAGCACTATTTACAATAGCCAAGAAATGGAAGCAACCTAAGTGTCCATCAGTAGATGAATGGATTAAGAAGATGTGGTACATATACGCAATGGAATATTATTCAGCCATAAGAAGAAAACAAATCCTACCATTTGCAACAACATGGATGGAGCTAGAGGGTATTATGCTCAGTGAAATAAGCCAAGCCAAAAAGGACAAGTGTCAAATGATTTCACTCATATGTGGAGTATAAGAACAAAGAAAAAAAAAACTGAAGGAACAAAACAGCAGCAGACTCACAGAACCAAGAACGTACTAACAGTTACCAATGGGAAAGGGACTGGGGAAGAAGGGTGGGAAGGGAGGGATAAGAGGGTAAAAGGGGCATTACGATTATCAGACGTAAGGTAGGGGGGGCACGGGGATGGCTGTACAACTCAGAGAAGACAAGTAGTGACTCTATAGCATCTCACTACACTGATGGACAGTGACTGTAATGGGGTTGGTGGGGGGGACCTGATGAAGGGGGTAGTTTAATCACCATAATATTGCACATGTATTTTTAGATTAATGATACCAATATAAACTATTAAAAAAAACATTAGTGGTGGTCATTCCTTCAACTTTTGTTTATCTGAAATTGCTTAATCCCTGCTTCAAATTTAAATGGCAGTCTTGCTGAGTAGAGGATTATTGGTTGGAGGTCCTTCTCTTTCATTGTATTAAATATATCGTGCCAGTCCCTTCTGGCCTGTGAAGTTTCTGCTGAGAAGACTGCTGAGCCTGATGGGGCTACCCTTATAAGTAATCTTTTTTCTCTCTCTGGCTGCTTTCAATAGTCTCTCCTTGTCTTTGACCTTTGCCATTTTAATTATTATATATCTTGATGTTGTCTTCCTGGGGTCCTTTTGTTGGGGGGGTCTCTGAACTTCCATAACGTGCGTATCAATTTCCCTCCCCAGATTAGGAAAGTTTTCAACAGTTATTTCCCCAAAGACACTTTCTGTCCCTTTGTCTTGCTCTTCTCCTTCTGATCGCCCTATTTTTTGAATATTGTTCCATTTGAATTGGTCACACTGCTCTTTTATTATTCTTTAATTCCTAGAAATAATTTTTTTTCTGTTTTTCAGCTTCACTGTTTTCTTGTTCCCTAATTTCCATATCATTTACAACTTCTTCAACCTGTGATGATGTGCTATTAAATGCATCCATTTCATTTCAGATACTGTATTCCTCATCTCTAAGTGTCTCTTTTGCAGGTCTTCTATATTTTTGTTGAAGTCCTCCATGAGGTATTGAATATTTTTCTGTACATTCATGAGCATGTTTATAACTTTTACTTTAAGTCTTTATAAATAAGATTGGTGATTTCAGTTTCATTTAGCCCTCTTTCTGATGTTTTGTGTTGTAATTTTGTTTGGAACATATTCCTCTGCCTCCCCATTTTGTCAGTGTTTCTGTGTTTCTTCCTATGGAGTAGTCAGTTTATTCAGGAGGGTGCCCAGAAGCTCAAGACTCTTTACTTTCCAGTTCAGGAGTCCTAGCTGTTGTCATGCAGTGGCAGGGCCACCTTTCTGTCTAGCATATGGTGGTCTGATTCTAGGCAGGCAGTTTACTTTCGGCAAACATTTGTGATCAGCACAGAAGTTGGTATTCTTCTTCCCCACTAATGTTAAAGGATATGTTAAGGGAACTGTTGTAAATGGAAAGGCTAAATAGCTTTCACCAGTGAAAATAAACCCACAGTAAAGGTAGTAGACTAATTAATTACCAAGCAAGTACAAAATTAAAATAAACTACTCATAAAATCAGGAAAGAGATACACAAAAATTGGAGATTATGACACCTAACACATAAAGTGTGGAGGAGGAAGAAGAAAAAAATACTTCTAGCTTGTGTTTGAAATAGAGTAATCAGCAATTTGAGATATACTGTAACATAGTAAGGAAGCTATCCTTGAACCTTTGGTAACTACAAACCTAAAGCCTCCAATGGATACATAAAAAGAGGAAAGAAAGAACAAAAGAATGAAAGAACAAAGGCAGGAAGGAAGAAAGGAAAGAATGAAGAAAACGGAAAAAAGAAAACAAAATCTAATCACACTAAAGAAATCCATAAAATAATAAGAGAAGAGTATAAGACAGGAAAAAAGGAACAGAGAAGAGATGAAAAAAACAGAAAACAATTAATAAAATGGCAATAAGTACATATCTATCAATAACCACCTTAAACATAAATGGACTGAATGCACCAATCAAAAGACACAGAGTGGCAGAATGGATAAGGGAATAAGATCCATCTATATGCTGCCTACAAGGGACTCATTTCAGACCCAAAGTCATACACAGACTAAATGTGAAGGAATGGAAAAAGATATTCCATGCAAACAGTAGGGAGGAAAAAGCAAGAGTAGCAGTACTTATATCAGACAAAATAGATTTCAAAACAAAGTAACAAGAGACAAAGGAGGACATTACATAATGATTAAGGGGTCAGTCCAACAAGAGGATATAACCATTACAAGTAACTATGCACCCAATATAGGAGTACCTAAATATGTAAAATTAATACCAACAGAATTAAAGGGGGAAATAGACTGCAACATATTCATTTTACAAGACTTTAACACACTACTCATATCAAAAGACAGATCAACCAGACAGAAAATAAGTAAGGAAACAGAGGCAGTGAACATTAAACTAGATCAGATGGACTGAACAGATATCTACAGAAAAATCCTCACAAAAGCAGTAGGATACACATTATTTTCAAGTATACAGAGTACATTTTCCATAACAGATCACATAGCAGGCCACAAAAAGAGCCTCAATTAATTCAAAAATTTGAAATTGTATCAAGCAGCTTATCAGACCACGATGGTATGAAACTAGAAATAAATTACACAAAGAAAACAAAAAGGCCTATAAACATATGGAAGCTAAACAACACGCTTCTAAATAATCAAAGGATCAATGAATGACCAAATTAAAACAGAAATCAAGCGATGCATGGAGACAAATGGAAGGAAAAACTCAGCAGCCCAAAACATGCAGGATACAGTAAAGGCAGTTTTAAGAGGAAAGTACATAGCAATACAGGCGTACCTGATAAAACAAGAACAATCTCAAATAAATTGTCCAACCTCACAATTAAATAAACTAAACAAGAACAAATGAAGCTCAAAGTTAGTAGAAGGAGGGACATAAAGATAAAGAGTATAAATAAATAAAATAGAGAAGAATAAACAATAGAAAGGAATCAATGAAACCAGTAGCTGGTTCTTTGAGAAAATAAACCAAATAGATAACCCTCTAGCCAGACTTATCAAGAAAAAAGAGTGTACACACATAAACAAAATCAGAAATGAAAATGGAGTAATCACAATGGACACCACAGAAATACCAAGAATTATTAGAGAATACTGTGAAAAATTACATGCCAATAAATTGGACAACCTAGAAGAAATGGACAAATTCCTAGAAAAATACAACCTTCCAAGACTGACCCAGGAAGAAACAGAAAATCTGAACAGACCAATCATGAGCAACATAACTGAGTTGGAAATCAAAAACTCCAAACTAGCAAAATTACAGCACCAAATGGCTTCATGGCTAAATTCTACCAAACATTTTAAGAAGAGGTAATACCCATCCTTCTTAAAGTATTCCAAAAAGTAGAAGAGGATGGAATACTTCCAAACTCATTCTAAGAGGCTAGCAGTCCCCTAATATCATAATGGGACAAAGGTACTACAAAAATACAAAATTATAGACCAATATCCCTTCTAACTTTCCTTGTTACTCAAATGTGGCCTTAGGTGGGTTTCAACTTCTATGTGCTTTCCCTGTGATGCTGGATATGACATGAGGAAAGGTCCTTCCTGGCACTGAGGACAAAACTTATTCTTGATTAGCAATGCTTTTGAAGAACAACATTGATCAAAATGGGGAAAAATTAAAATTAATAAAAGGAAACCTCACTAAAATGGGGCCAGAGGCCAGCAGGGGGCTTCTCATGTACTACTACTTGTCCTCAGTTGCAGACTCAACTGGAACAGACTGACCATTTCAAGTGAATAATGCTTTACCTACTACTTTACTACCCCACAAGGAAGCAAAGTGTTCCTCCTCCCTTGGCAATAGCCCAGACAATGACAGACTGTTACAGTTCAGCCAATGAAAAGCCACAATACTTCAAACTCCCAGGTAACTCCAATAGAATTTTTGTTTATATCAGCCCTCCCAACTCTAACTTCTTTTCCTTAAGAGTGTTCCTCTCCTTTCTTCTCTGAACTTACCTATGGTAGCTTTCTTCTCCTGAATTTTAATCACCTTCTCTTCCTGAATAAACCCATTTTTGCTGGTAATGGGCACTTTAATTCCTAAGGTTAGCAATATATAGACACCAATAATTACTTTAAATGTAAATGAACTAATTAATTAAAGCATAAGAAAAAGAGTGGCCCAATGTATAAAAAAAAAAGGCCCAATTCGATGCTGTATACAAGAGACTCACTTTAGCCTTAAGGAAATATACAGACTAAAAAGGAAGGGATAGAAAATAAATATATTCCATGTAAATGGAAACCAAAAGAAAGGTGGATAAAGTAAATATATCAGAAAAATATTAATTTTAAGAAAGAGATTTTAATAAGAAACAAGAAGGTCATTATAAAATGATCAATGGGTCAATATAACAAGAGGATATAGCATTTGTAAATATTTATGCACCCAACACAAGAGGATGTAAATATATGAAGCTATAATATATAAACAAATGTAGAAGGAGAAAAAGACTGTAATAAAATAAAAGTAGAGGAATTAAATAACCCACTTTAATCAATGAATAGATCTTCCAGACAGAAAATTAATAGGGAAACACTGGACTTAGAAAACACATTATACCAGATGGACTTAACATTTATAAGACATTCTATCCAAACCCTTCTCAAGAGCACATGAAACAATTCTCCAGAAGAGATCATATGTTATGCCACAAAGCAATGCTTAGTAAGGTCAAGAAAACAGAAATCACATCAAGAATATTTACAGACAACACTGATATCAAACTAGAAATTAGATACAAGAATAAAACTGGAAATTTCAGAAATATGTGGAGTCTAACACACTACAATTGGGCAAAGAAATCCAAAATGAAATTTTTAAAAATCTCGAGTCAAATAAAAATTGAAATACAACATACCAAAATTTATGGAAAATTTATTCAAAAAGGTTACAGCAAAAGCAGTTCTAACAAGAAAGTTCATAGCAATAAATGCCTACATTAAGAAATAAGAAAGGTCTGAAATTAACCTAACTTTAAACCTAACTCAGTGAATGAGAAGAACAAGCTAAGCCCAAATTTAGCAGAAGGGAGGAATTAAGAAAGATCATGGTGGAAATAAATGGCACAGATTCTAAAAAGACAATAGATAACATCGTTGAAACTAACTGGTTGTTTGAAAAGATAAGAAAATTAGACAAACTTTTAAGTGAACAGAATAATAGACAGGGCTTACATAAAATCAGAAATGAAAGAAAAGACAGTATAACTGAACTGATACCACAGAAATACAAAGGATCAAAAGACACTACTATGAATATTTATATGTAAGCAAATTGGAAACATTTAAGAAATGGAAAAATTCCTAAAAATATACAAACACCCAGGACTCAATCAGAAAGAACAAAAAAATCGGAATGGCGAAATTACTAAAAAAGAGATTGAATAAGTAACAGGAAACCTCCCATCAAACAAAATTCTAAGACCAGATGGATTCACTGGTGAATTCTAAAAAACAGTAAAAGATGAATTAATATGAATCCTTCCTAAATTTTTCAAAAAAATAGAAGAGGGAGGAATATATCCAAAATAATTTTATGAGGACAGTATTACCCTGATACCAAAACTAGACAAGGAAACCACAAGAAAAAATATTATAGGGCAATATGCATGATGAACGTAGATACAAAAATGCTCAAAACATCAGCAAAATGAATTCAACATCACGTGAAAATAATCATACACTATTATCAATTGCGATTTATTCCAAGGACGCAAAAATGTTTCAACATCTACAAATCAAATATGATACACCACGTTAACAAAATAAAGGTACAGTCATATGATCATCACAATTGATGCAGAAAAGGTATTTGATAAAATTAATCATTCATGACTTAAAAAACTCTAACCAAACTGGACATGGAACATACTGGAACATAATAAAGGACATATGTGACAAGCCCCTACCTAAAATATTCAATGGGGAAAGCCAAAAGCCTTTCTTCTTAGAACAGGACAAAGACAAGGATGCTCACTTTGACCTCTTCTATTCAGCATACTACTTGAAGTCCTAGTCAGAAAAATGGAGCATGAAAAAATCCAAATAAGTAAGTGAGATGTAACATTATCTCTATTTGCAGGGGATATAATATTATATATAAAAAGCTCTAAAGACTACACCAAAAAGCTCTTAGAACTAATGACTGAATTCAGTAAAGTTGCAGGATACAAAATCAATATACAAATATCTATTTTGTTTCTATACACTAATAACCACCTATCAGAAAGAGAAATTAATATAACCATCTCATTTATAATTCCATTAAAATAAGAAAATATCTTGCAATAATTTTAAATGAGGCATATGACCTATACACTGAAAACTGTAAGACACTGATAAAAAAATGAAGGCAAAAATAAATAGAAAGATAGCCCATCCTCATGGATTCTAAGAACTAATAATGTTACAATGTCCTTACTACCAAAATCGATATACAATCTCTATCAAAAGTGCAACCTCTATCAAAATTCAAATGGCATTTTTCACAGAAATAGAACAAAGAATCCTAAAATTTGTATGGAATCACAATAGATCCCAAACACCCAAAGAAATCTGCAGAAAGAAAAAGGTGAGGGTACCACACATTTTGATTTCAAACTATATTACAAATCTATAGTAATCAAAAAAGTATGGTATTAACATGGAAACAGAAACACACATAGGACACCAGTAGAAAAGATGCCAGAGTAGGAAGGCAAAGCAGAAACCTCCTCCCATATACACACCACAGAAGTAATTACAGCAAATACAACTAACCCTAAAACCAACCTGAAGACTGAGGAACAGACCATCTACAACTGGTGAAAAAGGGGAGACCACATAAAGAAGGGTAAAGTGGCAAAGCCATGATCAACTAGGAACCAAGCCCTTCAACTATACCAGCCCAGAATCAGAAAGGAGAGGAATGGACCCGGGAGGGGATAAGTGCTCAAGAATGTGGAAAACCTGGCCCTAGAGATCTATCCAGGGAACACAACTCCACATGCATTGGAGTTTGGTGGAATAATGGGGCTGGGCACCACAGACAGTTGGAACACTCTGGGAGGCAAAGACTACTGTTGCTTGTGGAGCAAAGGCACACTCCATCAGTCCCACTGAGATCCAACATAGAAGTTTGAATGATTTACCAGCAGCAGGAAGTGTGCCGGAGGGGTGGGGGTTGAATGGGCCTCTCTAAAGGAGAAATGACAAGCAGAGGACAATTCCCCATCCCTCCCTGAACCTAGCTGGTCAAGTGCTTGCAGGAGCAAGCTCCAAATGCTCCATTTTCCTCACTGGCAGCTGGGTGCCATGGCGTACTTCCTTGGTCAGCCACCCATCTACCCAGCATGCGAGGCCCATCAGTAGTCAGACATTGCTGCACGGAAGGCAGAGACTTTATTGCCCAGCAGGGAGAGGGAGACTTTCCCACCTTTCCCAGCCCTCTCTCAGCCGAAATGATGAGGTGCCTGAGGAAGCCAGCTCCCAAAGTTCCATCTCCCTCACTGGCAACCCAGCCTTGCAACCATGCTCCCCTAAGCAACTGCCCCACACACCATACTAGTCTAGCAGTGGCTTCTATTGCTGCCCTCAGGCAGAGGGCAGCCCCACCCACAAGAGTTCCAGCAGAAGCACCTCAGAACATAAAGGACATGCAGAGGCAAGTTGTCAGCCTCTGCTGACAGATATCAGCCACTGCCTACAGACACACAGAAAGGTGGCCCCACCCATATCCCACCAACAACTACAGCTCCAAGATGGGGAAACAGGCACTGATATGGAAAGATTCTTGAGCTTCAAGGCACTATAGGATACATTCATCATAAAGTCATTATTTTCAAGATCAGGAAGCATAGCAGATCTATTTAACACAAAGGAAGAAACAAAGAAACCCAGACAAAATGAAGAGGCAGAATATGTTACAAAATAACATAAGACACCAGAAAGAGGGCTAAATGGAATGGAGGTTAATCTTCATGATAAAGATTTCAAATTAAAAGATACAAAAATGCTTGCTGACCTGGGGAAAATAATTGATGATCTCAGTGAGAACTTAAACAAAGAGATAGAAAAATCGATAAAGAGCCACTCAGAGCTGAAGAATATAATAATTGAAATGAAAAATGAAATAGAGGGAATGGATAGGACTGCTAAAAGTAAAGAATCATGTGATGCAAAAGGAAATTAAACAAGCTGACCAACAGAGAGAAAAAAGACTTTCTAAAAATGAGAAAATACTAAAACAGCTATATGGCAACTCCAAACAAAACAATATTTGCATAGTAGGTGTAAAAGCAGGAGAAGAGAGAGACAAAGAGTAGAAAGCTTCATTGAAGAAATGATACCTGAAAATTTCCATAATCTGGGGAAGGATAAATACCCAGGCCCTTGAACCTCAGAGAGGCCCTAACAAGAGGAACCCCAGGAAGACAAAAACAAGGCATATAGTAATTAAAATGGCAAAGATTAAAGATAAAGAGAGAATCTTAAAAGTAGCAAGAGAGGCAGACAGTTACCAATAAGGGAAACTGTAAGGCTTTCAGTACGTTTCCCAGCAGAAACATTACAGACCAGAAGGGAGTGGCACAAAATATTTAATGCATGGAAAGGGAAGAACCTACAATCAAGAATCCTCTACTAAGCAAGGTTATCATTAAGAATTGAAGGAGAGGTTAAAAGTTTCCCAGCTAGATGAAGGTTAAAAGAATTCACCACCATGAAACTGGCCTTACCAGATATGTTAAAGGGACTTTTGTAGATGGAGGTGTTTTTAAGCCTAAATGTTTCCATCAGTGAAGGTAAATGTACAGTAAATGTAGAATACCAATTACTAAGCGAGTATGAAGTTAAAAAAACAAAAGGAGTAAAATCAGCTTTACACAAAATCAGTCAAGGGATACACAAAAGGTGTAGATTAGGATATCTTGTATGTACAGTGTGGAGGAAGAACAATTTTAAAAGGTAGTACATTTACATTGTGCTCAAAATACAGCAACCATAAGTTTAAATAAGACTGCTATATATTTAGGAAGCTATCTGTGAAAGTATGTTAACCACAAACCTAAAGCCTATAACCAAGAAAAAAACAATTTTTATTTTTACAATTTATATTATTTTAGTATCATTAACCTACAATTACATGAGCAATATTGTGATGAATAAACCACCCCCTTCATCAGGTCCCCCCTACCAACCCCACTACAGTCACCGTCCATCCGTGTAGTGAGATGAGAATCACTACTTGTCTTCTTTGAGCTGTACAGTCCTCCCCGTGCCCCCCCACCCTATGTCTGCCAATCGTAATGCCCCTTTTACCCCCTTATCCCTCCCTTCCCGCCCTTCTTCCCCAGTCCCTTTCCCTTTGGTAACTGTTAGTCCATTCTTGGGTTCTGTGAGTCTGCTGCTGTTTTGTTCCTTCAGCTTTTTTTTGTTGTTGTTATTGTTGATGTTGTTCTTTGTTCTTATATTCCACATATGAGTGAGATCATTTGGTACTTGTCTTTTTCGGCCTGGCTTATTTCACTGAGCATAATACCCTCTAGCTCCATCCATGTTGTTGCAAATGGTAGGATTTGTTTTTTTCTTATGGCTGAATAATATTCCATTGTGTATATGTACCACATCTTCTTAATCCATTCATCTACTGATGGGCACTTAGGTTCCTTCCATTTCTTGGCTACTGTAAATAGTGCTGCAATAAACATAGGGGTGCATCTGTCTTTTTGAAACTGGGCTGCTGCATTCTTGGGGTAAATTCCTAGGAGTGGGATTCCTGGGTCAAATGGTATTTCTATTTTGAGTTTTTTGAGGAACCTCCATAATGCTTTCCACTATGGTTGAACTAATTTGCATTCCCACCAGCAGTGTAGGAGGGTTCCCTTTTCTCCACATCCTCGCCAACATTTGTTGTTGTTTGTGTTTTGGATGTTGGCCATCCTCACTGGTGTGAGGTTATATCTCATTGTGGTTTTAATCTGCATTTCTCTGATGGTTAGCGATGTGGAGCAACTTTTCATGTGCCTGTTGGCCATCTGAATTTCTTCTTTAGAGAAGTGTCTATTCATGTCCTGTGCCCATTTCTTAATTGGGTTATTTGCTTTTTGTTTGTTAAGGTGCATGAGTTCTTTGTATATTTTGGATGTCAACCCCTTATCAGATACATCATTTATGAATATATTTTCCCATATTTTAGGATGTCTTTTTGTTCTACTGATAGTGTTCTTTGCTGTACAGAAGCTTTTCAACTTGATATAGTCCCATTTGTTCATTTTTGCTTTTGTTTCCCTTGCCCGGGGGGATATGTTCATGAAGAAGTTACTCATGTTTATGTCCAAGAGATTTTTGCCTATGGTTTTTCTAAGAGTTTTATGGTTTCATGACTTACATTCAGGTCTTTGATCCACCTTGAGTTTACCTTTGTGTATGGGGTTAGACAGTAGTCCAGTTTCATTCTCTTACATGTAGCTGTCCAGTTTTTCCAACACCAGCTGCTGAAGAGGCTGTCCTCTCCCCATTGTATATCCAGGGCTCCTTTATCAAATATTAATTGAGTGTAGGTGTTTGGGTTAATGTTTGGATTTTCTATTCTGTTCCACTGGTCTGTGGGTCTGTTTTTGTTCCAGTACCAAATTGTCTTGATTACTGTAGCTTTGTAGTAGAGCTTGAAGTCAGGGAGTGTAATTCCCCCTGTTTGATTCCTCCTTCTCAGGATTGTTTTGGCTATTCGGGGTCTTTTCTGGTTCCATATGAATTTTAGAATTATTTGTTCCAGTTCATTGAAGAAAGCTGTTGATAGTTTGATAGGGATTGCGTTGAATCTGTAGATTGCTTTAGGTAGTATGCCATTTTGACAATATTTATTCTTCCTAGCCAAGAGCATGGGATGCATTTCCATTTGTTAGTGTCTTCCTTAATTTCTCCTAGGAGTGTCTTGTAGTTTTCAGAGTACAGGTCTTTCACTTCCTTGGTTAGGTTTATTCCTAGGTATTTTATTCTTTTTGATGCAATTGTGAATGGAATTGTTTTTCTGATTTCTCTTTCTGTTAGTTCATCATTAGTGTATAGGAAAGCAACAGATTTCTGTGTGTTAATTTTATATCCTGCAACTTTGCTGAATTCAGATATTAGTTCTAGTACTTTTGGAGTGGAGTCTTTAGGGTTTTTTATGTACAGTATCATGTCATCTGCAAATAGTGACAATTTGACTTCTTCTTTACCAATCTGGATGCCTTGTATGTCTTTGTTTTGTCTGATTGCCGTGGCTAGGACCTCCAGTACTATGTTGAATAACAGTGGAGAGAGTGGGCACCCCTGTCTTGTTCCCGATCTTAGGTGAAAAGCTTTCAGCTTCTCGCTATTAAGTATGATGTTAGCTGTGGGTTTGTCATATATAGCCTTTATGATGTTGAGGTACTTGCCATCTATACCCATTCTGTTGAGAGTTTTAATCAAAAAATGGATGCTGAATTTTGTCAAATGCTTTTTCAGCATCTATGGAGATGATCATGTGGTTTTTGTTCTTCTTTTTATTGATGTGATGGATGATGTTGATGGATTTTCGAATGTTGTACCATCCTTGCATCCCTGGGATGAATCCCACTTGATCATGGTGTATGATCCTCTTGATGTATTTTTGAATTCGGTTTGCTAATATTTTGTTGAGTATTTTTGCATCTACGTTCATCAGGGATATTGGTCTGTAATTTTCTTTTTTAGTGAGGCCTTTGCCTGGCTTTGGTATTAGAATGATGCTGGCTTCATAGAAAGAGTTTGGAAGTATTCCCTCCTCTTCTATTTTTTTAAAATCTTTAAGGAGAATGGGTGTTATTTCTTCTCTGTATGTCTGGTAGAATTCAGAGGTGAATCCATCAGGTCCAGGGCTTTTGTTGTTGGGTAGTTTTTTGAATACCGATTCAATTTCGTTGCTGGTGATTGGTCTGTTTAGTTTTTCTGTTTCCTGCTTGGTGAGTCTTGGAAGGCTGTATTTTTCTAAGAAGTTGTCCATTTCTTCTAGGTTTTGCAGCTTGTTGGCATATAGATGCTCATAATATTCTCTTATAATTCTTTGTATTTCTGTGGGGTCCATCGTTATTTTTCCTTTCTCATTTGTGATTCTGTTTATATGTGTAGATTCTCTTTTTCTCTTAATGAGTCTGGCTAGGGGTTTATCTATTTTGTTTATTTTTTCAAAGAACCAGCTTTTGGTTTCATTGATTTTTTCTATTGTTTTATTCTTCTCAATTTTATTTATTTCTTCTCTGATCTTTATTATGTCTCTCCTTCTGGTAACTTTGGGCCTCATTTGTTCTTCTTTTTCCAATTTCAATAATTGTGTCCTTAGACTGTTCAGTTGGGAATGTTCTTCCTTCTTTAAATGGGCCTGGATTGCAATGTACTTTCCTCTTAAGACTGCCTTCGCTGCGTCCCACAGAAGTTGTGGCTTTGTGTTGTTGTTGTCATTAGTCTCCATATATTCTTTGATTTCTGTTTTGATTTGGTCGTTGACCCATTGATTCATTAGGAGAATGTTAAGTCTCCATGTACCAAGAAAAAATTTTTTATAAAGAAATCCAGTCATAACACTAAACAAAGCTATTAAATACAAAAGAAAAGGGCATAAGAGAGGTATGCAGAGGAACTACAAAAACAACCAGAAAACAATTAATAAAATCTCAATAAGTACATATCTATCAAATTTAAATGTAAATGGAATAAGTGTAACAAATCAAAAGACACAGGGTGGCAAAACAGATAAAGAAAGAACACCCATCTATATGCTGCCTACAAGAGACTAACTTTAGGCCTAAAGAGATATACAGATTCAATGGGAAGAGATGGAAAAAGACATATCATGCAAATAAAAGGGAGAATAAAGGAGCATTAGTACTTACATCAGATAAAATAGATTTCAAAACGAAAGTAACAAGAGACAAAGAAGGACATTACATAATGATAAAGGGGTCCATCCAACAAGAGGCTATAACCATTAAATAGCTATGCATGAAAGAGAGGAGCAACTACATATGTAAAACAAATAGAATTGAAGAGGGAAATAGATTACAACACATATCTTAAGAGACTTAACATACCACTCACATCAATAGACAGATCAACCAGACAGAAAATAAATAAGTAAACAAAATCATTGAACAATACATTAGATCTAAAGGACTTAAGAGAATATCTACAGAACATTCAACCCAAAGCAGGATACACAATTTTCTCAAGTGTACATGGAACGTTCTCCAGAATAGTTCACATACTAGGCCACACGAAGAGCCTTAATAAATTCAAAAATATTTAAATTGTTTCAATCAGCTTCTCATAAAACAATGGTATGGAACTAGAAATAAATTACATAAAGAAAACAAAAAAAAACCTACAAATACATGGAGGCTAAACAACATGCTTCTAAATAATCAATGGATCAATGAACAAATCAAAACAGAAATCAAGCGATAGGTGGAGAAAAATGAAAACAAATATTCAACAGTCCAAAACTTGTGGGACACCACAAAAGCAGTCATAAGAGGGAAGTACAAAGAAGTGCAGGCTTACCTCAAAAGACAAGAACAATCGCAAATAAACAATCTAAACTCACAATTAAAGAAACTAGAAAAAGAAGAACAAATGAAACCAAAGTTAGCAGGAGGAGGGACAAAATAAAGATCAGAGTAGAAATAAATAATATAGAAAATAAACAATAAAGCCAAAAGTTAGTCCTTTAAAAAATAAACAAAATACATAAATCCCTAGCCAGACATATCAAAAAAAAAAGAGTACAAAAATAAACAAAATCAGAAATGAAGAAGGAATAGTCATAATGGATATGACAGAAATAAAAAGAATTATTAGAGAATACTATGAAAAATTATATGCCAATAAATTGGACAACCTAGAAGAAATGGATAATCCTAGAAAGTTACAACCCTCTAGGACTGACCCAGGAAGAAATAGAAACCCAAAAAATACCACTTACCAGCAATGAAATTGAATTTGTAATCAAAAAACTCTCACAAAAGTCCATGACTAAATGGCTTTAATGCTGAATTATACCAAACATTTAAAGAAGAGCTAATACCCATCCTTCTTAAATTATTCCAAAAAGAAGAAAAGGAGAGAATACTTTCAAACTCATCAATGAGGCCAGCATCACTCTAACACCAAAACCAGAAAAAGACACTAAAAGAAAAGAATTGTACACAAATATACCTGATAAATATAGATGCAAAAATCTTCAACAAAATATTAGCAAATCAAATTCAAAAACATATCAAAAGGATCATCCACCATGACCAAGTTGGGATTTATTCCAGGGATGCAAGGATGGTATAGTATTTATAAATCATACACCACATTAACAAAATGAAGGATAAAAAACACATGATCATCTACATGGATGCTCAGAAAGCACTTGACAAAATTCAACATCCATTTATGATAAAAACTCTGAAAAAATGGATATAGAGAGAACCTAAACATAATAAAGGCTATGTACAACAAACCAACAGCTGACATCATACTCAATGGCAAAAACCTGAAAGCTTTTCCTCTAAGATCAGGAACAAGAAAAGAATGCCCACTCTCACCACTTTTACTCAACATAGTACTGGAAGTCCTAGCCATAGAAATCAGACAACACAAAGAGATAAAAGGCATCCAAACTGGTAAGGAAAAAGTTAAACTGCCACTATTTGCAGATGACACGATATTATACATAGAAAACCATAAAGAATACACCAAAAAACTATTAGAATTAATAACTGGATTCAGCAAAGTTGCAGGATACAAAATTAATACACTGAAATCTGTTGCATTCCTATATACTAACAATGAACTAACAGAAAAAGAAATCATGGAAAGAACTCCATTTACAATTGCATCAAAATAATAAAATACCTAGGAATAATCCTAACCAAGGAAGTGAAAGACTTATACTCTGAAAACTGTAAGACACTCATGAGAGAAATTAAAGAATACACAAATAAGTGGAAATCTATCCCATGCTCATGGATAGAATTAATATTATCAAAATGACCATCCTGCCCAAAGCAATTTCTAGATACAATGCAATCCCTATGATAATACCAGCAGCATTTTTCAATGAACTAGAATAAATAGTTCTAAAATTCATATGGAACCACAAATGACCCCAAATAGCCAAAACAATCCTGAGAAAGAAGAACGAAACTGGGGGGATTACTCTTCCTGACTTCAAGCTATGCTACAAAGCTATAGCAATAAAAAAATATGGTACTGGCCAACGATAGAGGCATAGATCAGTGGAGCAGAATAGAGAGCCCAGATATAAGCCCATGCATATATGGCCAATTAATATATGATAAAGGAGCCATGAATATATAGTGGGTAAAAAACAGCCTCTTCAGTAACTGGTGGTGGTAAAACTGAACAGCCACATGCAAAAGAATGAAACTTATTACTGTCTAACTCTATAGGCAAAAGTAACTTGAAATGGATCAAAGACCTGAATGTAAGACACGAAACCATAAAACTCTTAGAAGCCATAGGCAAAAATCTCTTGAACATAAGCATGAGCAATTTTTCTTGGATACATCTCCTCAGGCAAGGGAAGCAAAATCAATAATGAATAAGTGTGTCTACATCAAACTAAAAAGCTTCTGTATAGCAAAGGACATCATCAGCAGAACAAAAGGACAACCTCAGGATGGGATAATATATTCATAAACAATTTATCCCACAAGGGGTTAACAACCAAAATATATAAAGAACTCATATGCCTCAACATCAAAAAAACCACAAATAACCCAATTAAAAAATGTACAGAGAACCTGAACAGACATTTCTCTAAAGAAGAAATACAGATGGCCAAAGGTCACATGAAAAGATACTCCACATCACTAATCATCAGGGAGATACAAATCAAAACCACAATCAGATATCACCTCACACCAGTTAGAATGGCCACTACCTGAAAGACAAGAAATAACAAGTGTTGGTGAGGATGTGGAGAAAAGGGAAGTCTCCTACACTGCTGGTGGGAATGTAAATCGATGTGGCCACTATGAAAAACAGTATGGAGGTCACTCATAAAGTAAAAATACAGTTGATGGAATTAAGGTGGGGAAAAAAAACTAAGAATGGAAATACCATACGACCCAATAACTCCACTTCTAGGAATTTACCTGAAGAAAACAAAATCTCTGATTAGAAAATATATATGCATTCATGTTTATCAACAAATTATTTACATAGCCAAGATATGGAAGCAACCTGTCCATGAATAGAATGGATTAAGAAGATGTACATATACACAATGGAATATATTATTCTGTCATAAAGAAAAAAGAAATCCTGCCATTTGTAACAACATAGGTAGATCTAGAGGGTATTATGCTCAGTGAAAAAATCCAGGCAGAGAAAGACAAGTACCAAATGACTTCACTCATTTGTGGAGTATAACAACAAAGCAAAACTGAAGGAACAAAATAGTAGCAGATTCTCAGAACCCAAGAAAGGACCAGTGGTTACCATAAGGGAAGGGGTTGGGGAGGGTGCATGGTGCATGGAGAGGAACAAAGGGATTAATGGGCACTATAATTTGCAATCACAATATAGGTAGGTCATGGGGAAGGGAAAGCATGGAGAAGACAAGTAATGTCTCTTCAGCATCTTACTATGCTGACAGACAGTGACTGCAATGTGGGGTGAGGACTTGACAATATGGGTGAATGTTGAAACCACAGTATTATTTATGTGAAACCTTCATAAGATTGTATATCAATGATATTTTAATTTAAAAAAAGCAAAAAAAAAGCAAATCAGAATGAACAAAACAGCAGTAGAATCATAGACATTGAGAAGTGACTAGTGGTTACCATGGGGAAGAAGTTGGGGAAGGTGAGGGGGATAAAAGGGGCACAAAAAATTTAATCATAACATAAGTTGGCCACAGGGATAGTAGTACAACATGGAGAATATAGTCAATGATTCTGTAACATCTTTCTATGTGGATGCATAGTAACCGCACTAGTGCAGGTAAGGTTTTAATAATATGGTTAACTGTTGAACCACTGTGTTGTATATTTGAAACCAATATAAGATTGTATACCAATGATACTTCAATAAAAAATAAAATAAAATAATAAAAAATTAAGACTCTGAACCAACCTCCTCCCACATACACACCAAATCTATACCTACATACAGAGCAAGTCATCCTGAGGAAGAACTGAGGGCTGAGTGACCACTTTCTGCACAAGGTATAGAGAGATCACATTAAAAATGCAGCAGGAGAGGAGACACAGTAAGGCTGGGAACCCAACCCCCAATGTGGTGACAGGCAGTAAGGTAGAGAACCAAGTGTTGATTCTCTTGCCCTGGGGCACTGAAAAAAAATATCTGAGGTTTAAAGGAAAACTAGAGTGTAAGTGAAGGAAGACAAATTTCAGGACTATAGTATCTGCCTGATAGTTTGGGGACTGCCAGAACTCTCTCCACGACTGGAGGTGCTGGAGACCACCACTGTTTAAGTTCTCCTCACACGCTGACATATCCTTTGTTAAAATAGTATATCACCTCGTAAGAAATCTCTCCTCTCTGGAGTGTTTTTCTTCTTTGGAAAGACTTTGTTTCCACGGCGGGGGTCCTAAATCTGGGCTCAAATAAAACTCTAATAACTTTTTTGGAGTTATACTCTATTAATTTCTTTTTGTCAATATTTTTTGGTGTAGTTGGCAGGGTATCAGAGCAACCTGCCTAGGGTTCCCTCAGGGTTTGACTGATTTGGCACAGGACCCCTTGTGCGCCCCCCTCCAGATTCACAATACCCTCTAGTGAGTGTCTGAGTCCTACTGATATCTGAACCTCCTTTATTTAAGCTGACACTCCTGACTTTCTTTGGGCTGTGTAAAATGTATACCAGTATATTCTAGGCAGGTTGACCTAGGGAAAGCCAGAGGCTGGTAGGATTGGCTAAGATTGTTTTGCTTAAGTATTAAACTGGATAATAAAATAAGGCTGGAACAGCATATATAAACGAGACTGAGAATTCAGCTCTGAAGATAAGGGACACTTGCTCCTTTTTACTGCAAAGCAGGAAGTGTCAGAAGGTATCACACAGAACATGAAGTGAGTTATCCTTAAAACCACAGTAAAATTAAATTTGATTTGTCAGGGTACACACACATAAGAACTGATCATCCAGTGCTCTGAATCACTCTAATAGCATTAGTCTACTGGGGAAAAACAGACATGTAAAAAGAACATTTCATGGCCATTTGGAAGTGACACTCACAAGCAGCACATTTTTGATCCACTACACCTCTCCTTAACTAATTGTTTAAAGCCTTATTAAAAATTTTTAAAATTTAAACCATGGAAAACTGTACTTTAGAGACAGAACAATTCCTGAATGCTCAATAACTGCCCACCAGTACTCAAGCTGGATTTATGTATAATACTTATCAAGCTTTTATTTTCAAGTACTTAACAAAATGGAAGAACCTAAGGGAAATTTGAGTCTTAAGTGACCAAAATGGGGTTCTTCTGAAATAATGAAACTAGTATTCTCATGTGCTCGACTAGAAAATACCAGCTATAAAATCAAGCAACCTGAATGGGAAACATATTTTAATTGGTTTAGAAGCCTCCAAATCAGGGAATGACAATATGCTTTCTTTGCAGGAAACATAAGAAACTCTCAGATACTACAGGTAAATTAGAAAAAGCCATTGAAATTAACAATGTTGTCTCTTCTCTGTCTGCTCCTACTCCTTTACATCTTTTTCTTTCTGAGCTTCCCAGTCCAGACGTGCCTGCTTTGCCTCTTCCTCCTCCTGAAAAATTAACTTTGACAAACCCGAGGTTATTACAGCTTCCTTTAAAAAAAAGCTTATGATGGGGAGAGGAGGTCCAGGATTTGTTTACACTCCTTGGACTCAAACAGAACTTATGAGTCTAATGAAAGATCTTTCTGATCCCTTACAAGACCCTACAGGGTTTGCAAAGGAATTTTATCTGTTAGAGCATATGAGCCTGGACATCAGACATACTATCAACTTGTACACATACTGCTATCAGAGAACGAGGCTAAAGAATGGATAGGTGAGGCAGAATGAAAAAATCCTATAGAGGATTTTAATAGACATGAGGCTGCTGATCTTGTAAACTGCAAGAGAACTGCACAAAAATTATATCAGGCAATCCCCAAAGTTTTCCTTAAGGAAGGAGATTGAGGCAAAGTACAAAATGAAAAAGAAAACCAGATGAATCTACCTTTGATTACTTTTAGAGATTTGAAAATAACCTAAACATTCAGGAATGACTCCTGAAAGTTTTAAAGATCACCAAAATGACACACTTTAAAATTATGCCTTTTTAGAAAGTTTACAAGAATTGGCCTTGCTTATAAAATGATATGATGTAAGGTGGGCTACCTTACCAACTAATGCCCTCATTACTCTTGCAGATCAACTTTCAAAAGCTTTATTAAAGAAAGAAAAGGCCAAAGCTACTAAAATTATGAATTTACAATAGCAACAACTCAGTAATCCCAGCTAAAAACCTTTTCCAGGGCTTGCTTTAGGTAAAAAAGACCACCTCTGTTACTACAATAAAAAGCGTGGATATCTTTTTTTTTCTTTAGTATAGTTGATATACAATATTGTATTTGTTTCAAATACACAACATAGTGATTCAACAGTTATGTACATTATTAAATCCTCACTCCCACTAACGCAGTTACTATTTGTCAACATAAAAAGTTGTTGTGAAAGTATTGACTATATTCTTTTAACCCAGTGAAAGAAAGACTGTCACACACTTAGGTGGGAACTTGAAAAGAAAAAGAAAAAGGAAAAAAATGGATGCTCCAAAGGAAAAGAGAGGCCATTCCCCTTCTTGCTTACATTTAAGAAGAGATGGTATTACAACTGTTAGAGAAATGAACAAAGCCTTAGTAGACAACAGGGGCCACATCGCCCATTCTTAACCCTACATTATTTTGTTGTCCTCTTCCTCGCAGTAATAATTTAGTCCAAATGGTAGGGGTTTCTAATATACCCATTCAGGTATATAAAATGATACCTGTAACTTTTCATATAGGAAATATCACCAAGAACTGTTGTTGACAGTGCCACAATCCATTTAATAGACCTAGATTATTTAGAAATCTATAATACCTAAATTATTTTCTCTTCTAAATGAGAAATTTTTTTAGACTTAGAAAATAAAAACGAAATAAACTTTTCTGAGAAAATAATGTTATGCCTCTTGCTCCTAAAACCAATGAGCTACTATCACAAGTGCCTGCAGAATTAAGGACTACTTAGTCTACTGATACTGAAAAAGGTCAGCCACACCTATCAAACTAATATTGAAGAAACAAAGTCTTAACTTGATATCCAACACTACGCTTATGCTTATGACTATTTATTTTAGGTTGCCTGGTCTCTGGCGGCAGAAGAAGGGAGGGGAAAGCTTGGTCGGATTCAGGGAAAGAGGCACTGCCATTTCTGAAGCCACAGTGCCATCCAGCGGATTCTGAATCTGAAAAGCCCAGGCAGTGGCGACCTGCCTTTTTCCAGGAGCGGTGGCCGAGGGGTGTTCAGCCAGCACGGATATGCTGGACATCTACCCCAGGACCAAACAGCCCAGGGGATGGAGCTTCCTGGTCAGCCATTGTGGGGTGGGCCCAAAGAAAGGAACTACTTTAGTACTGACTGCAGGGACTTAGGCGGAAGTGGGGAGCTCGGTGGGGAATAGGGGAAAGCTATTTCCCCTGGGGTCCTTGGCGGGGGAGTACCGGGGTGCCCTGCCTGGGACAATGCTGAGGTCAGGAGGCCCCTTTCATCACAGGGAGCTCAGGTTAAAAAAGGTCCAGGGGACGGGGACTATTGACACTGGGACAGTCCTAGGCAACTCCAGAGGCAGCCATCTCGGGCTGCCTCTGGGGTTTCTGAATGGCTTCCCCAGCTGTGAAGCCAGGCCTGACCTTGGACCGGACCAAGCAAACCAGTGAAGCGACAGCCTGGAGCCAGTGGGCCTGCTGTACCCTTAGTGCATACATGTCTTGCCTCCACCCCATGCCTTCTCCTTCCCACTCCTGGGAGGCCCCCAGCACTTGAGCCCTGAGAACTCCCCTCGAGAGAAGCAATTTCCACTTGATGGCAGTATGGCTCCACAAATTCCAACTAAACAGTTACCCTCACCCTCACAGGCCTTAGTCCTCAGCTCCCTCTAAGGTGAAAACACTTTAAACCAAACAACAAGAGAAAAAGTAAGACACCAGCCACCAGGACCCACGTTGACCACCAGATACACAGGGCCAAGTGACCACTGGCCAGAGGCTAGCCAGATACCCTGCAGGGCCTTTGCCCTTCCTTTCCTCCAACCGCATTTTTGTGGGCTCCTGCTCTTGGGAGAAGTAAAAGGCAAAGGACACAGAAACCAATATGATCTCCCTGACTGTGCCTGAGGGTTCACATCACAAGCACCACCTATGGACAAGGTGCTGGCCATGTAGCTGGCTTGCAAATCACTGTTTGGCAGGACTGGGCTTCCTCCCAAGGCCTAGACCTTTAGGTTGAGGTCACCGCCTTGGGCCAGCCCAACAAACCAGCCACAAATGGCTGGCTCAACTTGCAGCTGTACGGTTGCATCCAAGAGGCACCCCAAAAAGGGGTACCAAGCATTCACACAAGAACTGACCCTAGGCAGGCTGGTCTGCCTCTCACACAGAAACCTGGGCCAAGCCAACAAAAACATATCTGAGTCACAGGGCCCTACTTGGCACCATGATTCTCTGGAGGACTGGCATGGACTCCCCTCCAGTGTGGAGTCCCCCTTTATCCGAGTCAACAAGGAAGGCTCCAGGTTCACACCAGCTGTGTGGGCTGGCCTGTCAGCAGATGACCAAATCATAGAACACAAAATGGCTGTCTGCCAGCCCACCTGGGATGTGCATTCTTGTGTGTGTGTGCATCCCTACATGAGCAGGACTCTGAGTGTGTGTTTGTGGGGTAGGGGCAGGAAGCCGTGCCTGTGAGAGCATGGCAGAGTGAGTGAGGGCAAGTGTGTGTGTGTGTGTGCATGTGTGCATGTAGGTGTGGGTGCTCTAGTACCCAGCCCTGTGGGTGCATGCCAGTGCCAGCCGGCTTGGGCATGTGGAAATGGAGGAGACAGCTTGTGTGTACACGTTGAAATCCCTACCATTTCATTCACATGATCAGATGGGAAACAAGAGGAAGCAGGGCACAACCTGAACAGGCTCCTAGTGGCACAAATTTGGACTTGAGGAGCTTGGCTAAGGAGATGAACCACAAGGAATGGAAAGCCTAGAGATATTTTTCAAGTCTTGAGTCTGTGATGCTGTTTCCTGGAGAAGTAACTTCTAGGTTGTGGTTTTGGAAGATGACAGTGATCTTCAGTACTGGCCCACGAAGGGAAAGAGTCACGCCTCACTTACTGCCCTGTTGCACACATGTGCCTCCCCTATAACCTAAGAGCAGAGGTAGGAGGGCAATCCATACAACACTAGGCTCACTAAGAATAAAAGTGAAAGGAGAAGAGAGAAGCACAGTGTCACCATCATCCACGGTGCTCTATGAATCTAGTCCAGGGGCACTTAACTGGGTGGTAACATTCACAAGGAGTGAGGAGACACAAGCTGCCTTATCATGATAAAGGACACATCGCCAGGCAGCCTCTTGCCCTGGGGATCCCTCCTGAGCACCATCAGGGGTTCTGATCCAGCAGTGAGGCTTGCAGGGCACACAAAGGGCAAAAAGAGAGGCCCAGCCACACCCTGATTATGTAGTGGGCACACTCCAGAGGGCCAAAGGGCCCAGGGTATGCAAGCAGGGCAAAGAAAGGGTAGTAGGACACCCCCAGGGGACCCTAGGTCAAAAGGGGTTGGGGTAGGGTAAGGGGCAGGAGAAGAAAGGAGGGGAGGAGAGAAGAGAAGGATAACCTAATCTCCAATGGTAAAGAAAGGGATGGTTGTTAAGGGGGTGCCTCTGACTCTCCCTGCCCTCCCCCACACCGTCATTTAAACTTCCACAGCAAAAGAAAGACAAGGTTTTATTTCCCTCCAAACATACATCCTCGACCCTGCTTTCCTGGGCACAGGGAAATCCATGAAGGATGAATGGCAACTAAGGAGGTGAAAGTAAGGAGCTGAAAGTGGAGAGCAAACTGAAAGCAAAGTAGAGGGCAAGAGTGAATGTGATCTCAAGCACCCTGTGTCCCAAGTGGACATGTGAAACCCACAGTGGCCTCCTGGGGAAAGAACCAGGAGCCAAGGCAAAGTCTCAGTCAATTATGCATGGCACTGAACCCTGTCCAGGAAGAGGCCTGTTTTGCAACACTGTAGGGCCCAGCTGAGAAGTGGAAAGACAAACAGAAAAGGGAACCAGGAAAGGCATTAGTCAGGTCCACGGAGCCTTGTGCAGATACATGCTGTGGCTGTGTGCATTGCAAGAGTGGGTGCCCACTCAGGCGTGTCTGCCTGAACAGACCGGCGTATATATGGGCCTCAGTTCATAGATGTAAGCACACGCAGGGAAAGGTGTGGTAAGATGCACTCACACATGAAAAAATGGCCCCTGACGAGGAGTGGATGGAGGTTCCACTATGTGCTGGTCCCAATTCCTCCCCTTTTACCTCCCTGCACTACATTCCCCAAGTATGTGAGTGTGCGGTGAATGTGTGGTGGGTGGTCGGTGGTTGGGGGAGGGGAGGGCTGTGCTTAACATCTCTAACGATCCACCTTAGGTCCTACCTGACAGGACTGTGGTGACTTGATTTTCTGTGTTGCTTTGTGTCCCTATGTGTGTCTGCGCATGTGTGTTCCCTTTTGCTCGCCAATTTCAAATGTTTGCGTGCTTCCTGAGTGTGGAACAATGTCTGCGACTAGAACGCCACAATTCTAAGAGTCCTTCAGACACTCCTGAGTGTTGGAATGACCTGGGAGGCAGATGCTCTTTCCTACTGGGTCTCCCTTTAGTCTAAACATTCAGGAAGAAATTTCTATAGTGACAAAAGGAAACATTTGGGAAAGTGCAAATGGCCTCAGGATTGTGTTCCATTTTGTCCTGAAGGTTGCATGGGGAATGATTCTGGAGAGTGTATTATTTTCTCCCCATAGTTGGGAGTTCCCCTCTAACAGTGTCATCAAAGGCCCTTTAGGTGTACCCAACCTGGCTGTGGTGACCTTTTAACCAATGATTTTCTCATGTCACGTAGAATGACCCTGTGTACCCCCTTTAGATTCACTGTGATTATACTTTCAGTTTACCTTTTTGTATGTGTGGTATCCACATCATAGACACCATGTATGTTAACTGTGTGTGTATGTGGTATTAATATGGAAGTTTATGTTTGAGTGTCATTATACATAGTTTTTTGTACATGGTTGTGTGTTCGTTATACAGATTTTGTGCATGTGTTTTTGAGTGTCATATCTTTAATGGGACTTTTGAAATGGTTCTCCATCTCATCTATTCAGCACTGAGTTTAGAATATTGTAGATAAGTGTAACTTTTCTTTATCTGGGTCATCCTTGCAGAGTGTTACGATCTGCTTCTATCATACATACCCAGAATGAAAACAAAAATGATACAAAAAATTGTATTTAAGTTGTTCAAAAATTAAAATGGATCTACTATGTGATGCAACAGTCCCAGTAAGGATATATCTTACAACAATGAAATCAATGCCAGAAAGATACATCTCCATTCCCATTTCTCAGTAGCCAAGATGTGTTAACAACCCACATTCAGTCAATCGATGGAGGAAGTCAGTATATATGTAATGGAATATTATACAGCTTTCACAAAGAATAAAATACTGTCATTTTCAAGAACAAGATGAATCTGGAGCATTTTATACTAAATGAAATATGCTAGACACAGATGGACAAATACTGCATTATATCACTTAATTGTGGAATCTACAATGTTCAACTCATAGAAAGAGAAAGAATAGTGGTTATCAGGTGCTGGGGGTTTGGGAACTGGGGTGATGTTTGACACAGGGTAAAAACTAAGTTATAAGATGAATAAGTTCTGGACACCTAATATACAGCAGAGTGACTGTAGTTGATAATACTTGAAGTTATTATATATATATATATATAGAGAGAGAGAGAGAGAGAGAGAGAGTACATTTTTTAAATTTGCTTAGAGACCTTAAATGTTCCTAAAAGAAAAAGGAAAAGAGGAACTATGTGAAGTGATGGATGTGTTTATTAGCTTGACTCTAGCAATCATTTCATAATGTGTACAAACATCATGTTGTACAGTTTTCATATATGCAGTTTTTGTCAAAATGAAGAAAATGATTAAGAAAAAAATGAATGCAATATGCAATGTAATATGTTCCACATGGACACCGAATTCTAATGTCAAGAGATTGTAACAAATTACATGCACTATTTCTCTCTGGTGTCAGAGAGCTAGCCCCACCAAAATTGGTATCATTAATATTTAAAGGAATGGTCAGTCTTTGAAGGATGAATGAGTACTTTCTATTAAACCACTTTTACTTTCCAAGCACTAGCAAGTGTCTAGAGTCATTCTTGATTTACTGTTTAAATCTTACATATATTTATATTTTTACATGACTCTGTTGTTTTCTTATATATACTCCATTAATTCATTGTTGGTTTCTCTCTCATTAATTAGATTATTTTTTACCTATTTTAACTTTTGACCTGACTTTAAGTCTTTGGTACAAAGTAGTCTTTATTTATTGTGTCTTTCAGTATATATTCCTATTTTAGTTTGTTAAGTTTGTCACATTTGTTATTTTTCACTTGACTTTTGTATCAGACTGATTTAGGATCATTCTTTCCCAAATGAATAAACTAATTTTTTCATTTCCTTTTTTATTAAATTGTGATTAAATTCACGTATATTCATAAATTTAACCATTTTAAAATGAACAGTGGCATTTACCACACTCACAATGTTGTGCAACCACCACCTATATCTAGTTCCAAGACATTTTCATTACCCAAAAGGAAATGGTAACCATTAATCAGTCTGTCCACCTCCCTACTGCCCGCCAGGCCCTGGCCATCACTAGTCTGCTTTTCATCTCTGGATATTTCTAGACATTTCATATCACTGGAATCACGAAATGTGACTTTCCTCTCTCCCTTCTTTCACTTAGCATGTTTCTGAGGTACATCCACATTGTAGCATGTATCAGTACTTCATTTATTTTTATTGTTCAATATCTTAGTATTTTACTTTATATATAAACCACAATTTTTTAAATCAATGCATTTATTCAGTTGGGTCCTTTCCACCTTTTAGTTATTGTGAATAGGGCTGCCTAGAACATTAATATGTGGGTATTTGCTTCAGTACCTGTTTTCAATTCTTTCGGAAAGTGTCTTGGAATGGAATTACTGGGCTGTATGTTAATTCTATGTTAACTTTTTGAGGAACAGCCAAACTCTTTTCCACAGTACCTCCTGCACTGTTTTATTTTCCTACCAACAATGTACTACTAGAGTATTCCAATTTCTTTACATCCTCAGTAACACTTATTATTTCCTTTTTCTGTTCAGATTATAGCCATTCTAGTGGCTATAGTTTAGATTTTAGAGTTCAGGTTTAGACTTTCATTTCTTTAATGACTCATGATGTTAAGCATGTATTCAAGTTCTTGTTGACTATTTGTATATATTCTTTAGAGAAATGTCTATTTAAGTTTCTCAGTCTTTTTTAAAATTGGGGTGTCCATCTTTTTGTTGTAGAGTTAGTAAAGTTCTTTACATGTTCTGGATATAGACCCTTATCAGATACATGATTTGAAAATATTTTCTCTCATACTGTAAGTTATCTTCCATTTCTTTATAATGTCCTTTGATGTAAAAAAGTTCTCTTTGATGAAATACAATTCATCTATTTTTTTTATTTGTTGCTTGTGCTTTTGGTGTCATATTCAAACATCCATTACCAGATCCAAAGGAAGACTTACTTTTATGTTTTATGTTTTCTTCTAAGAGTTTTATGGTTTTAGCTCTTATAATTAGGTCATTGATTCATTTTGAGTTGATTTTTTATATTGTGAGGTAGGGGTCCAACTTCATGTTTATGCATGTGCAAATATAGTTTTTCCAACACCATTCATTGAAGAGACTATTCTATTCTCATTAAGTGGTATTGACACCCTTGTTTAAGTTCATTTGACTATATATACAAGGGTTTATTTCTGGACTCTCTATTCTATACATTTAATAGTTTGTTACATGATCATATAAATATATGTACAAATTCTTGAGCTATATACTTAAGATTTATGTATTTTACTATGAGTTACATCTCAATCAGAAAGAAAGAAACAAATGAACTTCTGTTGTGTACTTTCTTTTACATTCTTAATCAACAATATGGAAAGATACTGATAATTCAAATCAAATCAATGCATACCTACCAAGTCTGTGTATGATATGTGCAATAACAGACAAATACCAGGTACACAAGTAGCAAAGAGGACATAATCACCAGGAGAGAACAGGAAATGAGGACAATTTTCCTAAGGTTAGGCCAACTGAGCAGGACTTTGAGAAATGAAGTTCATGAGGTAGACAAGGGTGCAAAGATATCAGAGGGAGCCAAAAGTACAAAGAAATGGGAATGAAATAACATAGCAGGTTCAAGGAAACCCTAGAAGAGCACAAAATACAATAAAAGCATGTATAATGAGATACCACCTAACACCAGTAAGAATGGCTAATATCCAGAAAAGAAGAAATAAAATAACAAGTGTTGGCAAGGACGTGGAGAAAAGGGAATGCTCCTACATTGTTGGTGGGAATATAAATTGGTGTACCCACTACAGAAAACAGTATGGATTTTTCTCAAAAAATTAAAAATAGAAATACTGTATGACCCATCAATTCCACTTCTGAGAATTTAACCAAAGAAAACAAAATCACTAATTTGAAAAGATATATGCACTCCTATATTTACTGCAGCATAATTTACAATAGCCAAAATATGGAAGCAACCTAAGTGTCCATCGATAGATGAATGGATAAAGAAGATGTGGTACATATACACAATGGAATATTATTCAGTCATAAAAGAGAATGAAATCTTGCCATTTGCAACAACATGGATGAACCCAGAGGATATTATGCTAAGAGAAATAAGTCAGACAAAGACAACTACTATGTGATTTTACTTACATGTGGAATAGTAAAAGCAAAACAAAATAGAAATAAACTCATAAACACAGAGAAGAGTGTTATTTGCCACAGGGGAAATGGGGTGAAATAGGTGAAGGGAATAATGAAGCACAAACTTCAAATTATTAAATAAATTCATCATGGGATGGAAGTACAGCACAGGGAATACAGGCAATAATATCGTAATTGCTTCATATGTTGACAGATGGTAACTACACTTATTGTGTTGAGCATTTAGTAATGTATATAACTGTCAAATTGCTATGTCATACATCTGAAACCAATATAATATTGTGTATCCACTATATTTAAATAACTTTTTAAAAAGAGCTAAACCATTCATAATCATATGTGTAGAAAGGTTATGTAAAGTTGGGATGGGGTGTAGAGATTAGTGACAGCAGACAAAACTTGAGTAAGAAACATGTCATAGATAATCATTTGGGCTATGCTAAGACTTTATCATAGAAAACAGGAAGTATTTAAAATATTTTAAGTAGGGAAACAATATGATTAGATATTTATTATAGAGGCTATGCCAAGGGCCAACAGGTAGTAGTGGAGGGTGGAGATCAGTTGGAAAACTATTACTGTTATTTAGGAAAGAAATGATAGGAGTCCAAACCAGGATATGGGAATAGATTTTGTGAAATGAAAAGAAGACAAATTCATGACATATTTTGAAGGAATAATCACTATGATTTTGTGACAGACTCAACAGTGGATATGGGAAAGGAGAAATATGCCATGATGCCCTAGTTTTTGCCTTGAGAGTATTAGTACCAACAAAAATAAGGAATAAGGTTGTGGTGGTGCTGGTGAAGTGATGTAGAGTTCAGTTTTGGCTATGATCAGTTTGAGATGCTGATAAGGCATCCACATAGAAAAAGCCAGGACGCAGTTGGCTTCATGAGTCTGAAACCTGGCATCAAGGCTTGTGCTGGAGATAACAGATCTGGGGATTATTTGTATATATATGTTTAATTTAACTCAAGGAATTGGGTGAAATAGCCAAGCAGAAGTGACAACTGAAACAGAGATTAGGAACCACCAAATTGAAGGATACAGAAAAAGTAGGAGTAGTCAGAAAAAAAGAGTGAGAAACAACGGCCAGATATGTAAGAGGAGAACTGGGAGAAAGATGTCATAGAAAGGAGGAGAGGAAAGAATTTCAAATGTTACAGAGGGTCAAGAGAAGGACTGAAAGCAATTCACTAGATTTGGGAGTTAGTGCTACAGTACCTCTACAACCAAGTATAATGCATTGCCATTCTCACAATTTCCTGCATCTCTACATCAAATTTATCAACATTCTCACCCATTCTTATCTTTCCTCTAAGCCAGTACTTCTCAATCCTATCTGGTCCCCCTTCTTAAATATTTTAATGCTTATTATACTATTCTGAAATAAAATGCACATAATTTCAAAAAATTTGGTATCTATAATATAAAAGAAATACAATGAAACTAGCTTATGATGAAATAACGTGTACTTCAATTTTCAAAATGTAAATGGGACATGACAACACTGGAAAACATGCATAAAAATATACAGAAAATGCCTGTAAATGTGTCAGCTACAAATGTTGACTGATATAGCTGTGTTACTATTATTTCAAATATTCAAGAGCAGCATTTTTGCAGGTGACATGATTTTCCAAGTGTTGAACAAAGCAAAGATCTTATGTTGGTTTACATGGTAGTTGTATTCCTGGAAAACTCAGTGTATATTACAACTTTTTTCTTTACATATAAAATGTTCAATTCAAAGCCTAGATCAATATAAACTGATTTTAAAGCAAAACAGAAGGAACAAAACAGAGTTAGACTCACAGACACTGAGAAGTGACTAGTGGTTACCGAGGGGGAAGGGGACTGTTGAACCACTGTGATGTACATTTGATAATTATATATATACTAGTTTTTCATCTATACAAATACCCAATGAGATATTCAAAAGTTGTACTGGATATAGAAAAAAGATTGTTTTTCTGTGGCTGTCTTGCATATCGCAGACACTTAGCTACCCTGACCATGCCTATAATATGCCTTGGAGCATGCCAATCATCATGATGATCTAAATATCTGTCACAATCATTTTGATGATCTAGAATATCTTTCACAGGGAGCCCTCACAATAATTATGATAACCTAAAATATCTCTCACATAAAGATGATCTGTAGATCAATCATTATCATGATGTGAAATATCATCCCTTGGGTTTATACCACCTTTGCTGAGAACCATTATTCGAATTCCACTCAAAAGAGAGAAGTCCTTCCCTCATCATTGCATCCCCTTCTAAGGACTAGACCTATTTCTTTTCTTTCTCAGTTATGATGAATTCTTTTCTCTCCTGGATCTTCAATCACTCCCTCTTTTCTTGTTACTTTCAGCCAATAAATGTTCTCAAGTGTCTACCATTTTTTGATCCTCCCTTGGTGCTTAAGCCTCCTATAGTTATCATTTCTTAATATCATCTGATTTTTAGCCTTCTCTTCTCATCTAAACAACTATGAGTGCTCTGTAGCAAGTAGCTTCAATCTGACACCTAGTCAGTCTTCATCCCACTGCAAATCTGGCTTCTGTTCTAACAACACTGAAACCATTCATGCTAAATTCACTAATAAACTTAATTCAAAAATTAATTAATTTTTTTAGTGCTAAATTTACTAAACTCTACTGTATATGATGCTTCTGTTCACTACATTTTTCTTAAGACTGGACATCAAGGACTTCTGGGTTTTCTCTTCATCTTATTTCGCTTTTAATCTTTTTCTAGATAATTCTTAAATGTTGGTGGTCCCCAGAATTTCCTCAAGTCTGTGAACATACTTCTGATTTTTTAAGAAATCAAATGGAGTTTATTTGTCAATCAAAATGGAGTTGGGTGGACATTGTTGACACAGGGCCAAATTCTCACTTCAATGTGAACTTGAATTTTAAAACCACAATGTCTCAAGGATCAATGTGACTGAATTCTGCTGTAATTCAAAAACTGCAACCTTATAGTTTTTCAAAATACCACCTTCAACCTGTAACCTTGTAGTCTTAAGATTTCCCCCTATCAAAACTTACTTAGGATGCACCCTCACCTCTTGCCAGCACCAATCATAATTTTTTGACAAACACCTTGTGTGGTTTTTCCTTTTTTGTTTTTGTTTTTTTTTGGAGATATTTTTTATTGAAGTGTAATTGATATACAATACTATATTGGTTTCAAGTACACAACACAGTGATTCAACAGTTATAAACATTATTAAATCCCCACCGGAACTAGTGTTCTTACTATCTGTCAACATAGAAAGATGTTACAGAAATACTATGTGTGATTTTTCTTAACCTTTCAGTTTTTGACTTTGTAAGCTTCTTTCATTTTGCAATTCGGTGGAACACAATTCAAATGCATCTTAAGTCTGTATCTCCTGAGCCGAAGTCCTAACAAATCCTATATAAAATTGTCTATTTAACCTGAGCAGGATCTCTGCTTCATTTCTTGGTTGACATATTCATTACTTTTCCATATATACACCCTCTTTTAGATTATCTAATTTAGTCCCATGGTTCAAATATCACCTTTTGCTGATGGTTTCCAAATGTATACCTGACAGAAACCTATTTTGCAATATCAGAACTGTACATCTATCTTACTGAAAATTATGAAAACCTGCTCCTGGTCTTGTATATCTGTATCTCTGTTAGTGATTTTACCTAATATTCAAGCCAGAAACTTGAAAATCACTTTCTATTATTCTGTCTCCACTGGCCCCCATCCCATCTGTGATGGTCTTTTAACATTTAAACTTGACTAGGCCAAATGCCCTAGTTATTCAATCAAGCACTGTTTTAGGTGTTGCTGTGAAGCCACTTTGTAGATGCAGTTAATGTCTGTAATCTGAAAGAGATTATCCTATTGTAGTATAGTTGATATACAATATCATATTGGTTGCAAGTATACAAAATAGCGATTCAACAGTTAATCTACATTATTAAATGCTCACCCCAATTAGTGTAGTTACTCTCTGTCAACATAGAAAGAAAACTATAGTATTATTGACTGTATTCTCTACACTGTATTTTCATCTCTGTGACTAATTTATACTATAATTGAGATTTTGTGCCTCTTTATTCCCTTCTCCTATCCACTCCTCCCCCTCTCCCATGGTAACCACAAGTCTCTTCTCAATGTCTATTTCTATTTTGTTCATTTGTTTTGTTTTTTTTTTAGGTTCCACATATAAGTGAAATCATATGGTATTTGTCTTTCTCTGACTGGCTTACTAAGCACAATACCCTCTAGGTCCATCCATGTTGTTGCAAATGGCAATATTTATTTTTCATGGCCAAATAATATTCCACTGTATGTATGTACCACATTTTCTTTTATTTGTTAATCAATTGATGTACACTTTGGTTGCTTCCATATCTTGGCTATTGTAAGTAATGCAGCAATAAACACAGGAGTATGTACAACTTTTTGAATCAGTGATTTTGTTTTCTTCAGATAAATTCCTAGAGGTGGAACTGCTAGGTAATACTGTACTTCTATTTTTAGTTTTTGGACAAACCTCCATATTGCTTTCCATAGTAGCTGGATGAATTTATAAAAGAATTTTAAGTTTATTGAAAAAATAATATAGATTTTCCTAGATAATCTATGTAGACCTTATGCAATTAATTGATAGACCTTAAGAGCAGAGCTGAGACTTCCCTGAAGAAATTTTACCTCTGAACACCAACAATCAGCCTTTGCCAAAGGATTCTAGCCTGTATTTCCTCAGAGACTGCTCTATGGATTTCAGACTTGCTTAGACAGTCCCTACAATCACTTAAGCCAATTCCTTGGATATATTTCTTAATATATATCACTTACTGGTTCTGTTTCTGTTTGAACCTTGACTGATATACCATCTAATCAGTAATATTTCATTAGCTTTTCTCAAATCCCAGTCCTCTGTGATCCATCCCATCTCAACTATAATTGACTGAGTTCAAGCCCTCATCATTTCTCGTCAGGATTATCATTAAAGTATCTTAAATGGTCTTTTTACTCCAATCTCTGTCTATACCATCCTCCATATGGCCCTTGAACTTGTTACTTTCAGCCAATAAATGTTCTCAAGTGTCTATCATTTTTTGATCCTCCCTTGGTGCTTAATCTACAGGCATACCTCATTTTATTGTGCTTTGCTTTATTGTACCTCACAGATATTGTGTTTTTTTTACAAGTTAAAAGTCTGTGGCAACCCTGCATCAAACAAATCTATTGGCACCATTTTTCCAACAGCATTTGTTCGCTTCATGTCTTTGTGTCACCTTTTGTTAATTCTTTCAATATTTCAAACTTTCGTTATTATTGTATTTGTTTTGGTGATCTGGGACCAGTGATTACAACTTACTCAAAGCTTAGATGATAGTTAGCCTTTCTTGGCGATGAAGTATTTTTAGTTAAGGTATGTACATTTTTTTAAGACATAATGCTACTGCACAGTTAATAGACTACAGCATATTATAAACATAACTTTTATATGCACTGGGAAAAATTCATTTGACTTGCTTTATTGTGATATTTACTTTATTGCAGTGGTCTGAAACTGAACCTGCAATATCTCCAAGATATGACTGTATAGAAAATATAAATGTGAACACAGTACTCAACTTAAAAATCTTCAATGACTTCCAATTTCCTACAGACTTATCTTAAACCTACCTAGCATGGCACACAATGTCTTTATGTTTATGCTCCAGTTTGCTGATCTAGCATCATCTCTCCACTTTAGGAAAACCAAAACCATATGACTTGTAAATCTGCCTACTCTCTACCTCCATCCCCAAGAACAGGCTATCTTGAAGCTCTGTACCTTTGATCACTCTATTCTCACTGCTTGAAGTTCTTTCCTCTATTTGCCCCTCACTATTACCCACCATAACTTAATACTTCTACTTCTTTTTAAAAACTCAGCTTAGACAGTGATTCACACAGAAGGCCATTCCTGATCTTCTTAGTCTAAGGTGTATGCTCTCCTGTATTTCCTTACAGCACTCTGTGCCAATACCTATCTACAGAACTTACCAAATCAGTTCATGAACTCTTAGGATGAGTTAGATGTCTTATTTTTATAACCCTGGCATCTTGAAAACTGCCTGGAATTTAAGAGATGTGTGATATATTTTCATTGATTGATTGCAAGTATGGAATCTGTGGTAGGCAGAATGATGGCTAGACAAAGATATCTACACCCTAATTCCAAGAATCAATGACTGTTACCTTACATGGCAGAAGGAACATTTCTGATGTGATTAAGTTAAAGACCTTGAAATGGGATAGACTATTCTGGATTACCTGGGAGGGCACACTCTAATTGCGTGAGCCCTTAAAAGCATAGGACATTTCCCCAGCTGAGTCAGAGGGAGGTATGAAGTCAAAACAAATGGAGACTTCTGATTGTATATCCAAAGGAAATGAAAATGGAATATTGAAGAGATGGCTGCACCCTCATGTTCATGGAAGCATTATTCACAATAGCCAAGATATGGAAACAACCTAATTGTCCATTAATGGTTTAAAGGATAAAGAAGATGCCAAGAGAAATAAAGAAATTCTGCCATTTTTGAAAACGTGGACCTTGAAGGCATTATGCTAAGTGAAATAAGCCAAAGACAAATAAGTATGATATTGCTTATATGTGGAATCATAAAAAAAAGTCAAACTCTCAGAAACAGAGAGTAGAAAAATACTTGCCAAAGGCTGCAGAATGGTGTAAATAGGTTGGTAAACAGGTATAAACTTTCAAATATAAGATGAATAAAGTCTGAGAATCTAATGTGAAACATGGTGACTATGGCTAATAGCACTGTATTATGCAAATGAAATTTGCTAAGAGAATAGAACTTAAATGTTCTCACCAAGAAAAAAAAGATAAATAGGTGAGGTGATTTATGTGTTAATTAACTAGAAGGTGGGAAATCTTCCACAATGTGTATGTGTATCAGATCCCCACAATGTAGTTTCAATATCTTACAATTTTGTTGATTATACCTCAAAGCTGAAAAAATAGTGACATGAGGATTAAAAACCCCATCAATACCCACCCTTACTAGAGAGTGTGGGGTACATAGAGTCCACTTGTAGAAAAATTTCTGCATCTACTAACCATAAGGACCCTTTTATATTCCATTTATGGTTGAGGGTAATAGTCAGAAAACTTGTTTTCATTCACTTTTTTGCAGGTCAGGTGTGGTGGTGTCATGACTCACTTTGGAAGCTTATAGGAGTTGACACATATTGATTTAGGAGCTCTGCCAAAACTACAATTGCAGTAGGTTTACATTAATATATTGTTAGATGCACACAATTCTTTTATTTTACTTATGTCATTTGACATTCATAATAGCTCATGAAACAATTGTGACAGATATTTATTACCTTGATTTAGAAAGATGAAAGTTGAGCTCAGAAGTTCAATGACTTGCTTCAAGTGATATAATCAGAAAATGAAAATAAATCAAATTTGAGCCTAGATTTTGTATTTTCAGAAGAGGTTCTCTTACAACAAAAGAATACTTTCCTGTTGTCTATTTTTCTCAGAAGTTCACCATATAACCATTCTTTCTGAAAGAAAAATAATCTAATATTCTCTTAGTGTCACTATATATCTTTTTCAGTGCAATGCTATTCAAATAATATATATACATATCCTACGTGATGCCAATTTCTAAAGTTTAAAACTTGCAGGAAAAAAAAAAGAAATGAAGAAATTCTAATGTGAGAGGGACTCGACCTGCTGTTGTTGGCTTTGAAGACAAAAGAAGGGCACAACAAGCCAAAGAATGCAGGTGATCTCTAGAAGCTGGGAAGAGCCTTCAGCTGACAGCCAGCAAGGGATCTCAGACTTACAGTCAAAAGAATCTGCATTCTGCCCATAGCCAAATGAGTACCACACAGATTTTCCCCTACAGCCTCCAGAAAGTAATGCAGCCCACTGACACCTTGATTTTCATCTCATGAGACCCAAACCAGGTTTCCAATGTACAGAACTCTAAGATAATAAATGTGTTATCTTAAGTCTCTAAGTTTGTGATAAATCTGTTATGGCAATAATGAGAAAACTAGTTATGGGAACAATGCAATAAAAGCTGCTGCATTTCAAAGAAAGACAAAGGACCAAGATGATATGATAACATGTCAGGAAGTAAGATTACCAGGAAAGGAATTTGATCATTTAATATTTTCCTTTTAAAAATGATCAATCTAAAGTAGTACAGGAAGGTCCTTATGTAATGAGAGGGAAAAAAATTGTCTAACCTCACAGATAAAGGTGCTTAAGGGGATGACACATGAAGGTGCTGCAAAAAACTCTTTGAGAGAGAAAAAGACAGCCAGCCAGCTAGGTAAATGCTTTGATGTAGGAAAATATGATGGCAGAATAGGCATGAGAACTCCCTTTAATGCTGAACACGGCATACAAAGAGGCAACCTAGGAAGTGAATATCATACTATTTATCAATTACAATTACACCTGTGTCCAAAAATATGCGACTATTTCCTATGGGGATAGTAAAAAGTACTATATTTAGCTATCCATGAACTCACCAAAGGGCATCAAAACCTTGAGTTCCAAGATCTCCTGAACAGCATTTTGTAACAAGAAAATTTAAAAAGTTACAGAACAAAATGATACCGTGTAGAGTGCAGTGGGAAAAGATGGCAGAATAGGAAGACAAGGTGGAAACCTCCTCCCACATACAAATCAAAGAAGCACCTACACCAAACAAAACTAACCTTGAAAATGACCTGAAGACAGCAGAACAGACCATCTACACCTGGTGAAGAAGAGAAGATCACATTGAGAAGGGGAAAGAGGCAGAGCCATGATCAATTGGGACCCATGCCTTCCCCCATCCCAACCCACAAGCTGGAGGAAGAGAAATGTAGCAGGGAGGGGATAAGCACTCAGGATCCCAAACACCTGGCCGTGGAGATCTGCTCTGGGAACTCAAGTCCATGTTGCACTGAGCTTTGGTGATTAATGGGGCTGGACAGGAGAGGCAGTTGGAGCACTCTGGAAGCCTGAGAATCCTGTCACTTGTGGAGGACAGGTACACTCTCCTGGTACCATTGAGACCCAACACAGAGGTGGCAGTTTGAAATATCTACCAGAAATGGGAAGTGAGCCAGAGGGGCAGGAGTTAGAGGAAGCTCTCTCAGGAGAAGAAAGGACAGGTGGATGATGCTTCCCCAGCCCTCCCTTGAGACCAATTGGTTGGGTGCTCATGAGAGTAAGCCCCAAATGCTCTATTTCCCTTGCAGGTGGTAAAGCTCTGTGGCAGCACTCCCATGCATACCTACTACCTGAATGACCCACGTGACCCAGCAGCAGTCAGACTTTGCTGCCTGGGAGGCAGAGGGAAGCTTCTCCAGCTTTCCTGGGCCTCTCACAGCCACACTGGTGAGGTGCCTGTAGGACCCCACTCCAAACACACCTCCTCGGCCACTGGTGATTGGCTCAGCTATCCGTCATGTTCCCCTGAGCATCTGCCCTGCCAGCTCGACCAGCCCAGCAGTGGGCCCCATTGATACCAGCAGAATGATATCAGCAGAAGCACTGCACCACACACAAAAGAGCACACACACTGACGCAAACTGTCAGCTTCTGCACACAGAGATCAGCCACTCCCTGCAGAGAGTCAGAAAGGTGATCCCATCACCCACAGTCCACCAAAAGCAACTATGGCTCCTCCACAAAGGAGATCCAGGCACTGGAGAGCAAAGAGTACTGAGTTACTGAGCACAACAGGATACCTTCTTCATAAAATCACTACTTTCTAGACCAGGAGGTATAGTAGATCTATCTAATACAAAAGAAGAAACACACAAACCCAGACAAAATGAAGAGGCAGAGGAATATGTTCCAAACAAAAGAACAAAATAAGACACCAAAAACACAGCTAATGAAACTGAGATTGCCAATTATTTTGATATAGATTTCAAAATAACAGTCATAAAGATGCTCACACACCTGGAGAAAAGAATTGACGATCTCAGTGAGAACTTCAACAAAAAGACAGAAGATTTGAAAAACAGCCACTCAGAGCTGAAGAATATAACTGAAATGAAAAATACAATGGAGGGATTGAATGTTAGATTGCTGGAAGTGCACAAAAAAAAAACAATGAGATGGAAATTAGAGAAGAGGAAAACAACCAAGCTGAGGATCAGAGAGAAAAAGGAATTACTAAACATGAGAGGATGCTAAGAAAGCTGTGACAACTCCAAATGAAAAAATATTTGCATAATAGGGGTCCTAAAAGGAGAAGAAACAAGGGAGTAGAAAGTCTCTTTGAATAAATAATAGATGAAAATCTCCCTAATCTGGGGAAAGAAATAGATACTCAGTTCCAGAAAGCAGAGAATCCATAAAAAAAGGAACCCCAGGATGACAACACAAAGACAAATAGTAATTAAAATGGCAAATATTAAAGATACTGAGAGAATTGTAAAAGCACCAAGAGATAGGCAGACTGTTACCTATAAGGGAAGCTTCATAAGGATATAAGCAATTTTCTCAGCAGAAACTTTACAGACCAGAACAGAGTGGCATGAAATATTTAATGTATGGAAAGGGAAGAACCTACAACCAAGAATCCTCTACACAGAAAGGTTACCATTCAGAATTTAAGGCGAGATTAAGTTTCCCAGATAAATGAAAGTTAAAAGAATTCACCAGCACTAAATTGGCCTTACAGTTTAATTTAAAGGGACTTCTGTAAATGGATATGTTCTTAAGCCTAAATATTTGTGAACAGTGAATATAAACCTACAACAAAAGTAGTAGACCAATTATTTACTAAGTATGAAGATAAGAAACAAAAGTAATAAAATCAAATACACACAAAATCAGGCAAGGGATACACAAAAGTTGTAGATTACGACATCTTATACATAAAATGGAGGAGAAAGAATAAAAAAGTAGTACTTTTACATTGTGTTCAAAATGTAGCAACTATAAATTTAATAAAGACTGTTATATGTTAGGGAAACTTTATAATCTTTATGGTAACCACAAACAGATGAACTTAACAGATATATATAGAATATTTCACCCAAAAGCAGCAGGATATACATTTTTCTCAAGTGAACATGTTATGTTCTTGTCAATAGATCATACATTAGGACACAGAGACTCAATAAATTGAAAAAGATGGAAAATACATCAAGCATATTTATAGGTCACAGTGCTACAAAACTAGAAATCAATTACATGAAGAAAACCAAAAAACCAACAAACACATGGAGGTTAAACACTATGCTTCTAAATAATCAGTGGATCAAGAACAAATAAAAGAAGAAATAAAGCAATACATGGAGAAAAATGAAAACAAAAGTAAAACAGTTCAAAATATGTGCGATGCTGAAAAAGTCTTCCTAAGAGGGAGGTATTCAGGCCTACCTCAAGAAAGAGGAATAGTCCCAAATAAATGGTATAAAATCACAGGAAAAAAAAACTAGAAAAAGAAAAACAAATGAAATGCAAAGTTAGTATAAGGAGGGACACAATAGATATCCAAGCAGTAATAAATAAAAGGGAGACGAACAAAACAATACAAAAAAAAAACCCAATTAAACTAAGAGCTGGTTCTATGAGAAGATAAAGAAAACAGACAAATCTCTAGGTGGACTTATGAAGAAATAAAGAGGACATAAAAACAAAATCAGAAATGAAAAGGAGAAATTACAAATGACACCACAAAAACACAAAGAATTATTAGAGAATACTATGAAAAATTATATGCCAATAAACTAGACAACCTAGAAGAAATGGACACATCCCTAGAAAAGTACAACCTTCCAAGACTGACCCAGGAAGAAACAGAAAATTCGAACCAACCAATTATCAGTAACAAAACTGAACTGGCAATCAAAAGCTCCCAACAAACTCCTGAACCAGATGGCTTCACAGCTGAGGTCTACCAATCAATTAAAGAGGAGACAATACCCATACTTCTTAAAGCATTCCAAAAAATAGAAGAAGGAATACTTCCAACACCATTCTATGAGGCCAGAACCACTATAACACAAAACTGGACAAACACAATATAAAAAAGAAAATTACAGACCAATAACCCTGATGAGCATAGATGCAAACATCCTCAACAAAATATCAGAAAACCAAATTGAAAAATACATCAAAAGGGTCATCCATCAGAATCAAATGGTATTTATCCCAAGGAGGCAAGGATGGCATAGTATTTCTAAATTAATCAATGTGATACACCACATTTAAAAAGGAGGGACAAGAAGTATAAACATTTGACAAAATTCAACATCAGTTCATGATAAAGACTCTCAACAAAATGGGTATTGAGAGAACATACCTCGACAGCAAAAAGACCATATATGACAAACCGACGGCTAACATCATACTCAGGGACTAAAAGATGAAAGCTTTTCCTCTAAGATCAGGAACAAGACAAGGATACCCACTCTCACCACTTTTATTCAACACAGTAATGGAGGTCCTAGCCATGGCAATCAGATATGATAAAGAGATAACAGGCATTCGCATTGGTAAGGAAGAAATAAAACTGTCACTATTTGCAGATGACATGAAGGCGTATAAAGAAAATGCTCAATTACACCAAAAAACTCTTAGAAGTAATAATGGATTCAGCAAAGTTGCGGGATACAAAATCAATATACAGAAATCTGTTGCATTCCTATATGCTAACAATGAACTAGCAGACAGATAAATCAGGAACACAATTCCATTTACAATTACATGAAAAAGAATAAAATGCGTAGAAATAAACCTAATGAAGGTGAAAGACCTCTACTCCAAAAACTCTTAATAAAGACACTGATGAAAGAAATTAAAGACACAAATAAATGGAAATCTATCCCATGCTCACATATAGGAAGAATTAATATTATCAAAAGGGCCATCCTGCCCAAAGCAATTTACAGATTCAATGCAATCCTTATCAAAATAACAACGGCATTTTTCAATGAACTAGAGAAAATAATCCTAAAATTCATATGGAAGACCCTGAATAGTGAAAGCAATCCTGAGAAAGAAGAACAAAGCTGGGGATATTACACTCCCTGACTTCAAACTATACTAAAAAGCTACAATAATCAAAATAGTATGGTACAGTCACAAGAACAGACCCATAGATCAATAGAGAAGAAAGAACCCAAATATAAACCCACACATATATGGCCAATTAATACATGATAAAGGAGACATGAAATCACAATTGGGAAAAGAGAGCCTCTTTACGAACTGGTGTTGGTAAAATCGGACAGCCACATGCAAGAGAATGAAACTGGATTACTGTCTAAATCCATAGGCGAAAGAAAACTTTAAATGGATCAAACACCTGAATGTATGACATGAAATGATAAAAATCTTAGAAAAAAATTTAGGAAAAAATGTCTTCAACATAAGTATGAGCAATTTTTTCCTGGACACATCTCTTTGGGCAAGGGAAACACAAAATGAACAATTGGGGCTACATCAAAGTAAAAGGCTTCTGCACAGCAAAGGACAGAACGAAAAGGCATCCTACAGTATGGGAGAATATATTCGTAAATGACTTATCCCATAAGGGGTTAACATCCAAGATATATAAAGAGCTCACATGCCTCAACACTCACAAAACAAATAACCTGATTAAAAAATGGGCACAGACGCTTCTCCAAAGAAGAAATTTAGATGGCTAACAGGCACATAGAAAGATGCTCCATACTGCTAATTATCAGGAAAATGCAAATCAAAACCACAATTGAGATATCACCTCACACCAGTTAGAATGGCCACTGTCCAAAAGACAAGAACTAACAAGTGTTGGTGAGGATGTGGAGAAATAGGAACCCTCCTACACTGGTGGGAATGTAAATTGGTACAACCGCTGTGCAAAGCAGTATGGAGGTTACTCAAAAAACTAAACATAGAAATACCATTTGACCCAGTAATTCTACTTCTAGGGATTTACCCATAGGAAACAAAATCCCGGATTGAAAAAGATATATGCACCTGTATGTTTATCACCACATTTTTTACAATAGCCAAGATATGGAGGCAACTTAAGTGTCCATCAACAGATGAATGGATAAAGAACATGTGGGGCATATACACAATGGAATATTATTCAGCAAAAAAAGAAAGAAATCCTCTCATTTACAACAACATGGATGGATCTAGAGGGCATTATGTTCAGTGAAATAATCCAGGTGGAGAAAGACAAATATCATATGATTTCACTTATATGTTGAATCCTAAAATGAGAGAAAACAAATGAACAGAAGAGCAATAGACTCATGGACACTGAATGACTGGTAGTTACCATGGGGCAGAGGTTGCAGTTGGTGAGTGGTGTGGATGAGGGGGATAAAGAGGCACAAAAATCACAGTCATAATGTAAATTGGTCATAATATAAGTTGAATGGATGTGCAGCATGGAGAATACAATAGTTCTTAATATCTTTCTATGTTGACAGATAGCAACTGCACTACTTGGGGTGAGGATTTAATAATGTGGGTAACTGCTAAATCATTCTGTTATATACTTGACACCAATATAATATTGTGTATCAACTATAATAAAAATATTTGACACCATGTGCCTTATAATATACTGAAAAGGACAAGACATCATTTCAGGGGTATTACTTAACAAAAGTGCATAAGGTGAATTTAATGATGAGGAAACATCAGACAAGCTGAAATTGAAGCACATTCTATAAAATAACTGTGTTATCATCTCTAAAAATATTTTTTCTCAGAGGAAGAAAATATGAGAAACTATTCCATATTAAAAGAAACTAAACAGACATGATAGCTAAATATAACATATGACTCTGTAATGGATCCTGAAGCAGATTTTTTCCTCGTTTTTGGTATAAAGGGTACTCAGTGGCATAATTGGTGAAAAATGAGGAAGGTCTTTAGGAAGCACTTATGGAATTATTTAGGAGTCATGAGGCAACTTCCTGTCAATGGTTCAGAAAAAAGTATATGTATGTATATATGGATGCGTATGTATGGATGTATAAATGTGTGCATATAAATAAATATAATTATAAACATAATAATATATAAATATAAGCAGTTGTACTTCTTCATACTTACTCAGAGGAATTGAAAACTTATGCCCACATAAAAACATCCACATGGATATGTATAGTAGCTTTATTAAAATTGCCAAAACTTGGATGCAACCAAGCTGTCTTTCGATAGGTGAATGGATAAATAAACTGGTACATACAGACAATGGAATGTTATTCAGCACTAAAAAGAAATGAGCTATCAGACCATGAAAATACATGGAGGAGCTTTAAATGCATATTTGAAAGAAGCCAATCTGAAAAGGTTACATACTGTATGATTGCAACTCCAGAACATTCTGGAAAAGGTAAAACTACAGAGACAGTAAAAAGATCAGTTGCCAGGGCCTGAGAGGGGAGGGATAAATAGGTGGAAAACAGAGAATCTTCAAGGCAGTGGAAATACTATGTATGATACATTATGATGAAGACATGTCATTATACATTTGTCCAAACTCAGTGTAGAACACCACAAGTGAATAATAACTTAACTATGGACTTTGGGTGGTTATGATATATCAGTGTAGGTTCATCAAGTGTAACAAATGTACCTCTGTGGTAGGAGATATTGACAATAGGGAAATCTATTCACATGTAAGGGTAGGGAGTGTATGAGAAATCTCTGTACCTTCCTCTTGATTTTTCTGTGAAATTAAAACTGCTCTTTTAAAAAGTCTTTTTAAAATGCAACAAACTTAGCATCATCAATAATGAATGTGACAAACTGGAATTTTGTGCCTCCTGATGTGATGCAGCAGGAAGGACACAGGATATCCTATATGCAGTATTCTTGCTAAAAATGCTTACATTAATCATGGGGGAACAGACAAGTTCAGATTTTCCAGGACAAGTGCAAAACAACCGCTTGGACTCATCAGAAATGCCAGTGTTATGAAAAAATTAAAAGAAAAGGATGGGAAGGTGATATTCTAGTTTCAAACAGATCAAAGATGCATGAAAACTAAATATCGTGCATGACCGCTGAGGGGATCATGGATCAAAACAAATAAACAGCTATAAAAGATATTGTCAGGACAATTGGGAAATTGAAATGGACAGTATATTAGACAATAGCATAGTATCAAGGTTAAACTTCTCTGAGTGCGATAAAAGTAATGTCCTTGCTCTTAAGAGATACACGCGGAATGCTTAGGGCTGAAGTGTCATGACATCTGCAAGATACTTTCAAATGGTTCAGCAAAAAATTACACATGCACACACACACACACAGACACAGACACATACACACATAAAGAGAAAAAAACATATGTACCAAAATAAACATCTGATGGATTATAAATGAAGGATATCTTTTGACTTTTCTGAAGAGTTGATATTTTCATAAAACAAAAACTTGTGAAGAAAAAAAACGTTTGAAGATGTAAAGCTTATCCTCACTGCTGATTATAAATCCTGCTGGCAAATTCAGAAATGAATCAATGCATTCACATTTTTGGCAGAACATTTTCTGAAAACTAAAAGAAAGAAAAAAAGAAGGTGAGAAAATAAAAGTGTGAAATGAGAAATGCCATCTAAACAAAGGAAAGTTTATCAAACAAAGTAGATTTTAAAGGCAAAAAGGTCAAATTGGGTCACACAAAATGATAAAAGGTTTATCTATTTTAGACTTGTAGGCGCACAATAACAAAGCTTCAAATATGAACCACAAACTTGAAGAAGTACAAAAATTCAACAAATCAACAATCAGTGGGAAGTTTTAAATCTGCCTCTCAGTAATTGATAGATTACTGCAAAAACACAAAATATAATAGTGATATAGAAGAAAAACAAAATAATTAACAAGTTTAATAGACATTTATAGAACACTACATGAGACAATCAGAATATAGAAAATCTTTTTAGGCACATATGAAACACTTGTAAATTGATCATTTTCTCTAGAACATAAAGCAAATCTCAGCAAATACTAAATAACCAGTATTGTATAAACCATGTTATCAATACTAAGAGCAATTAAATAGAAAATAATAACAAAATATTAAGCTAAAATATATCCATGTACCTATGTCTTGGTTTCTAAATACCATCTCCTACTAAAAGGAACCAGAGCTCCAGAAAGAAATATTTAGTGAGGCAGGAAATACAAGATAAGCCTGTGAAAGTAAGGAAGAAAAGAAATGTTGAAATCAAAGTATGTATCAAATGATGGGAATTCATCAAAGGGACAGAGAATCCAGCTGGAATGGGTTGCCACTGGCTAAATCTGGGATATTAAAATAATGATAGCAATAGGATATCCATGAAATAAAATAAAAATCTATGTGTCCAATCTAATATAAATAAACAAATGGGGAAAAAAGTTCTTCCTTGAAGTAGAATACAAACTTAGAGTGTATTAATTTAGAGTGCATTAATCTAGCAAACAGCATCTTAATCAACTAATCAAGTTTAATATTACTTCTAAGGGGGTCAAACCAATATCACGTGCCATTGATATGACCTGAGAACAATGCAACATTAATTCTCTGCTTTCCTGCCAAAATGAATAATCTAAGTGTAATAATGAGGAAATGACACACAAACTTAAACTGAGGCGATCTACAAAATAAATGTCCTGTACTTTTTTAATTGTCAATATCATACAAGACAAAGGAAGGCTGAACTGTTTCAGGTGAAATAAAACTGAAAAGGCATGGCAAATAAATAAAAGGCATTATCCTGTATTGAAACTTTAGCTAAGAAAAGAAAACAGCTGTAAAAGACATTATTGGGACAAGAGATCAAATTGGAATTTGACCCAGATTATAATAGAACACCAATTTCAAACTATAATACAAAGTTATAGTAATCAAAACAGTATGGTCCTGGCATTAAAAACAGACACATAAACCAATGGACCAGAACTGAGAGCCCTGAATCAAACCACCACATATACAGTCAAGAGCATATATTTGACAAGGGTATCAAAAGTACGCAGTGGAGAAAAGATACTCTATTCAATAAATAATACTGGGAAACCTGTATATTCACAGGGAAAAGAATAAAACTGGAGCCCTATCTTATACCACGTGCAAAAATTAATTCAAAAGGGATTAAAGACATAAAGGTAACCTCTAAAATCATAAAACTCCTAGAAGAAAACATAGGAAAACGGTTTCTTGACATTGGTCTTTGCAATGATTTTATGGATATGACACTCATAACACAAGCAACAAAGTAAAAAATAAACCAGTAGGATTTCATCAAAATTAAACTAAATTGCTTCTGCATGGCCAAAGAATGGATCAACAAAATGAAAATGCCAGCTATGGAACTGGAGAAAATATCTGCAAACCATAGATTTGATAAGGAATTAATATCCAAATATATAAGGAGTTCATACAACTCAATAGGAGGAAAACAAATAATCCAATTTAAAAAGATGCAAAGGACCTGAATAGACATTTTTCCAAAGAAGATGTCCAAATGGATAAAAGGTACATGAAAAGGTGTTTAACATCACTAATCATCAGGGAAATGCAAATCAAAACTACAGTGAGATATCTCACACTTGTTAGATGGCTATTATGAAAAAGACATGAGATAACAAATGCTGGCAAGGATATGGAGAAAAGAGAACCCTTGTACACTGTGGGTCGGAATGTAAATTGGTACATCTACTATGGAAAACAGTATGGAGGTTCCTCAAAGAATTCCAAAAAGGACTACCATATGTTTCAGCAATTTCACTTCAGGGTATACATCTGAAGGAAATGAAACCATTATTTTGAAGAGATACCTGCACCTTTATGTTCACTGAATCATTATTTACAATAACCAAGACATGGAAACAACCTAAGTGTCCATCAACAGATGAATGGACAAATAAAATGTGTTTTTTGTGTGTGCACACACACAGATACATACAAATACATGCATACATACATATATAAAATGGAATATTATTCAGCCATAAAAAGGAAAATTTTGTAATTTCTGACATTCCAAAGGAAAACCTTGAGGGCATTATGTCAAGTAAAATAAGTCAGATAGAGAAAGACAAATACTGTATGATCTCACATATACATGCAATCTAAAAAACTCTCTGCTCATAAAAACAGAGAACAGATTGGTAGTTTCCAGTGGAAGGAGGAAGAGGGAAATGGATGAAAGCAGTCAAAGGCTATAAACTTTCAGCTATAACATGAGTAAGTTCTGGTGATCTAATGTACATTTATCCCCAGATTTATTATTTATACATTAGTTAATGATTTGTACTACATTTATATTTATACTATATATTTCAATTTATATTATACTGTATTATAGTATAGTTATAATATATATTATATAACTATAGTTATAATATATATACATAGTTATAAAACTACAATTAGAGTATACTTACTACTCTATTAACTATACTATAGCATACTATATATATATATATAAATATGTCTACTATAGTATAGTGACTATAGTTAACAATACTGTATTGTATAGTTAAAAGCTGCTGAGAGAGTAAATGTTAAAAGTTTTCACCACACACAAACTAAGTGGTCACTATGTTTGATAGGTGAGGAATTATCTAATCTTACTGTGGTAGTCATTTTCTACAGCAAATTATCTCACTGCATACCTTAAACATAACAGTGTTATATGTCAAACATATTTCAGAAAAGCTGGGAAAAAAGAACTATAATACAGCTTACACTGTCCATTTGGAGAGTGTTTTCCCAAACTCATCCCTTTTTCAGTCTTGACAATAAAGGCTTACAAAACATAAAAAAAATTGGAACAATGTTCAATTTCTATTTTCACTCATGTACTGAGATTATGTATGGGAAAGGAATCTTTATAAGGACATACACACTGAAGTATTTGCAGGTAAAGGAGCACGATGTCTGCAAGTTACTCTCAAATAATTGAGAGAGAAAGGGAGAAATTAAGGAGAGGGGAAAGGGTGGGAAAGGACAGGAAAACAGGGAAAAGTGGAGGGGAGGAGGAGAGAGAGGGAGAAATAGAAATAGAGAATGATAGAGCAAACATTGCAAAATGTTAATTGGTGAATCGGAGTAGAGGGTATATGGCAGTTCTTTGTAATATTCTCAGTTTTTCTTTAGTAAGTGAAGAATTAGAACAAAACTAAAGGCTTAAAAACTCAAGTGTAGAATTAGAACAAAACTAAAAGTTTAAAAAGACAAGTATAAATATCAGCAAAAGTCCTCATTGAATAGCATAATCACACTTTTCCTATGTATTTAATCAAACAAAAGTTTTATATTGCCAAAGTCTATTCGGATAAATTGCCAGTATATGATTTTGCTTTTTGTTACCAGAAGGATGAAAAATTGAACATTTTATGTTTTACATCTTGATCTGGGCAATGGTTACATGAGTGTATACACATGTCAAAGTTCATCGAGCTGTACACTAAAATTTGTACATTTTATTATGTGTATTGCAATATAAAAAACTAAACATTTTAATGCAGAAAACAAGATGAAGTTTAAGTATGATTGCACTAATGATTTCACAATACGATTTTTAAAAAGAGACCCAATGTTTATAAATGAAAAAAAATCTTGAGTCAAAAAAGAAATCATAAGAGAAATTAGAAAATAATAATTGATTGACAATAAAATACTACATATAAAACCTGTGAAATTCTTCTAAAGTAGCACGCAGTGGAAAATTTACGGTCATAAATTCTTATTTTAGAAAAGAGGACTGAAAATTACTGTGTTAAAGGTCCAAATAAATAAGTTAGGAAAAGAGAAACCAAAAGAAAGTAAAGAAAAAAAATATAAAAGCAAAAACTCTTAAAATAGGAAACAAAATACACAATGGTGAGGCCTGAAGAGACTAAAAGCAGGTAATATATTAGAAAATTAATTATTATAATTTATCATATAGTCACACGGAGTAAAAAACCTATACAATCATGGCAATAGATATAGACAAAGCATTTGGAGAAAAAACTATATACTCATTCATAATAAAACGTCTCAGCAATCTAAGAATAGAAAGGAACTTCCTTAACATGAAAAAGAAAATCTAAAAGTGGTGAAACATTTGTAGAATTCCCTTGTAAATTTAGGAGCAAGACAAGGATATCCTCTATCACTGCTACTATTTCTTGTACTGAAGATCTTAGCTATCACAGTAAAACAAGCTAAAAAAAATACTGGGAAGTTAGAAACTGCCATTATTCACAATATAATTAACAGGTAATCAAAGAGAATCTATATAATTGAAACAAATAGAATTCAGAAAGGCTGCAGCATATAAAATCAGCATGTAAAAATATCAATCATGTTCCCATTTACCAGCAATAACCAGAAAATGTGGTTCAAACGATACATTTCATAGTAACAACAGAAACTATAAGGTAATTAGGAGTGAATCTAACAAAACAGATTATAAACTACATTACTAATATTGTGGTTTTTATAATACATTTTAAATAATAATGCATGTAATCACAGTTGGAACAATGTCAAGTTTCTTAGAAATCACATACATTATTATTATATGGTGTCACATAATGTAGAAAATAGTTTCAATTTTATCATTTGATGCTTAGCTTTCTGTTCTTTGCTTTGCTAGTTATTTTTAATGTGTCACAATCAACTCTTACTCTTCCTCCTCCCTTTAGAAGTTTTGGATAAAAAGATTACCTTAAAAATCGCAACTTCCCAGTGCAGGATATCAGAAAAAGCAGGATAGCTCTGTCAATGTTCTTCATTGTCTTCACTGGGTGAACAATTTTACGAATGCACCATGGAAACAGAGTCATACCGCAATCCCTCAGTGGCTGAAAAATAGTAAAATAAGGTAAAATCATTTATTCTTTTACTAACCATCTCTTTTCCCGGGCCTCCTCAACTCCTTAGGCTTCACCATGCCCCTAATTTCATTAAATATTCCTGTAAAACAGTTACATAGATAGTATTAAAAGGGGTCTCTTGCCTAGCAATTAATAGCATAGACTCTAGAAGCCCTTTAAACAGTGTCTGACACATAAAAATGTTCAGTATTTGCTATTACAATTTTCAGTGAATTTAATCACCAGAGGAAATGATGGAGCTCTTGTACTTCTTCCCCTACACAATCTCTTTTGTTTTCTATTTGCTATGCGTATGCCCTACCCCACTCCCCACCGCTACCCCTTTGGACTGACAGGTAAAGTTGAGGCAATTCAGATTGTAAGGAATAACTAGGCAATGGTTTCAAGCAAAAATAGAGCTAATTATTTTTCTTTGCACTACCACCAAACCCGGTCTGGAACCCCCTTAGTTTCCATCGCTAACCTGTCATTCATTGACTTATTTATTCAAATGTCTGTTTCACTCCTACTCTGTCTAGGCACTATGCCTTGGTCATCCATTTCCTATAGCTTCTGAAAGCACAATTGCAATAATTCCATAAAGGTTTATTGGACGAAGGAAGATGATGCCTTGTCTCCTTTGGCTTTCAAGGATCTGTGAGGTTTAGGTCAGATTTTTTTTTTTTATTATTTACATTCTATGAACTTATCTAAATAGATTGTTTCTCATAGTAAAACTGGAATCCTAAAATACATCACTTGCTTGAAAACCTCAATGGTTGTCACTGCTTATGGATTAAACTGCATATGCCTTAGCATAACATTCAAGGTCCTGGAACACTCTATCTAACCTAGCTCTTCTCACAGATTCAGAGTTACAGCCAAGCTTTTCCCAGAACAAGCCTGCCTTGGGGCCTTTGTTCTGGAAACACTAGGCCTGAAAAGCATTCCCTCCCCCTCCACAGGGCAGACATCACTCCCCCTTTACCAGAGTTCCCCCTTCCTCTTTTATGGGTCATGATTACTACAGGGCAGAATGGCTTGGTCCATCCTGGGTACTCCCTGCATGCCTTTGAGACAGGGACTGTGGGTGTAGTCAGAGCAGGGTGAGGGCCTCCGGAAAAAGCAAGGCAGAATAGTTGCAGTCAGAACAATGTAACTACATGCAGGGAAACCCCCTTCCAAAACTCTGTGTTAAACATTAAGCTCCAGGGTCATTCTTCAGTAAGATGAGTGGGTGTTCCCCAGATAAAGAAGAGTACCCCATGTTGTTATTATGCTAACCACTTGTAAGATTCACTTTAGCATGCTAAAAGGCCCAGGCCTATGTGCTGTCTTTCCTCTTTCAGATCTGACGGGGTGGTTTTGCAAACCAGGCAACTAATTTAGCATGCAGACCCAGCTGTAAACAACATAGTAAAAGGCAGCAAAGATTCCACCTTAAAGATAAGATTGCATTTTAACACCCAGGAAGTTTGGGAAGCAGAATTCTTAACTTACTCTTTAGCAAACAAACAATACCTCAGCCCACCTTGGGGGCTGGGCAGGCTGCCTTTTGATATGCCCCTAGACCAGGATGCAGGTGTTCTGGAGAGAAATCCGGGGGGCGGAATTCCTTGTGTTAATTCGGGGTGTTCAGACACACGTAGCAGGTCTACACCCCTAAAACTTTTTTCCATGTTCTCGAAAAATCCTAACCTGCCTATAAACCCCCTAGACAAACGCAGTACACAGGACTCTGTTGTCCCCTCCTGGCGTGAGCCGGGAGCTCTGTCCCATCACTTTATTTCTAAATAAAAGCCTGTATCTTGCTCTCCTACCTTGTCTGTTTGCTAAGCTCATTCTTCGGCTTCGTGAACAAGAACCCCGGCATCACCTTGAGCAAGTAAATATTATAGCACTTGGATTTGACTTTCCATATCTTAACTCTTTTCTTCTTCTTCTTTTTTTTTTTTTACTTATCAAATTCTCCTGCTATTAACGGAGAACACTCAAACATTTCTGAAGGCTCACCTTCCAATACCTTCTGTCAGCACAGTGCTAGGCATAGGAATCTGATCTTCAATACACTGTTGTTATTGATCTTGAACCAAGCATTTTTTAAATGGAGAAGTGTCAAATATACACAAAAGTAGTGAGAACACCTATTATTTGTGGCAACATGGATGGATTTAGAGGTTATTATGCTAGGTGAAATAAGCTAGGCAGAAAAAGACAAATACCATATGATTTCACTTACATATGGAATCTAAAAACAAAACAAAATGAACAAAACACCAGTAGACTCATAGACCCTGGGAAGTGACTGGTGGTTACCATGGGGGAGTGGGTGGTGTGGATGGGTGAAATAGGTGAAGGTGATAAAGAGGCACAAAATTTAAATAATAATATAAATTGGTCACAGACTGAAAGTATAGCACACAGAATATAGTGAATAGTTCTGTAATATCTCTGTATGTTGACAGATAGTAACTACACTAGTTGGGGGGAGCATTTAATAATGGAGGTAACTGTTGAATCACTATGTTGTGTATTTGAATCCAACATAATATTGTCTATCAGCTTCAGTTAAAAAAAAAGCAGTGAGAACAATAAACTGAACCCCCATGTCATCACACAGCTTTAATAATGATCAACTCATGATCATTTTGTCTGTATCCCCCACCTTGGCCCCAGTGAATTACTTCCAAACATATGAAAATATTTGCCTATTTCTTAAAAAATAAAACCACAATTATTACAACTAATGCATTTTTTAAATTACTTAATATCATTAAATACCCATAATTTCATCCTAGAATATTTTGTGAAAGCGGTATTTATTGCCTGCATATTCTTTCTTCAATTCTGAAATCAAGGAGAGAGCAGGGAAAGGGGAAGGAGATTTGGGAAGTTGAATAATTAATTTTCAGAGAGCCTGTGTGTCTCAAATGAGAAAGAAATAATCTGACCTGGTTTGGGGTGGAAGAAGTATATTCTACTACTTCTCCGGAGGAGGCGGGTGCGACTTCAGGCTGGGTGATGCAGGAGGAGGTGCAGAGGGGAGAGAGGTACTACCACCGTTGGGGGTTCCTTCCGGATAATCCCACCGTGGAGCTAGGAGGCAGCGCTTTTTTGGAGGCTTGGCTTCCCGCGTGTTTCCAGATGGGAGCGTGGATCTCCCGGAGGTACAAGGATGGTCCCCCATAGGGATTACAGGACCTGGGCGTCAGATCTTTCTCCGGAGGGCCCTGCCTAGGCCAAGAGAACGGAGATGGCGGCGGGTTCCCTCCAGACACAGAGCTTCTTCCCGGTTTCGCTCTTACCGTACTTCCTGTATTCTGAGACGTATATCCCCCCTCTGCCTCCGCCCCCGCTCCCTACCCACCCCATTTTAATGTTTCTACACGTGTGTGCGTGTGCGTGTGTGGTGGGAGGGGGCCTAAACACAGAGTCCTGGAATTACCTAGGACCATTTAAAAAGCAGTATACAAACGAGTTGACTGAAGTGGAGAATAGCGCACCAGCTCTGACTATAGAAATAGAATGTAGGAAATACATTCCCCGTATGTCACAGAATCTAAAATCACCTTTGTCCTCATATTTTAATAAATTAGAAATATCTGAAGACTTACATTTGTAAAAATGTTTTGACATCTAGGGATTCTCTGATAATTGCTGGTATGTCATGCTTCAACTGGCAACATTATTTTTTCTTTCCTAGTTATGGAAAATACTGATTCATTTTACTATTGCTGGTGTCATATATTATATGATATATGGTAAGTGGCCAGAAAAGGGTACAATGTGACTTAGAAGAGAAAGTTGCTGGAACTTCTTCGACCTTCATCATTCACATTCATCCCCCTTTGGTAATGGACAAACTGAACACTCTTTTCCAGCACTGCCCTCAGTTTTTTTTTTTTAATGGAGAGAGTTCAATCCTTAAGGCCAAAATAGAACTAATTTTTAAAATATTCTGTTATTTACAGGCTATGTGATATTCGAGTAGTTGATTAAACACTTGGAGCTTTAGTTTATAGGAGATAATAATTTCTTCCTTGAAAAAACTATTGCCATAATCAAGGATAATGCATTTAAGGCACTTATTAACGGTGATTGTCTCTCATCTCCACCATCACTACCTTTCTCCAAGTATCAGTGTAGCCCTTTATACAAACTGGATACTCAGTAAATGTTTGGGAAGTAAATGACCTGTGATTTTCTACCAGATGCTACCAATAAAGACAAGACATTTAACAGTAAGTTAATAAAAAGATGTGAAGGGAAATCTAGAGATACAATGCTGTAAAGCTAGAAGAGCAGTTGGGACTAGACCTACAAATGAGAGTCAGCAACACAGATGTGGTAGTTGAAGTCCTGGGCATGGATGAGATCCCTAAGAGAAAATGTAGAGAGAAGTGAAGTGGGCTAAAGACAGAATATTGAGTAATTAGAAACAGGTAGAAGAGTAGCCTGCTTCCAAGACTGAGAGTGGCCGCGGTCACAGTAGAGGTCTCTGACCCAGGGTTTCTCGCTATTGTCACTATTGACGTTTGAGGCCACATCGCTGGATGTGGGTGGACTCCTGTCTTGTGCTTTGTGGGATGTTTAGCAGTATCTCAATCCAGGCAAGTAGCACCCCCGCCCCCCAACTAACCCCAGTTGTGATAATAAAAAATGTCTCACACACTGCCAAATGTCCTCTTGGGGGCAAAGTCATCCCCTCTGAGAACCACTGGTTTATCCCTAATCCTTCAAACTTGCTCCTTTCCTAGTCTGCTTCATCTCAGTGAATGTCATGCTTTCTCCCCAGTTATACAAGTCAAGCCTTCAGTCTATATTTTTTGATATTTCAGAATATTTTATTATTTCCCAAAGTAAATGAACTGACATTTTCACAGTCTTTTTATGTGGGTCTCTAAATATACAAGATTAAAGACTTTAAAAGTAAAGGTTGAAATTAAGTTGTTTTATACATATAGTTTCAGTAAATTAGGAGAAATGTGACCTTATCTTAGTAAAATGACAGGAAATAAAAATTATATCAAAGGCAAGTGGGTTTGATTTATGGTAAACATTTGACTTGAGGTGAAAACAGTTCCAATTTAGAGCTGGTGCCATCAAAGTGGACTGTTTATACTTCAACTGGATTTCTTTATTTTTATCTTTGTGGTAAAATATACATAACCTAAAATTTACCATACTAACCATTCTTAAGCATACAGTTCAGTAGTGTTAACTATATTCACAATGTTGTACAACCCTTCTCCAGAACTTTTTCATACCCGTTAAACAACTTCCCAAGTTCCAGACCCTTTACCAACCACTGTTGTACTCACAACTGGATATTTGTTTGTTTATATTTGCTTATTTATTTTTGTTATACTAAGAATGGAAAAGTAAAGAATTTTACTTCTAAGTTTCAAAGTCATTTTCCCCTATCATCTTTCCAAGTTAAGCTTTTTTTTTTTTTTTCAAAATTGATGAACTAGTTGTGCAAATCACGGAACCAGAAGAGGGCACTATTAGGTTGAAGGACTATCAAACCAGATTAGACATGTGCTATGGCTGATTGTCTTTCATAATTTAAAGTGCACAAAGGATGACAATAGAAGGGAAAGGACATTCTCTTCAAAAAATGGTGCTGGGAAAACTAGATAGCCACATGCAAAAGGATGAAACTGGACCACTATCTTATTCCATACACAAAAATTAACTCAAATAGATGAACAACTTTAAAGTAAGTCCAGAAACCATAAAATTCCTAGAAAAAAACATAAACGGTAAGCTCCTTAATATCAGTCTTGGTGATTCTTTTCTTTTTTCATCTGATTCCCAGAGAATGGCAACAAAAGCAAAAATAAACAATTGGGACTACATCACACTAAAAGACTTCCGCACAGCAAAGGAAGTCAACAAAATGAGAAAACAATCTACTGAATGGGAGAAAGTATTTGCAAGTCATATATCTGATAAGAGGGCTAATATCTAAAGTACATAAAGAACTTATACAACTAAATAACAAAAAAAAATATGATTACAAAATAGAGGATCTAAATAGACAATTCCAAGGAAGACATAGACATCATCAAAGGTACATGAAAAGATGCTCAACATCACTAATCATCAGGGGCATGCAAATCAACACCACAATGAGATATGTCCTCACACCTGCTAGAATGGCTGTTATCAAAAAGACAAGAAATAACAAGGGTCCTGAAAAAATGAAAACTACCAAATGATCCAGCAATTCCACTGCTGGGTATTTATCAAAAACAAAAACACGAATTCAGAAAGATATATACACCCTTTAGTTCAATGTAGCATTATTTACAAGAGCCAAGATATGGAAAAAACCTAAGTGCCCATCAATGGATGAATGGATAAAGATGTGGTATATAAATATATGCAACAGAATAATACTCAGTGATAAAAAAGCATGAAATCTTATTTATGAGAGCATGTATGGATCTTGAGGATATGCTAAGTGAAATAAGTGAGACAGAATGGCAAATACCATATGATTTCACATATATGTGGAATCTAAAAAACAAAGCAAAAAAAACAAGCAAAACAAAATAAAACTTATGCATATAAAAAACACATTGGTGATTGCCAGAGTGGAGGGAATTGGGGTTGGGCATAATGGGTGAAGGGTATCAAGAGGTAGAAACATGCAGTTATGAAGTACATAAGTCATAGTGCTGTAATGTACAGAATGGTGACTATGGTCACTAAAATTACACTGCAAATATGAAAGATGCTAAGGAAGTCTTTAAAGTTCCCATAACAAGAAAAAAATTTTTGTAACTTTGTATGGTGACAGATGGCAACTAAATTAATTGTAGCAAACATTTCACAATGTAGGCAAATGTTGAATCATTATTTTGTACACCTGAAATGAATATAATTCAGTATTTCAATTACACTTCAATATTTTTTAAAAAGCTGGCAACAGACCAAAACTGAACCTATCTCTGGGTGATAGTAATCCTTTTTTTAAAGTTTTTTTTTCAATTGAGAAGTTGGTTGATTGATTGTAATTTCTTTTGGAAATTAGCTTTCGTCTTAAGGCCAAGAATTTTTCTCTGTCGTGTACAAATATAAAGGCCATCTCTTTTCATTGTTTTCAAGTATGAATCTAAAGACAAGAACCAAATAATGTTTTGGAGGGAGACTACATGTATGATTATTTCTTTTATCTTTGGTTTTTAATATAATATTTCACTAGGAATTTTTTTAGAATTCCGGGAAATACAAAGAAGAAATCAAAATGATCTATTATGTCTCTGCCTAGATAACCTCTATAAATATTCAAAAGATTAAATAAGTAAAAGAGATAAATAGTATGAGGTAAGAAAAAATGAATACTTCAGAAGATACCAAATGAAAAGTAAAAATCGCTAAAGTTGACCGTTATAATCACTTTTCAATAATTACTTGGGGAGAGGGGCAAAATATAAATATTTATGTGTTTGCACCCATATACACAAAGATACATGTGTGTAAGACGAATGTACCTGCATATGTGTTTGTCTAATTTATTTTTATGGAAATATAGGTGACATATAACATATTGGTTTCAGGGGTACAACAATGATTCAACAGTTACCTACATTATTAAATTCTCACTCCAATAAGTGTAGTTACCATATGTCAACATACAGAGACCTTACGGAATTATTGACTGTATTCCTTATGTCACATCCTTATGTAAATCCTCACCCCTTCTAGTGTGGTAACTATCTGTCAACATGAAAAGATGTTACAGAATCATTGGCTATATTCCCCATGCTGTTCTAGCTTCCCTGTGACCAACTCACACTGTGATGGTGAATTATTGGGCCCCTTTATCCCCCTCACCATACCTCACAGTTTGCGCCAAACCCTCCCCCTTGGTAACCACTAGTCGCTTCTTGGTGTCTATGAGTCTACTGCTGTTTTGTTCCTTTGTTTCCTTTGTTTTTATATTCCACAAACAAGTGAAATCATATGGTACTTGTCTTTCTTCACCTGGCATATATCACTGACCATAGTACCCTCTAGATCCAACCATGTTGTTGCAAATGGCAGGATTTATTTTCTTTTTATGGCTGAATAATATTCCTTTGTGTATATTTACCACATCTTCTTCGCCTATTCATCTATTGATGGACACGTAGGTCGCTTCCATGTCTTGGCTATTGCAAACAGTGTGGTCAAAAACATGGGTGTGCATATATCTTTTTGAATCAGAGATTTTGTTTCCTTTGGGTAAATTCCTAGACTTGGAATTACTGGATTGAATTGTATTTCTGTTTTTAGTTTTTTGAGGAATCTCCATACTGCTTTCCACAGCAGTTGCACAAATTTATGTTCCCACCAGCACTGTAAAGGGATTCTCATTTCTCCGCATCCTTGCCAATATTTGTTATTTCTTGCCTTTAGAATAGTGTCCATTCTAACTGGTATAAGGCAATATCTCATTGTGGTTTTGATTTGCATTTACCCGATAATTAGTGATGTGGAGCATCTTTTCATGTGCCTGTTCGCCATTTGTATTTCTTCTTTGGAGAAATGTTTGTTCAGGTCCTTCACCCATTTTTTAATCCGGTTATTTGCTTTTAGGGTTTTGAGGCATATGAGTTCTTTATATAGTTAACCACTTACCAGATGGGTCATTTATGAATATATTCTACCATACTGTGTGTTACCTTTCTGTTCTGCTGATGGTGACCCTTGCTGTACAGAAGCTTTTTATTTTAATGTGGTCCCACTTGTTCATTTTTTGTTTGGTTTCCCTTGCCTAAGGTGCTGTGGCCAGGAAAAAACTGCTCACACTTATGGTCAAGAAATTTTTGCCTATGTTTTCTTCTAAGAGTTTTATGCTTTCTTGACTTACATTCAGGTCTTTGATCCATTTGGAGTTTACTTTTGTGTATGGAGATAGACAATAATCCAGTTTCATTCTCTTACATGTAGCTGTCTAGTTCACCAACACTAGTTGTTGAAGAGGCTGCCTTTTCTCCACTGTATATTCATGGATCCTTTATCATATATTAATTGACCATATATGTGTGGGTTTATATCTGGGCTCTCTATTCTGTTCCACTTATTTGTGTGTCTGTTTTTGTGCCAGTACCAAACTGTTTTGATTACTGTAGTTTTCTATTAGAGTTTGTAGTCAGGGAACGTAAACCCCCCAGCTTTGTTCTTCTTTCTCAGGATTAATGTGGCTATTCAGCCTCTCTTGTGATTCCATATTCATTTTAGAACTATTTGTTCTAGGTCATTGAGAAATGCTGTTGGTATTTTAATAGGGATTGGATTGAATCTGTAAATTGCTTAGGGCAAGATAGCCATTTTGACAATATTAATTCTTCCTATCCATGAGTATATGATAAATTTCTATTTATTTGTATTTCCTTTAATTTCTCTCATGAGTGTCTTATAGTTTTCAGAGTACAGATCTTTCACTTCCTTGGTTAGGTTTTTTCCTGCAAATTGAGAATGAGTCAGAGTAGCGTGAAGCTGTCGCACTGAGGCTGACACCCCTACCCTAACCTGTCTGGGACGCCTCGGGACGGGAACTGGGAGGCGCTGGACTCACCACTTCACTGCCGGGCCTGGTCTTCCCAGGGAAGCCCTGGCGAAAGTGGGCTTTCTTTTTTTGTTTAAATTGTAAATGGAATTGTTTTCCTGGTTTCTCTTCTGGTAGTTAGATGTTAGTATATAGGAATACAACAGATATATGTGTATTAATTTTGTATCCTGAAAATTTGCTCAATTAGTTATTAGTTCTAATAGTTTCTTGTGAAGTCTTTAAGGTTTTTCTGTGTATAAAATCATGCCATCGGCAAATAATGACTGTAACTTCTTCATTACCAGTTTGGGTGCTTTTTATTTCTTTGTGTTGTCTGATTACCATGGCTAAGATAGAGTACTATGTTGAATAAACATAGTGAGAGTGGACATCCTTGTCTTTTCCTGCTCTTAGAGGAAAACAATTTTAACTTTTCACTATTAAGTATAATGTTAGCTGTGTGCTTGTCATATATGACCTTTATTACATCAAGGTAGGTACCCTCTATGCCCATTTTGTTGAGAATTTTTATCATAAATGGATATTGAATTTTTTCAAATGTTTTTCCAGCATCCATGGAGATGATCATGTGGATTTTATACTTCCTTTTGTTAATGTGGTGTATGTTATTGCATGATTTACGAATACTATACCATCTTTGCATCCCTGGAATAAATCCCACTTGGTCATGATGGATGATCCTTTTGATGTATTTTTTAAATCAGTTTGCTAATATTTTCTTGATGATTTTTACATCTATGTTCATCAGTGATATTGGTCTATAATTTTCTTTTTTATGGTGTCTTTGCCTGGTTTTTGTATTAGAGTGATGCTGGCCTCATAGAATGAGTTTGGAAGTATTCCCTCCTCTTCTACTTATTAGAATACTTTAAGAAGGACCGGTTTTGCTGTTCATTAAGTGTTTGGTATAATTCATCCATGAAGCCTTCTGGTACCGGTTGTTTTTTGAGGGAGAGTCTTTTTATTACCTATTCATTACATTGCTGGTGATTGGTATGTTCAGATTTTCTGTTTCTTCCTGGTCAGTCTTGGAAGGTTGTATTTTTCCAGGAATTGTACATTTCTTCTTGGTTTTCCAGTTTATTGGCATATAATTTTTCATAGAATACTCTAATAATTATTTTATTTCTGTGGTTTCTTTTGTGACTATTCTTTCTACATTTCTGATTTTATTTGTGTACTCTCTATTTCCTTGATAGGTATGGCTAGGTGTATATTTATTTTGTTTAATTTCTCAAAGAACCAGCTCCTGCTTTTGTTAATTTTTTCTATTGCTTCATTCTTCTCTATTTTATTTATTTCTGCTTTGATCTTTATTATGTCCCTTCTTCTACTAACTTTGGGTATCATTCGTTCTTCTTTTTCTAGTTTCTTTACCTTTGACTGTTCATTTGGGACTGTTTTTTCTTCAGGTAGGCCTGTATTGCTATGGACTTCTCTCTTAGAATCACTTTTGTGGTGTCCAACAAATTTTGGACTGTTCTATTTTTGTTTTCATTTGTCTCTGTATATTATTTGATTTGTTTTAATTTGTTCATTGATCCATCGATTATTTAGAACATGTTATATAGTCACCATGTGTTTGTAAGCTTTTTTGTTTTGTTTATTTCTAGCTTTATAATATCTCAGAAGCTTTTTGATACATTTCAATCTTTTGTAACTTATTGAGGCTCTTTTTGTGGCCTAGTATATGGTCTATTCTGAAGAACATTCCATGTACACTTGAGAAAAATGCTCTGCTTATTTTGGGAAGAGTGTCCCGTAGATGTCTGTTAAGTCCATCTGATCTAATGTATTGTTCATTTCCTCTGTTTCCTTACTTATTTTCTGTCTGGTTGATCTCTCTATTGATGTGAGTGGTATGTTAAGGTCTCATACAATGAATGTTTTGTAATCTATTTCCCTCTTTAATTTTGTTAGTATCTGGTTTTACATATTTAGGTGCACCAATGTTGGTACCTATTTAGGTAGACCTTTTGTGGTGCATAGATATTTATAATGGTTATATCCACTTGTTGGACTGATCACATTATCATTATATAATGCACTTTCTTGTCTCTTGTTACTTTGTTTGTTTTGAAATCTATTTTATCTGATATAAGTACTGCTACTCCTGCTTTTTCCTCCCTATTGTTTGCATGAAATATCTTCTTCCATCCCTTCCTTTTTACTCTGTGTGTCTTTGGGTCTGGAATGAAGGCAGTATACTGCAACTGTATGTCTTTTGCTTGTTGCATTCAGCTTATTAACATTTAAGGTAATTATCAATAGGTATGTACTTATTGACATTTTATTGTTTTGTTTGTTTTTATATCTCCTTTCTGTTCCTTTCCTCCTGTGTTATACTATTATTTCATGGTTTGCTTTAGTATTCTCATTATATTTCTCTTTTTAAAGATTTTTTGTGTGTATATATATAGGCTTTAGATTTGTGGTTATAAAAGGTTCAAGGACAGCTTCTGACTATATAACACTCAATATTAAGTTGATGATTGCTCTATTTCAAACACAATTTAAAAGTACTTATTTCCATTTTCCTCCTACACACTTTATGTATTAGATGTTATAATTTCAACTCTTTAGCCTTAGGAATAATTCCATATACAGTAGTCCCTTTAACATATCCTGTAATGCTTATTTTGTTGTTATAAGTTCTTTGAGCCTTCATTTATATGAAAATTCTTTAATCCCTGCTTCAAATTTAAATGATAATGTAGCTGGGTAGAGGATTTTTGGTTGATGTTCCTTCTGTTTCAGTACATTATTTCATGCCACTCTCTTCTGGCCTGTAAAGTTTCTGCTGAGAAGTCTGCTGATAGCCTGATAGTGTTTCCTTTATAAATAATTTATTTTCTCTCTCTGGATGCATTCAATACTCTATTCTTATCCTTAATTGTTGCCATTTTATTTATTTTATGTCTTCCTGTTGTCTTCCTGGGTTCCTATTGTTAGGGGCTATCTGTGCTTCCATGACCTGAGGATCTATTTCCTTCCCCAGATTGGGGAAGTTTTAAACAATTATTACCTCAAGTAGACTTTCTATCCCTTTGTCTCTCTCTTTTCCCTCTGCTACCCCTATTATGTGAATATTGTTTTGTTTGGATTGGTCACAAAGCTGTCTTACCATTATTTCATTCCCGGAGATCCTTTTTTCTCTCTGTTCCTCAATTTTGTTGAGCTCCTGTTCTCTAATTTCCATTTTATTGATTGTCTCCTCTACTTGCAGCCATATGTTATTCATTACCTAAATTTTGTGTTTTATTTCAGTTGCTGTATTCTTCAGGTCTTATATCTCTCTGTTGAAGTCCTCCCTGAGATCTTTAATACATTGCTGCAAATCAGTGTATATATTTATGACTTTTACTTTGAAATCTTTATCAGAAACCCTGACAAAAGGAAGAGGCAGAGGAATATATTCCAAACCAAATCACAGGACAAGACACCAGAAAAGGCTGAATGAAATGGAGATCACCAGTCTTCTTGATAAAGATTTCATTTAGCCCTTTCTGGTGTCTTATCCTGTGATTTGGTTTGGAATATATTCCTCTGCCTCTTCCTTTTGTCAGGGTTTCTGTATTTCTTCCTTTGTATTAGATGGATCTGCTCTGCTTCCTGATCTGGAGAGCAATGGCTTTATGAAGAAGGATGCTCAGGACTCTTTCCTTTCCAGTGCCTGCTTCTCCTTTGTTTTGGAGACCCAGTTGCTGTTGGTGGGTTATGGGAGTGGTCACCTTTCTGTCTGTTTGCCTGCAGTGGTTTATCTCAGTCTGTTGAGGCATATAGTTTTCCTCAGTAGGGCCTATGAGATCAGAGCAGTGGTTTCTACTGGGATCATTTTGGGACCACCGCCCTCTACCTGCCCTGCAGTGATAGTGGGGCTGCTGTTTTCACATTGTGGGCAGGGTAATCACACTGCTATTTGCACAATGGCAGGGTGCACAAGCTCACAGCAATGACAAGTTGCCTGGTTGTAGAGCATGCAGGTGTTCCTCAGTGGTGGCAAGTCCTGAAGTGGGAAGAGTACATGGGCATGCTGAAGCTGTGAGTCATACAGTGGAATGGCATAGAGGCTCATGGAGGCAGCATGACATGCATGGTGGGGGGGTCATGTGGTCCATGGGCAAGTGGCAATTGTGAGTTGCATGGTAGGAGACCATGCCTGTGGTGGAGGCTCCTAGTTGCACTATTGCAGTGCACAGCTGCTGCAGCAGTGAGCCCTGTGAGCACCACCTAGTGACAGCAAGGTGGTCATCACCCAGGTTAGCCACCATAGGGAGGAAGGAGCTCTTGGAGCTGGCTCCTGCAGGTGCCTCCCCATTTAGGCTGTAACATGGCCATGAAAGATTGGAGAGTCTTCCTCTGAAAACCAGGCAGCAAAGTCTGATGCTGCTGGACTAACTGGGCTGGTGTGTCAGTGGTGTGCATGGAAGCACCTCAGGGCTGTGCTGCAGCTAGGGGGCTGGAGCACCTGAGACTCCTGAGAATTCTGATCTTTTAGGCTGAGGGAGGGATGGGGAGGTATCCACCTGCCATTTCTCCTTCAGAGATTGCTCCATCCAGCCCTCACCCCTCTGGCTCCCCTTCCACTGTTGGCAATTATTTCAAACTGCTGCCTCTCTCTTGGGTCTAAGTGGGACCAACAGAGCATGCCTGTCTTCCCCAGTTGTCTGTTGTCTCAGTCTCTCAGCATGTTCTAACTGTCCATGCTGTCCAGTCCCACTAATCTACAGAACCCAGTGTAATGTGGACTTGTGTTCCTGTAGCTGATCTCCAGGGCCAGGTGTGCAGAATTTCTGGGATCCAATCCCCTCCTCAATCTGTTTCTCTTCCTCTCACCTAAGGGCTGGGATGGGGGAAGGGCTTGGGTCCCACTTGATCATGGCTATGCCACTTTACCCCTTCCTGTGTGGTCTTCTCTTCTTCCCCAGGTGTAGATGGTCTGTTTTGCAGTCTTCAGTTCATTTTCATGCTTAGTTTTATGAAACTAAACATATAGTTGCTTCTTTTGTGTGTGTGTGAGAGGCAGTTTCTGTCACATTGCCCTTATATTCCAATATTTTCTATCTGTGTTTCATTTAATTCTTTCTCTGAAGTTTTTCCTTGCTCTTTTGTTTGAAACATCTTACTCTGTCTCCAAATTTCATTTGACCATCTGTGTTTGTTTCTATGAATTAGATGAAATGGATACATCTCCCAGTTTTGAAGGAGTGGCATATAGGAACATCCCATGTATAGACTGTGGGCAGCTAGCATTTTTTTCTGGCTGTTTGGAGACTGGGTAGTCACAGACCAGGGATGTGTCAGTGAGGGCCAGTGTAAGGGATCCATGACATTGCATCTGGTGACTTAGTGAACAATTATAGTTGTTTCTTGTTTAGACCTGGCCTACGGGCATGCCAGTGGGGCAACTTGGCGCTAAGGGGCCATGACCCAGTGGTGTCCCAATTAGCACTGAGCCAAGGGCTTTCTATGGAGGCTCTGGGAGCCAAAGGAGCATAATCCAGGGATGTCCAGGTGAGCACTGGTTCTGGGCACACCACAAGTATGCAAAGCCACCACACAGATACAAGGCCAGTTAAATGTAGTTTGGGGTGGTCCTGTGTGTGCCTGGCCAGGCAATGAGGTTGTGCAGCCCAGAGATGTCTTGGTGAGCCCCTGTATGACTAAAAAATGCAGTAGTTCCAGAAACTGTTACCTGGCCTTAGTTGTTTTACATAACAATAGGTGTTTACTGCTGCAGCCTCTCCTAAACTCCAGGAAGAAGAGAAGCTGTTCTCTCCTCCCATATGTTTCCCAATTATTTTGGTGCCTGTCAGTTGCTGGAACACTGCCTGGGGAGTTTCTTCCAGAAGGGGTGAGGGAAGAAGCAAGCAAGTGCAGGGACGGGAGAGGAACGGAGAGTCACAGTAGCTGCAGGAGAGAGAAGAATGGAGCCAGGCCTCTCATAAAGAGCTTCTCCAATCTAGCTTTTCCCTTGACTGATTTTGTCTGCCCCACTTTCACTGCTTTCTTCATCCCAGGCTGGGAATATGGTTCCTCCCAGAGGTACATCTGGCACAGCTGGTAGGATCTGTGAACCCAAAATCTGTCTTCACAGGTGCAATTTTTGGGTGGGCTTCCCCTAGAGATGGTGGGGAGATACCCAGAAACCCTCTTGTGGATGGTGGAGACCCCTATTGATGGTGTAGGTTAGGACACCTCACTGGATGGTGCAGCTTTGCCCAGGAAACCCCATCCATGGGGTTTCCACTCAGGGAGCACCTAGTGGGGAATTGGTCTAAGTTGAATTGCCTCCTAGATGAGTGGGCCCCTCCCCAGAATTGGGGGATGGTGGAGAGACCGGAAGCTGTGGAATTAGCCCTCCGTGACATAGCAGACTGCTTAGGGGGCCTGAGTGGTCACGTGGTGTCAGTAATTGTGGAGTTGTTGTATATTGAGGTATTGGAAAGGGTTACTGTGAAGAGAGATGAAATTCAATGTCACTTGGATGAACTGGGCTATGGGATGCCCTTAAGAAATAGAGACAGTTATTGAGAACTGAGGTCATGCTGCTGAAAGACATGCTAGCAGTGAGGGAGGAGGGAATCCAAGCTGCAGGAGGCCATGGGGGAAGGAAAGGAAGGAGCAGTGCCTTCATGCCTGGAAATGCTAGAGGAAAAGTCAGGGGAGGATGAGGTGGTGGAAACAAGGGCAGAACTGTTGCCAAGGCCATCACATGAGAAACCAGCCCCTCCCATATTAAAGGCCCACAAGGTTGTGATAAAGCAAGTAAAAATGCAACAACCACAGGTTCCTCAGGGGGAGGAGCAGCCTCCTTCCCAGGTTATGAAGCACTCCATGCTCTGCCCCTATACCCAGGGATGAGCCCCTATACCCAGTGGAATTGAGCATTGATCTGGCAGGAGCCCTTGTAACCTCTGCCTGAATGGCTTTTGCATCTTTGGGATATGGGGGTAGAAAGCATTGTTCTGTCTGGGTCTGAAATGGGTAATTGGCTTCCCTGATGACTCACTCCTCCCTCCAGCAGCAGTTGCAAACTTCCTGTCACACCCCAGGGAATCATGCACTTCTGGATTGACTGACAGCAGTCCTTAGGGAATGACATAATCAGCATGATTTACCATACTCCCCACTAGCTGGAAAACATATGCAGAGCTCCATCAGGTCTCATGGGAGTTGGGCATGAAAAATATCATCTATTATATGGAATTCAAGGGCACCAGTGAGGAGTTGTTCACCATGGGAATTAGAAATATGGTGCTCCAAACAGCTCCCCCATCCCTTTTCAGTTCTGTAGTGACTGTCATTGCCCCCCACACAGGGCAACCCATCAGTGAGGCTACTCATACTTTAGCAAATCTGGGGGAGGTTGAAACATTAAGAGCATGGAAGAAAGTATGGTGTATGACTGAAAGGAGAGGTTCAAAGAGCCCCATGAAGGACTTGAGGACCCAGATGTGGGTTGATTTGATAAATATGGGGCAATGAAAGAAAAACTTGATGGGCAGCCCAATAGGCTCTTGTTACAACTATGGCATCAATTTAAGCCAGAGCAGTTCCAGCTGCTGGGATCCAACATGCAGAAGCCAGAGGCAAAGCCCCATGTCTGGCATGTGTGCCTGCAGGACTTCCAGAGAGAAAGTATTCAGACTCCACTTGGGCCCCTACCCTCACAGGAGAATGATTGGACATTGTGGTTTGATGGAGGAGAGGTCAAGGCTCCCACCTTGGGGGTGTGGTGGGGACTGGAGGCCACATGTAGAATTAGCAATTAGTTGGTCCCCTGTGAATGTACAATGTGTTATGGCACTGGTGGACACAGTACCTGAATGTTATTTGATTTATGGCAACCCTGAGCAGTTTCCTAAGAACTCCACTGTGATAGATGGCTATGGCACTAAGGCAATTAAAGTGAAGAAAACCCAAATACTATTGGAAATAGGGGATGTACCCCCAAAGGAGTGTGCTGTGTTCATTTCTCTCATCACTAAATATATTTTAGAGGTGGATTTCCTGCAGGGCATATGGTTACAGGCCACTGCAGATGAGTTCATTCTGAGGATACATGTGGTAAAGGCAGTTCTGAGGGGACATGCTAAGCACCCACATATAGCTCTACCTGTATCATGGTGGGTGACAAATTCTAAGCAATGTAAATTGACTGGGGGACACAAGGAAATTGGAGAAACTCTACAGTAGTTGGAGAAGGTGGACATCATAAAGTCCACTCACAGTCTTTTCAGTTCCCCAGTGTGACCAGTGAAAAAGCTGGACAGCTCCTGGTGTATGATTGTGGATTAGAGGGAATTGAATAAAGTCACACCCCCTTTGCATGCTGCTGTCTCCTCTATAGCAGCCCTTATGGACACCCTCAGTCATGAACTAGAGATGTATCATTATGTTGTGGACCTCGCTAATGCTTTCTTCTCTATTGACATACCACAGGAAAGTAAGGAACAGTTTGCCTTCATGTGGGAAGGCTGGCAGAGGACACTTACTGTCCTCTCATCAGGATACTTCCACAGTCCCACCATTTGTCATGGACCTGTAGCCTAGGACTTGGCCACATGGGGGAAACTCCAAATGGTGATGCTGTATCACTACATTGATGATATCATGCTCACATCTGATTCTCTTGCAGATTTAGAAGGGGCAGTTCCTAGACTGCTGCAACATCTATAGGAGAAAGGATGGGCTGTGAACAGCAACAACATTCAGGGACCTGATTTATCAGTAAAGTTCTTGGGGATTTTCTTGTTGGGTAAAACTAAAGTTTTCCCATATATAGTCATAGTCAAGGCCCAGGCTTTCCCTATGCCTACAACTGTGACAGTATTACAAGAGTTTTGGGGCCTTTTGGGCTACAGGAGAGTGTTTATCCCATATTTGGCAAAATTCTGAGGCGCTTATACTATTTGGTACAAAAGGGCATCAGGTGGGACTGGGATGAAACATGTGCATGTTCCCTTACTGCTGCTAAGCAGGCAGTCAAGGCTGTACCGGCCTTGAGTGTAATGGACCCATCCAGGCCCTGTAAGCTATATATTCATGTAACAGGATGGTTAGGGATGGGGCCTCTGGAAGTGGCTTGAATGAACATGTCAACCTTTGGATTCTGCACAACCAAAAGGAGCAGAGGTCCAGTATAACTTGATACAGAAGCAACTGGCTGCTGTGTACCATACCTTGCTGTCTACAAAGCCCATCACTGAAACAGCTCCAACCAAGGTAATAACCACCTATTCCATTGTGGGGTGGGTGTGAGACTGGACCCAAAGGCCATGGAGTGGCATGGCACAGATGGCTACACTGGCCAAATGGGGCACATATTTACAGCACTGTAGTGTCCTCTCCACTAGCCCCTTAAGTGGAGAACTCCAGCATTTACTGGGGCCAATGACACATACCAGTGAAAAGCTGGAAGAGCTTGTTTTGGAGCGATTGGTAGCCAAGGGTCCTTATCAGAATGGAAAAGCCCCTCTATCTGAAGATACAGACAGCTCTAGTCATGGGCAGCCCCTGAAGTGGAGGGCTTTGGCTTTCTATCCTTAGACTGAGACAATATGGATAGAAGATGGGGAGGGAAAGAGCAGTCAATGGGCTTATTTGTGACCAGTGTGGCTCATGATCACCCAGGAGCCCTCCCCTATAGTTGAACTGACAGCTGGGCCATCTATTGGGGTTTGACTCTGTGGCTACTAAAATAGTACCATGCCAACTGGATGGTTGGTCAATGACCCGTTTGGGGGCAAGACTTGTAGCAAGACCTATGGGCCTTTGGTCAGACTAAGACTGTTACTGTATATCATGTGACTGGCCATTTGCCTTTGGCATCCCCAGGGAATGATGAAGCAGATACATTGGCCCAGGTGAATTGGCTAGAAAGAAAGCCTGCTTCTGATGAAGCCCAGAGGTTACATCAGCATTTGTTGTACGCCAGGCAAAAGACAATGTGGGCTGTAGCCCATTGGTGGGGCTTGCTGTTGACCTTTGAAGAAGTCAGCAGAGCCTGGAAAGTGTGCCTTGTGTGCTCTAAGAGGGACTTATACCATGTCCTGCAGCAAAATGGGACAATAGTAAAGGGGCTAATAGCCCTTGTCATGTGGCAGATAGACTATATGGGGCCCCTTCCCATATCAGAATGGGATCACTGTGCCATGACTTGTGTGAACACAGCTACTGGACGGTTGGTTGCTTTTCCTGCATGCCGTGCAGATCAGCAAACAACCAAGAGGGGCGTAGAGCATCTCTTTGCAGGCTATGGCCTGAATCAGGTGATTGAGAGTGACCAAGGCACTCACTTTACTGGGCATGTATTACATGAACGGGTGGGAAAGATGGTGGCATGAGAGGTGAGACAGAGACTTCTTCCTAAAACCACATATAATATGAAAATATAACAATAGAACTAATCCTGAAAGAGCAACAGGAAAGAGGACTGCACCAAACTGCATACACCTGGAAAAAAGAATAAACCGCAAGGAACAGGGTAACATACCAAAGCCATGGCCCGGCGGGAACCAAGCCCTTCCCCCATCCCAGCTCTCTGTGGGGAGGAAAAGAAAGAGAGGAGTGGAGGCCTGGGACTGCTGAATACCTAACTCCAGAGATCTGATCTAGGAGCACAAACCTACATTTCATGGTGTTTTCATGGTTCTCTTCTGATTAGGGGGTTGGAAAGCTAAGACAGGCAGAATACCTGGAGAGACTGAGATACCAGCTGCTTGTGGAAAGTAGGGATCCATACCCAGGTGCTCTGGGACAAAAGAAAGGCAGGCAGTCTGAGAGACTTCCTAACAGCAAGAGGGCTGCTAAAGGGGCAAGGATTGCACAGAGCTTACTGCTCAGGAGAAAGGACAGGTAGACAAAATTGTCCAGGTGCACTCTGCCCAGGTTGGGAACTTATAAGATCTTCAGGAGCTCCAGCTCCCTGGGTGGCTACACAGCTCTAAGGACCCCCTTCATGATAAGCAGCCTACGGAGCCTTACTCGCGGCCAGCCCCACCTGGCTAGCAAATCAGCAAACCCTACCCTGGCATTAGGCCTGCCAGAGGGAACTCCTGTCTACAGCAACTAAAAACGCAAAGCATAGAGGCTTATACCTGTGTGCTCAGCCCACTGGTTCTGGCAGTGGAGACAGGCATAGCAGCCGGGAAGCAAGAAACAGCTCTTTCCTCCCCACAGGCACCAATACCTCTCCCCTACAACTCCTGACATTGCTTCAGGGGCTGAGCAGCTCCAGAGAGTAGAGCTTCTGGTCACTAGAGGGCGCCATATACAAATATGAAATGCCAAAGGAACCTGGTTCAAAGTAAAATTATGAATATGAATACAACCCCTGAGAAAGATTCAAATGAAATCAATCTCATGAATCTGCCTGAAAGGGATTTCAGAATAAAAATCATTAACATGCTTATGGAGATACAGAAAAATATTCAAGAACTCAGGAGGAATTCTGGTCAGAGATCCAATCATTACAGAACACAGTATCAGAAATGAAACAAACAATGGAAAGTTTTAAAAGAAGATTAGATACGGTGGAGGAGACGATAAATGAAATAGAAATTAGAGAAGAGGAATACAAATAAGCTGATGCACAGAGAAAAAAGGATCTCTAAGAATGAAAGAATATTGAGAGAACTGTGTGACCAATACAAATGGAAAAATGTTTGCATTATAGAGGTACCAGAAGAAGAAGAGAGAGAAAAATGGATAGAAAGTGTCTTTGAGGAGGTAATTTCTCAAAACTTCCCCAATCTGGGGGAGGAGATAGTCTCTCAGGCCATGGAGGTGCACAGATCCCCCAATACAAGGGACCCAGGGAAGACAACACCAAGACATATAGTAATTAAAATGGCAAAGATCAAGCATAAGGAAAGACTATTAAAAGCATCCAGGGAGAGAAATAAGATCACATACAAAGGAAAGCCCATTAGGCTATCATCAGACTTCTCAACAGAAACCTTACAGGCCAGAAGGGAGGGGCATGATGTATTTAATGCAATGAAACAGAAGGGCCTCAAACCAAGAATACTTTACCTGGCAAGGTTAACATTTAAATTTGAAGGAGGGATTAAACAATGACCAGATAAGCAAAACCTGAGAGAATTTACCTCCCACAAACCATCTCCAATATACCAGTGTATTTTGGAGATATTGGTATAGATGGGAGTGTTCCTAAGGTTTAATAGCTGTCACCAGAGGTAATAAAAGCACAGTAAAGAAAGTAGTACAGTCAATTACTAAGCAAATGCAAAATTACATTAACTATCCCCAAAGTCAATCAAGGGATAGACAAAGAGTACAGAATATGATACCTAATATATCAAGAATTGAGGAGGAATAAAAAGGAGTAGAAACAAAGAACCTTTAGACTGTGTTTGTAATAGCATATTAAGTGAGTTAAGTTAGACTTTTAGATAGTAAGGAAGTTACCCTTGAACTTTTGGTAACCATGAATCTAAAGCCTGCAATGGCAATAAGTACATACCTATCGATAATCACCCTAAATATAAATGGTCTGAATGCACCAATTAAAAGACATAAAATCACTGAATGGATAAAAAAACAATAACCATCTATATTCTGCCTACAAGACACTCACTTTAAACCCTAAGACATACACAGACTAAAAGTGAAGGGATAGAAAAAGATTTCATGCAACTAATAGGGGAAAAAATCTGGAGTTGCAGTACTTGTATCAGACAAAATAGACTTCAAAACAAAGAAAGTCACAAGAGACAAAGAAGGACATTACATAATGATAAAGGGGTCAATCCAACAAGAAGATATAACCATTATAAATATCTATGCACCCAACACAGGAGCACCTACATATGTGAAACAAATACTAACAGAATTAAAAGGGGAAATAGAATGCAATGCATTCATTTTAGGAGACTTCAACACACCACTCACTCTGAAGGACAGATCAACCAGACAGAAAATAAGTAAGGAGACAGAGGCGCTGAACAACACATTAGAACAGATGGACCTAACAGACATCTACAGAACTCTACACCCAAAAGCAGCAGAATGCACATTCTTCTCAAATGCACATGGACTATTCTGAAGAATAGATCGTATCCTAAGGCCACAATAGGAGCCTCAGTAAATTCAAAAAGTTGAAATAGTACCAACCACTTTCTCAGACCACAAAGGTATGAAACTAGAAATAAATTATGCATAGAAAATGAGAAATCCCAAATACTTGGAGGCTTCAAAGCATGCCCCTGAATAACCAATGGATCAATGACCAAATAACAGAGATCAAGCAATATATGGAGACAAATGACAACAATAATTAAACACCACAAAATCTGTGGGATGCAGTGAGGGCCGTGTGAAGAAGAAAGTACATTGCAGTACAGGCCTACCTCAGGAAAGAAGAACAATCCCATATGAAAAGTCTAAACTCACAATTAATGAAACTAAAAAAAGAAGAACAAATGAGGCCCAAAGTCAGTAAAAGGAGGGATATAATAAAGATTAGAGTAGAAATAAATAAAATTGAGAAGAATAAAACAATAGAAAGAATCAATGAAAGCAGGAACTGGTTCTTCAAGAAAATAAAACAGATAAACCTCAAGCCAGACTTATCAAGAAAAAAAGAGAATCTACACACATAAATAAAATCAGAAATGAAAAAGGAGAGTCACTATGGACACCACATAAATACAAAGAATTATTAGAGAATACTATGAAAAATTATATGGTAACAAACTGGATAACCTAAAAGAAATGGACAGCTTTCTAGAAAAATACAACCTTCCAAGGCTGACCCAGAAAGAAAAAGAAAATCAGAACAGACCAATTACCAGCAAAGAAATTGAATTGGTAATAAAAAAACTACCTATGAACAAAACTCCAGGATCAGATGGCTTTATCGCTGAATTTTATCAAACATTTAGTGAAGACCTAATACCCATCCTCCTTAAAGTTTTCCAAAGAGTAGAAGAAGAGGGAATACTTCCAAACTCATTCTATGATGCCAGCCTCACTCTAATACCAAAACCAGGCAAAGACACCACAAAAAAAGAAAATTACAGACCAATATCCCTGAAGAACATAGATGCAAAAATACTCAACAAAATATTATCAAACCCAAAAAGATCATCCATCATGATCAAGTATGATTTATTCCAGGAATGCAAGGATGGTACAACATTCAAAAATCCGTCAACATCATCCATCACATAAACAAAAAGAAAGACAAAAACCACATGATCATCTCCATAGATGGTGAAAAATCATTTGACAAAATTCAACATCCATTCATGATAAAAAATCTCAACAAAATAGGCATAGAGGGCAAGTACCTCAACATAATAAAGGCCATATATGAAAACTCCACAGCCAACACTGTACTTAACAGTGAGAAGTTGAAAGTTTTTCCTTTAAGATTGGGAACAAGGCAAGGATTCCCACTCTCCCCACTTCTATTAAACATAGAACTGGAGGTCCTAGCCATAGCAATCAGACAACACAAAGAAATAAAAGGCATCCACTTTGTCAAGGAAGAAGTTAAACTGTCCCTATTTGCAGATGACATGATACTGTACATAAAAAACCCTAAGGAATCCATTCCAAAACTACTAGATCTAATATCTGAATTCAGCAAAGTTGCAGGATACAAAATTAATATGTAGAAATCTGTGGCATTACTATATACTAACAATGAACTAGCAGAAAGAGAAATCAGGAAAACAATTCCATTCACAATTGCATCAAAAAAATAAAATAACTAGGAATAAACCTAACAAAGGAAGTGAAAGACCTATACTCTGAAAACTACAAGACACTCATGAAAGAAATTAAAGAAGATATCAATAAATGGAAACACATCCCATGCCCATCGATAGGAAGAATTAATATTGTCAAAATGGCCACCCTGCCTAAAGCAATCTACAGATTTAATACAATTCCTATCAACATACCAACAACATTCTTCAATGAACTAGAGCAAATCGTTCTAAAATTCATATGGAACCACAAAAGACCCCAAATAGTCAAAGCAATCCTGAGAAGGAAGAATAAAGCTGGGGGGATTATGCTCCCCAACTTCAAGTTCTACTAAAATGCCACGGTAATCAAGACAATTTGGTACTGGCACAAGAACAGACCCATAGACCAATGGAACAGACAAGAGAGCCCTGATATAAACCCAACCATATATGGTCAATTAATATATGATAAAGAAGCCATGGACATACAACGGGGAAATGACAGCCTCTTCAAAAACTGGTGTTGGCAAAACTGAACAGCTACATGCAAGAGAATGAAACTGGATTGTTGTTTATCCCCATACACAAAAGTAAACTCAAAATGGATCAAAGACCTCAATGCAAGTCATGATACCATAAAACTCTTAGAAGACAACATAGGCAAAAATCTCCTGGATATAAGCATGAGCAACTTCTTCCTGAACGCATCTCCTCGAGCCAGGGAAATAAAATAAAAAATGAGCACATGGGACTACATCAAACTAAAAAGCTTCTGTATGGAAAGGGGCACCATCAACAGAACAAAAAGGCATCCTATAGTATGGGAGAATGTATTTGTAAATGACATATCTGACAAGGGGTTAACATTCAAAGTATATAAAGAACTCACATGCCTCAACACCCAAAAAGGAAATAATCCGATTAAAAAATGGGCAGAGGATATTGAGACAATTCTCCTAAGAAGATATGCAGTTGGCCAGAAGACACATGAAAAGATGCTCCACATCACTAATCATCAGGGAAATGTAAATTAAAACCACAATGAGGTATCACCTCACACCAGTAAGGATGGCCAGCATCGAAAAGACTAAGAAAAAAAAATGCTGGCGAGGATGCGGAGAAAGGGGAACCCTCCTACACTGCTGGTGGGAATGTAAGCTAGTTCAACCATTGTAGAAAACAATATGGAGCCTCCTTAAAAAACTAAAAATAGAAATACCATTTGACCTGGGAATCCCACTCCTTGGAATTTACCCAAAGAATACAACTACTCAGATTCAAAAAGACATATGCACCCCTATGTTTATCGCAGCACTATTTACAATAGCCAAGATAAAGAAGCAACCTAAGTGTCCTTCAGTAGATGAATGGATAAAGAAGAAGTGTTACATATACACAATGGAATACTATTCAGCCATAAGAAAGAAACAAATCCTACCATTTGCAACAACATGGATAGAGGTGGAGGATATTATGCTCAGTGAAATTAGCCATGCAGAGAAAGACAAGTGCCAAATGATTTCCCTCATTTGTGGAGTATAACAACGCAGCAAAATTGAAGGAACAAAATAGCAGCAGACTCACAGACTCCAAGAAGGGACTAGTGGTCACCAAAGTGGAAGGGTGTGGGAAGGCGAGTGGTGAAGTAGGGAGAAAGAAATTGAAGGGTATTATGTTTAGTACAAATCATGTGGGGGATCACGGGGAAAAAAGTGTAGCACAGAGAAGACAAACAGTGAATCTGTGGCATCTTACTACACTGATGGACAGTGACTGCAATGGGGTATAGGTGTGGACTTGATAATATGGGTAAATGTAGTAAACACATTGTATTTTTCATGTGAAACCTTCATAAGACTGTATATCAATAATACCTTAATAAATTTTTTTTTTAAAAAAAGAATGGCTGCAACGATTAGGGATAAGGTGGAAGCTTCATGTTCCATATAACCCCACAAGGGCAGGCATGATAGGGAGATACAATGGTTTGTTGAAATCTGGTCTCAAGTCAGACACCAATAGTCTATAGGGCTGGTTTGTCTGCTTATGGAGAGTTCTGTGGCGTTTGAATAATAAAGCCCGAAAAGGGGCATTGAGCCTTGTGAACATGCTAACACACATTGCTGCCTCTTCTATGCAACTGCATGTGCACACAAAAGAGGAGTTACTGAATCCAGGATATGGCCAGCAGAGCAACATCCTGCTGCCTGCCTCTACTGCATTAAACCCTGGAGACTCTGTTGAGTGGATGTGGCCCTGGACATTTTGACACATGGACCAGCGATGGCTGGTTCTTCTGGCACCTTGGGGAAAAGGCCTGGAAGCTGGCCTCCTCTGTGTTCCTGGAGGAACAGCAAAGTGGCCTCCAAATATCAACATTTTCTTCTACAATCTTTGCTACTTGGACCTGCCTTCTGGCTACAACTTCTGCTTGCTGAGTATGTATGGAATTCCCTATCGGTTCAGCTACTGGCCTCCTGTGGAATGGGTGAGTTATGGACTTAATCTACATTGGACTTTGAAACTATCTAGATCCTCAGGTTTAAGGATTATCATAATTTTATTGCTAACTGTGTTTCTGCTGGTTGTATTGCTCCAGCTTTCTAGCACAGGAGCCATAGTAGAAGATGGGAACCGAGTAGATTTTATGGCCAGAATTCTGAATTGGTGGGCTGTGGGTAAAAATTGCAAAATTCCCATAACCTGTCTCCTGGCCTTAGTCATTTTACATAACAATAGGTGTTTACTGCTGCAGTCTCTTGTAGCCTCCAGAGACAAGGGGTGGAGGGAAGCTGTTCTCTCTTCCCCTCTGTTGCACAATGTTTCTGGTGCCTGTCAGTTGCCAGGGCTTTGCCTGTGAAATTTCTCCCAGCAGGGGTGGGGGAGAGGCAAGTATGCTCTAGGACGGGAAAGGAACATCAAGTGAGAGTAGCTGCAGGAGAGAGATGAACAGAGCCAGGTCTCTTGTAAGCAATAAACAGCTTCTCACGTCAGGCTTTTCCCTTGACTGATTTTGGCTGCACTGGTTTCACTGTTTTATTCACTCCAGGCTGGGAACATACTTCTCCATGGGGTTACACCCTGTCATAGGCTTGTCACTGGGGGTAAACAGGGCACAAGCCAGATGAAGTCCAACTGAGCATCACTGGGGCCACACTGAGAGGATGTCTTAGTGAATGAGTTTGGGCAGTGGATCTCTGGGTGCATAAACACTACTCCTGCCTTGGTGGAACTGTTGGATCTTCAGTGGGCACTTCTACATTTAAACAGTGTTCAGGGTGTCCCTACATGGTACTTCTGGAGTCAATTTGGCCTCTGGATCCTCTTTTTTTCTGCACTGTCAAGGTGTACAGGTTGGGAAGACAAATACAAACAATGTAGTGATTGTCTGAGGTTATTCTTCTTTATAAGAGGGATGAATCAATTAAGTCTGTGGGTGAGGGCATCATCTTACCTGGACTGTTAGACATTGCCTGTATTTGCCTTTCTTACTTCAGCTTACCATGTCATAACCTGAGCCACCCTCTTCTGACTGATGCTTTCTTTATATATGCTCATAATTTTATATTTTTTATTTTTTGATCTAGGAGTACCGTCTCTGTTATTTCTTTCCATTCTCCCATACTTTGTGTATGGTCTAAATTTCAGAGGTTAATTACTTGTCATTTGATGCCAATATATAATTCTTGATATGCAGTCTTGGAGCTTGTTGTGAATGTGTATAGCCAAACAAGAGTGTTTTTAAATACAGTTTATAAACAATATGCATGAGAATGAAAACGATGTCTAGACTAGTTCATGGCATTTTCAAACATTTTCCCAGTTTACATTTACAGGTGATGGTGTTGGATCCAATTGAGTAGGCAGGATTGGTCCTGGTGGGCAAAAGACTTTATCAAATAGATAAGCTCCATCCCACATAGCTTCTAAAGTTTAGGCTGAAGATGAATGTAGGACAGGAAGAAGAAAGGAAAGAAGGGATAAAGGGAGGGAAAGGAGGAATGAGGGAGGGAAGAAGGAAGGAAATCAGCAGATTTTGTTACATTATAGGCACTGCTTAATGATTTTAATTTATTAATCTATTTAATGCCCGTATTGATCATCTGTCATGTTATCTCCTTTTTACATACAAGGAAATGGAGGCCCAGAGAGATTTTAGTAAAATGCACATAGTATTCACATGATTAGAATTCAATTCTAAGTTTTTCTGACCTCAGAATCCACATCCTTCATATTAAACTTGGATAGATTGGGTGGACACTAAAGGGAAGGGAGCTGATGCCTGGATACAAACTTGGATTACATGACTTAAAGCTTATTTCAGCCTATGGTGGAGGCTACGGCCCACTGTGTGGCCTGACCCTGGCTCCGTCTAGGTGAGCTTTTGGTTTTAAGGTCAGTTTATCCAGGCTTGCATCAGTAATTTCAGAGTCTATGATTTACAAGGAAACTTGGGCTGAGGAAGCAGAACAATATGTGCTTTTCAGAGTAAAATCTTGGTGTGGAGGAGTCTCAGAACATTGTGATCAAGTTAAAGTCCACTCCAAAATCATCAAAATATTTATCTTCCATTATACATTTACTTTCTCATATTAAAGATGAAAGGGTATTATCTTGAGGGACTTAACAATTTGTTAGAAAACTACAATTTCACAGAATGAAAAATATTCATGCTATAAGCAATCTTAGAGATGATCTAACCCAGTTCCTTTACTTTAGTGGGGAAAAAATGGCTCCCAAGAAGATGAAATTTAAGGAAGCTAGTGGCAAAGTTGGACCTAGAAACAAGCTTTCCAACTCACCCAGTACAATCCTCACTTTACATCACACTGTAAACCTTCTTCATGGAAAGAGCAGGAAGAATGTTATCTGGTGTATAGAACAATGAAATGACTATTAAATTACTCTTTCTTTGGAAATCACATTCATATATTTATAGATGCAATAAATCCAACACAGATTAACATTGCAATTATTAGAACTGTTTAAAAAATAAAATGGGTTACCTGTCAGATAGTGTGAGTTCTATTATTAGAAGTGTTCAAAAAGATATTTATCATTTCCTGGATGGGATAAATGAAATTCAAGAATCTAATTGATTAGTGATAGAAAAACCTATTATGACCTACCCAATTTTCAACAGACTTTAGTTTTTAGATTTTGGGTACATGGCAATATTGAGTGGAAAGTACAAAGAGTTCTCCCTATACCCCTACCTACTCCACACAACCTCAGGAAATCAGGCAAGAGAAGAATGGTTACAGGGAAAGGAAGGTGATGTCTAAAGGAGGTAGGTTGAAGTGCAAAGATTATGGCCCATTGAACCCAGGTTCAAAACATATATCCTTCATTTACTCATTTTGTGTCTTTGAATATTGCACTTCCTAATCTGTAAGTAGTGGTATTTACCTTGAGTCCATTTTTTGAGAATTAAATAAGATAAAACATATAAAACACTTAGTGTATAAGAGAGAGTCAATAAATAATAATTAGGAATTTTTTCACATAGAAATGACTAGTTATTAGAATGGAAAGACTGGCTAAATGGGTTGAGTCAATGGACCAGAAAGAGTGAGAAGAAAATATGCAAGAATGATTTTGTAGTCAGAGAGAAAAATAATTTCCAAGTTAAGGTCTCTAAGATTAAGTAGTTTGGAGTGATAATGACAAAAGGTCCAGGTGGGACATTAAGATGAAATCTTTAATGAAAAAAGTAAAATCTTCTCCAGTTTACCCATGGGTAGTAGTATCTAAAACTTAACTAAATTAGAACCAACAAGAAGAGGATTGAATCTTACTTAACTAAAGTGTCATATATCTTAAAAAACACTAGTGTGTATTACTAAAATTTCCCTGGACAGTTTTCAGGGGTTTTCTAGCAACTTCATGTTCTTCTAGAATAATAGTCGTATGGCCTTTGGGTGATTTACTTAACTTATTTCCAATTAAAATACTTTGAAGATAGTAAAATTCAGAGGATGTTTCTTGAATTGAAATAACCCTCTCCAGGCACTGGTAACATTATAATTGGACATAATGATGTTTTTCCTGCCTGAGGCTGGAGGCAAAACCAGAGATCTCTTTAGAACATTGTCAGCATTTGGATTTGAATTTCTAGCATTTTGTTTACCTTTTCATTGGGTTTCTTCTCTATTTTTATTCCAGAGCTTTTTGATTTTTTCCTCAAGGAAGTGCAATTCCAGCATACAATAAAGGATTCTGACCTTTATCCTTCCTTAGGTCTCTGGAGCCAAACTAAACTATTTTAAGCATACAAGGAAAGAGAAAATGATAAAAAATATTTTTTAAAAAATGAATGACTCATGACACCAAAAACACAACCAAAAAAGAATAAAAAATACAATGGACTTCATGAAAACTAAAAACTTTTGTGCATCAAAGGAAACTATTAAAGAAAACAGATACCCTACTGAATGGGAGAAAGCATTTGTAAATTATATAAATGACAAGGGATTCATGCATAGAATATATAAAGACTCCTATAACTAAACAGAAAATAAAAAATCCCAATCCAAAAATGAGCCAAGGGCTTGATTATACATTTATCTAAAGATATTCATCTATGTTCATCAGGGATATTGATCTGTAACTTTCTTATTTTGTAGTTTCTTTGTCTGGTTTTGCTATTACAGTGATGCTGGCCACATAGAATGAGTTAAGAAGTAGTCCCTCCTTTTTTTTTTTGAAATACTTTAAGAAGGATGAGTATTAGGACTTCTTTAAATGTTTGGTAGAATTCAGGTGTGAAACCATCAGGTACTGGAATTTTGTTTGTTGGGAGTTTTTTTTTTATCAGTTCAATTTCATTGCTGCCAATTGGTCTGCTCAGATTTTCTGTTTCCTCTTGGGTCACCCTTGGAAAGTTGTATTTTTCTGGAAATTTGCCCATTTCTTCTAAGTATTACAATTATTCGCATATATTTTTTCATAGAATTCTCTAAAAATTCTTTGCACAACTCTGCTGTCAGTTGTAAATTCTTTTTGTTTCTGATTTTTTTTATGTGAGTCTTCTCTTTTTCTTGATAACTCGGGCTAAGGTATTATTTATTCTATTTATCATCTTGAAGAACAGCGGTTAGTTTCATTGATTTTCTATTGATTTATTATTCTGTTTTATTTATTTCTGCTCTGATTTGTATTATGTTCCCCCTTCTACCAACTTTGGGTTTCAGTTCTTTGTTTTTTGATTGATGTATCATTGATAGACAATCTGATATTGTTTTCAAATATACAACACAGAGGTACAACAGTTACCCATATTATTAAATCCTCACCCCCACTATTGTGGTTAATATCTGACACATAGAAAGATGTTAGATGATCATTGACTATTCTCCATGGTGTACTACTATCCCCATGACCAACTTATACTATGATTGAAAACTTTTGTGTCCCTTTATCTACCTCACCAACCACTCCGCCTCCCCCATAGTAACCATTAGTCACTTCTCTGTATTGATATGTCTACTGCTGATTTGTTCATTCTGTTTTGCCTTGTTTTTATATTCCACAAGTAAATGAAATCACATGGTTAATTTTCTTTCTCCTCATTGCTTATTTCATTGAGCATGATACCCTCTAGATCCATGTTGTTGCAAATGGAAGGATTTCTTTCTCCTTTATGGCTAAATAATATTCCATTGTGAATAGCTACTACATCTTCTTTATCCGTTCATCTTTTGATGGACACTTAGGTTGCTTCCATATCTTGGCTATTGTAAATAATGCAGCAATAACCATAGGGGTGCATATATTCCTTCAAATTAGGGATTTGTTTCTTCAGGAAAATTTGTAGAAGTGGAATTACTAGGTTGAATGGTATTTCTATTTTCAGTTTTTGGAGGAATCTCCATACTGCACTCCATAGCAGTTGTACCAATTTAGATGCCTACCAACAGTGTAGGAGTGTTCCCATTTCTCCACATCCTTGAAAACAATTGTTATTCTTGTCTATTGGATAGTGGTCATTCTAAGTGGTGTGAGGTGATATCTCATTGTAGTTTGATTTGCATTTACCTCCTGATGCTGTGTGGAGCATATTTTCTTGTGCCTGTTGGCCATCCATATTTCTTCCTTGGAGAAACATATGTTCAGGTCCTCTGCCCATTTTTTAATCAGGTTATTTGTTTTATACTTGTTGAGGCATATGAGTTCTTTATATATTTTGGGTTTTAAACCCTTATCAGGTGAGTCATTTATGAATATATTCTCCCATACTGTAGGATGCCTTTTTGTTCTGCTGATGATGTCCTTTGCTGTACAGAAACTTATCAGATTGAAGTAGTCCAACTTGTTCATTTTTAATTTTCTTTCCCTGGCCTAAGAAGATATGTCGTGCCAGGAAAAATTGCTCATCCTTATGTTCAAGAGATTTTTGTCTATGTTTTGTTCTAAGAATTTTATGGTTTCATGTACAACATTCAGGCCTTTGACCCATTTTGAGTTTACTTTTGTGTATGGGGTTAGACAGTAATCCAGTTCCATTCCCTTGCATAATAGCAGTCCAGTTTTTCCAACAGCAGTTATTGAAGAGGCTCTCTTTTCCCCATTGTATTCATAGGTCCTTTATTGTATATTAATTGATCATACATCTTTGGGCTATATCTCGGCTCAGTATTCTGTTCCACTGATCTGCTGGCCATTTGTTGTACCAGTACCATACTATTTTGATTACTGTAGCTTTTATAGTAGAACTTGAAGTCATGGTATGTCATACTCTCAGCTTTGTTCTTTCTCAGAATTGCTTTGGCTATTCTGGGTCTTTGTGGTTCCATATGAATTTTAGGACTATTTGTTCTAGTTCATTGAAAAATGCTGGTGGTATTTTGATAAGGAATGCATTGAGTCTATAAATTGCCTTGGGCAGGATGGCCATTTTGACAATATTAGTTCTTCTTATCTATGAGTATGGGATAGATTTCCATTCATTTGAGTATTCTTTAATTGCCCTTGTGAGTGTCATAGTTTTCAGAGTAAAGGTGTTTCACCTATGTGGTTAGTTTTACTCCTAGGTATTTTATTCTTTTTGATGCAATTGGAAATGGAATTATTTTTCTGATTTCTCTTTCTGCTAGATCGTTAGTATATTGGACCACAACCAATTTGTATGTATTAATTTCATATCCTGAAACTTTGCTAAATCCAGTTATTAGTTCTAATAGATTTTTGTCAGAGTATTTAGAGTTTTCTATGTGTAATATCAAGTCACCTGCAAATAGTGACAGTTTAATTTATTCCTTTTTTCTATGTATAATATTAAGTCATCTGCAAATATTGACAGTTTAATTTCTTCCTTATCAATTTGGATGCCTTTTATCTCTGTCTTGTCTGATTGCCATGGGACTTGGACCTCCAGTACTATGTTGAATAAAAGTGGTGAGAATGGACATTCTTGTCTAGTTTCTGATCTTAGAGGAAAATCTTTCAGCTACTTGCTATTAAGTATGTTAGTTGTCGGTTTGTCATATATAGCCTATATTATGTTGAGGTATGTACTTCACACATTTTGTTGAGAATTTTTTCATGGAAAAATGTTGAATTTTGTCAAATGCTTTTTTGGTATCTGTTGAGCTGATCATATGGGTTTTTTTGACCTTCTTTTAGTTAATGTGGTGTATGATATTGATTGATTTACATATATTGTATCATCCTCGCATCCTTGAAATAAACCCACTTGGTCTTGGTGGATGATCATTTTGGTGTATTTTTTAGTTCAGTTTGCTAATATTTTCTTGAAGATTTTAGCATCTATGTTCATCAGGGATGTTGTTCTATAATTTTATTTTTTATAGTGTCTTTGTCTAGTTTTGGTTAGAATAATGCTGGCCTCATAGAATGTGTTGGGAAGTATTCCCTCCAGTCTACTTTCTGGAATACTTTAAGAAGGATGGGTATTATCTCTTCTTAAATCTTTCATAGAATTCAGCTGTGAAGCCATCTGTACATAGGGTTTTGTTTATTGGGACATTTTTGATTACCAATTCAATTTCATTGCTGGTAAATGGTCTATGAAGATTTTCTGTTTCTTCCTGGTTCAGTCTTGGAAGATTGTAATTTTTTAGGAATTTTCCATTTCTTCTACATTTTCCAGTTTTTGGCATATAATATTTCATGGTATTCTCTAATAATTCTTCGTATTTTGGAGTATCCATTGTGACTATTTCTTCTTCTTTTCTCATTTTGCTTATTTGTATACCCTGGCTAGGGGCTTATCTATATTGTTTATTTTCTAAAAGAACCAGCTCTTGGTTTCACTGATTATTTTCTATTGTTTTATTCTTTATTTTATTTATTTCTGGTCTGATATTTATTATAACCTCCTTCAACTAATTTTGTGTTAGATTTGTTCCTTTTTTTCTGTTTCTTAAATTGTATGTGAATTTAGACTGTTTATTGGGATTCTTGTTGCTTGAGGTAGGCCTGTATTGCTATGTACATCTCTCTTAGAAACACTTTTTCTGCATCTTACAAATTTTAGACTGTTGCATTTTTGTTTTCTTTCATCTCCATGTTTTGACTGATTTGTGTTTTCATTTGTTCGTTGATCCATTGATTATTTAGAAGCATGTTGTTTAGCCTCTATGCATTTGTAGGCAGTTTTGTATTCTTTGTGTAATTTATTTCTTGTTTCATACCATTGTGTTCCCAGAAGCTACTTGGTACAATTTCAATCTATTGAATATATTGAGGCTCTTTATGTGATCTAGTATTTGATCCTTTTCTCTATATATACTTCAGCTTTGTTGTGTTCCTTTTCTCTACTTCTCACCTCATTGACTGTCTCTTCTACTTGCAGCAATCTGTTATTCATTCCCTCCAATATGTATTTCATTTAAGTTACTGTGTTCTCCAGCTCTGAGTGTCTCTTTTTCAAATCTCCTATCTCTTTGTTGAAGTCCTCCTTGTGGTCATCAGTACTTTTCCACAGATCAGTGAGCATATTTATGACCTTTAATTCGAAATCCTTATCAAGAAGATATGTGGGAGATTGGATTAAAGATGGTGGCATGAGAAGTGAGACAGAGACCTCCTCCTAAAATCAAATAAAATATGAAAATATAATTAATACAACTATCCTGAAAGACAAATAAGAAAGAAGGCTGCACCAGACTTCATACACCTGGAGAAAAGAGCAGATCTCACAGAAAAGAGTAACAGAACAAAGCTGTGACCCAGCAGGACCCAAGCCCTTCCCACACTCCAGCTCACCGGTGGGAGGAAGACAAACAGAGCGGGGTTGGAGTGGAGGCCTGGGACTGCTGAACACCAAGCTCTGGAGATCTGTGCTGGGAGCACAAACTTATTGCATTGGGCTTTGGTGATTAGTGGGGTTGGAAAGCCAAGACAGGCAGAATACCTGGAGAGATGGAGATTTCAGCTGCTTATGGAAAACAGGGATTCATATACATCGGAGCTGGGCAGGCAGTCTGAGAGACTGCCTAACAGTGAGAAGGCTGATAAAGGGGCAAGGAATGCACAGAGCTTACTGCTCAGGAGAAAGGACAGGTAGACAAAATTGTCTGGGTGCACTCTGCCCATCAGGTTGGAAGCTTAAACAATCTTCAAGTGCTCCATCCTGCTGGCTGGCCACAGCTCCAAGGGCCCCCACCATGATATGCAGCCTGCTGTGCCTTCCTCCCAGCTAGCCTGAACCTGGCTTGCAAACCGGCAAACCTTGCCCTAGTGTCAGGCCAACCAGAGGGAAGTTCCACCTATTGCAGCTACAAACACAAACCACAGAGGCTTACAACTGTGTGTTCGGCCCACTGGTTCTGGCAGTGCAGACAGGCATAACATCCGGGAAACAGGAAACAGTTCTTTCCTCCCCCCAGCCACCAACACCACTCCCCTGTGACCCCTGACATCGCTCCAGGGTATGAGCAGCTCCAGAGTGTAGAGCTTCTGGGCACTAGAGGGTGCCACATACAAATATGAAATGTCAAAGGAACCTGGTTCAAAGCAAAATCTTAACACCAGAGAAAGGACCAAGTGAGACTGAATTAATAAATTTTCCTGAAAGAGATTTCAAAATAAAAATTCATAAACATGCTCATTAAGGTGTAGAAAAATATTCAAGAAATCAGGAATGAATTTAGGATGGAGATCCAATCATTGAAGAGCACAATGGAGTGTACTAAAATCAGATTAGATACACTAGAGGAGACGATAAATGAAATAGAAACTAGGGAAGAGGAGTACAAAGAAGCTTAGGCAGAGAGAGAAAAAAGGATCTCTAGGAATGGAGAATACTGAGAACTGTGTGACCAATCCAAACATAACAATGATTGTATTATAGGGGTACCACAGGAAGAAGAGAGAGAAAAAGGGATTGAAAGTGTCTTGGGGAGATAATTGCTCAAAAATTCCCCAATCTGGGGAAGGAGATAGTGTCTCAAGCCATGCAGGTGCACAGATCTCCCCACACAAGGGACCCAAGGAGGACAACACCAAGACATATAGTAATTAAAATGGCAAAGATCAAAGATAAGAACAGACTATTAAAAGCGTCCAGAGGGAGAAATAAGATCACACACAAAGGAAAACCCATCAGGCTATCATCAGACTTCTCAGCAGAAACCTTACAGGCCAGAAGGGAGTGGCATGATGTATTTAATGCAATGAAGCAAAAGGGCCTTGAACCAAGTATACTTTATCTGGCAAGATTATCATTTAAATTTGAAGGAAGGATTTAACAATTTCCAGATAAGCAAAAGGTGGAAGAATTTAGCTCCCACAAACCATCTCTACAGTGTATTTTGGAGGGACTGCTATAGATGAAAGTGTTCCTAAGGTTAAATAGCTGTCACCAGATGTAATAAAAAGGGATACACAAAGAGTACAGAATATGATACCTAATATATAAACAATGGAGGAAAAAAAGGAGGAAAAAAAGAATCTTTATATTGTGTTTGTAATAGGATACTAAGTGAGTTAAGTTAGACTCTTAGATTGTACGGAAGTTACCCTTGAAACATTGGTAACCATAAATCTAAAGCCTGCAGTGGCAATAAGTACAATTAACAAGAGACAAAAAAGTACATTACATAATGATAAAGGGGTCAGTCCAACAAGAGGATATAACCATCATAAATATCTAGGCACCCAACACAGGAGCACCTACATATGTGAAACAAATACTAACAGAATTAAAAGGGCAAATAGAATGCAATGCATTCATTATAGGAGACTTCAACACTCCATTCACTTCAAAGGACAGATCAACCAGACAGAAAATAAGTAAGAAGAAAGAGGCATTGCACAACACATTAGAACCAATGGACCTAACAGACATGTACAGAATTCTCCACACAAAAGCAGCAGGATACACATTCTTCTCAGGTACACATGGAACATTTTCAAGAATAGATCATGACAACAATAATCAACAAGGCATAATCTGTGGGACGCCCTGAAGGCCGTGTTGAGAGGAAAGTATATTGCAATACAGGCCTACCTCAGGAAAGAAGAACAATCCCATATGAGCAGTCTAAACTCACAATTAACGAAACTAGAAAAAGAAGAACAAATAGAGTCCAAAGTCAGTAGAAGGAGGGACATAATAAAGATTAGAGCAGAAATAAATAAAATAAAGAAGAATAAAAAAGCTACAATCAATAAAAGCAGGAGCTGGTTCTTCAAGAAAATAAACAAAATAGATAACCCCTAGCCAGACTTATCAGGAAAAAAAGAAAGTCTACACACATAAACAGAATCAGAAATGAGAAAGGAAAAATCACTATGGACACCACATAAATACAAAGAATTATTAGGGAATACAATGAAAAATTATATACTAAAAAACTGGATAACCTAGAAGAAATGAACAAATTTCCAGAAAAATACAACCCTTCAAGGCTAACCCAGAAGGAAAGAGAAAATCTGAACAGACCAATTACTAGCAAAGAAATTGAATTGGTAATCAAAAAGCTACTGTGCAACAAAACACCTGGACCAGATGGCTTCACTGCTGGATTTTATCAAACATTTAGTGAAGACTTAATACCCATCCTCCTTAAAGTTTTTCAGAAAGTGGAAGAGTAAGGAATACTTCCAAACTCATTCTGTGAGGCCAGCATCACTCTAATACCAAAACCAGGCAAAGACACCACAAATAAAGAAAATTACAGACCAATATCCCTGATGAACATAGATGCAAAAATACTCAACAAAATATTATCAAACCAAATACAAAAATACATCAAAAAGATCATCCATCATGATCAAGTAGGATTCATTCCAGGGATGCAAAGATGGTACAGTATTGGAAAATCCATCAACATCATCCACACATCAATAAAAAGGACAAAAACCACATGATCATCTCCATAGATGCTGAAAAAGCTTTCGACAAAATTCAACATCCATTCATGATAAAAACTCTCAACAAAATGGGTATAGAGGGATAGTACCTCAACATAATAAAAGCCATATATGACAAACCCACAGCCAACATCATACTTAACATTAAGAAACTGAAAGTCTTTTCTTGAATATTGGGAACAAGAAAAGGATGCCCACTCTCCCCACTTTTACTCAGCATAGCTCTGGAGGTGCTCGGCACAACAATCAGACAACACGAAGAAATAAAAGGCATCCATATTGGTAAAGAGGAAGTTAAACTGTCATTGTTTGCAGATGACATGATATTGTACCTAAAAAAAACCTTAAAGAATCCACTCCAACACTACTAGATCTAATATCTGAATTCAGCAATGTTGCAGGATACAAATTAATACACAGAAATCTGTTTAATTCCTATATACTAATGATGAACTAACAGAAAGAGAAATCAAGAAAACAATTCTATTCACAAGTGAATCAAAAAGAATAAAATACCTAGGAATAAACCTAACGAAGGAAGTGAAAGACCTATACACTGAAAACAACAAGACACTCATGAGAGAAATTAAAGAAGATACCAATAAATGGAAACACATCCCTTTCTCATAGATAGGAAGAATTAATATTATCAAAATGGCCATCCTGCCTAAAGCAATCTACAGATTCAACGCAATCCCTATCAAAATACCAATAGCAGTCTTCAATAAACTAGAGAAAATATTTCTAAAATTCATATGGAACCACAAAAGATGCTGAATAACCAAAGCAATCCTGAGAAGGAAGAATAAAGTGAGGGAGATTACACTCCTCAACTTCAAGATCTACTACAATGCCACAGTAATCAAGACAATTTGGTATTGGCACAAAAACAGATCCATAGACCAATGGAACTGACTAGAGAGTCCAGATATAAACCCAAGTATATATGGTCAATTAATATATGATAAAGGAGCCATGGACATACAATGAGGAAATGACAGCCTTTTAAACAGCTAGTGTTGGCAAAACTGGACAGCTACATGCAAGAGAATGAAACTGGATTATTGTTTAACCCTATAACAAAAGTAAACTTGAAATGGATCAAATACCTGAATGTAAGTCATGAATCCATAAAACTCTTAGAAGATAACATAGGCAAAAATCTCATGAATATTAACATGAGCAACTCTTTTCTAAATGTATCTCCTTGAGAAAGAGAAACAAAAGCAAAAATGAACAAAAGGAAACCCAGGAAGACAACAAGACATAATTAAAATGGAAAAGATCAAGTATAAGGAGAGAGTATTGGAAGAAGCCAGACAATAGCTGGGGAAAGAGAAAGATTTCACATACAGGAACTCCATCATGCTATAAGAAGACTTCTGAGCAGAAACTCTGTAGGTCAGAAGGGAGTGGCATGAATATTTAATGTACTGAAACAGAAGGACTTTCAATCAAGAATTCTCTATATGACAAGATTATCATTTAAATTTAAAGAAGAGATAAAACAGTTTCCAGATAAACAAAAGTTGAAGGAATTCATCACCACTAAGACAACCTTATAGGATATATTAAAAGAATTGCTATAGATGTAAATGTACCTAAGGTTAAATAGCTTTCACAAGTGAAAATAAACCCACTGTAAAGGTAGTAGACCAACTAATTACAACAAAAGTATGAAATTAGAGCAAAAAAAGAAACAAAATGACCTATACACACAATCAGTGGAAGGATACACAAAAAGTGCATATTATTAAATCTAATATGTAAAGTGTGGAGGAGGAAAAAGAACATAAAAATACCTTTAGATTGAAGACTTACAAGATGGCAGCATGAGAGGTGAGACAGAAAGCTCCTCCCAAAACGACAAATTATACAAAAATATACTTAATTAATACAACTAACCTTAAAAGAGCAACAAGAAAGAAGACTGAACCAGACTGTAAACAGACCTCAGGAACAGAGCACACCTCATGAAACAGGGTAACATAGGAAAGCCCTTCCCCCACCCCAGCTCACTGGCAGGAGGAAGAGAAACGGTGAGGGGGAGGGATGGAATACTGGGACTGCTGAACACCTAGCCCCGGAGATCTGCTTTGTGTGCAGAATCCTATAGTGTGTGGTGCTCTGGACATTGGGGAGCTTGGACAGGCGGAGTGCTTGAGAAACTGACATTCCGGCTGTTGTGGAGGAGGGCATCCACACCCGGTCTCTCTGTGTCAGAGGAAAGGCAGGCAGTCTGAGAGGCTTCTTAGCAGCCAGAGGGCTGCTGAAGGGGCGGGGTTTGCACAGAGCTTGCTGTGTGGGAGAAGGGAGAGCTGGACAAGGTTGCCTGGGTGTGTTCTGCCCAGCTGGTTGGGAACTTTGAGGAGCTTCAGGTGCTCCAACTTCCTGGCTGCCTACTCAGCTCTGAGGCCCCCCACTGTGACACACAGCCTGCCAAACCTTCTTACCGGCCTGCAGGCACCTGCTCGCAAACCAGCAGTCACTGTGCAGGCATCAGGCCAGCCAGAGGGAGGCCCTGCCTACAAAAGCTAAAGACTCAAAGCAGAGACTTTTACAGGTGTGTGCTTGGCCCACTGGCTCTGACACTGGAGACAGGCACCACAGACAGGAATCAGGAAACAGATCTTTCCTCCCCCCAAGCACCAGCTCCGCTCCCCTATGACCCCCAACCTCACTCTAGGGGCTGAGCAGCTCCAGAGACAGGAGTTTCTGCACACTAGTGGGCACCACACAGAAATATGAAATGACAAAAGAACATGGTTCAGATCAAAATCTCACAAAGCCTGGAAAGAAGGCCAAATGAAACCAAACTCACCAATCTTCCTGAAAGAGAGTTCAAAGTAAAAATTATAAACATGCTTATGGAGTGACTGCAATGGGGTATGTGGTGGGGACTTGATAATAGAGGGAGTCTAGTAACCATAATGTTGCTCATGTAATTGTATATTAATAATAGCACAATAAAAAAATACCTTTAGATTGTGCTTGAAATCGAGTAATCAGCAATTTAATACAGACTGTTATATAGTAAGGAAAATATCCTTGAACCTTTGGTAACCAAAAGTCTAAAATCTAAAATAGATATACAAAAAAAATTGAAAAAAGAGAAATCTAATCACAACACTAGTAAAACCCATTAAAATAACTAGTAAAGAGTATAATAAAAAAACAAAGGAACAAAGAGGGGCTAAAAACAAGAAAACAATTAATAAAATTGCAATTAGTACATACCTGTCCATAATTACCTTTAATATAAATGGACTGAATGCACCAACCAAAGTCAACTTGTGGCGGAATGGAAAACGAAATAAGACCCATCTATATGCTGCATACAAGAGACTCACTTCAGACGTAAAGACATACACAGACTGAAAGAGAAGGGTTGGAAAAAGATATTTTATGCAAAAAATAGGGAGAAAAAATGAATAGCAGTACTTATATTAGACAAAATAGATTTCAAACAAAGAAAGTATGAAGAGAAAAGAAGGGCATTACATAATGATAGAGGAGTCAATCCAACAAGAGGATAAAACCATTATAAATATCTATGCACCCCACATAGGAACACCTAAATATGTAAAACTAATAGTAACAGAATTAAAGGGGGGAATAGATTGCAACATATTCATCTTAGGAAACTTTGACACACAACTCATCAATAGATGGAACAACCAGATAGAAAATAAATAAGGAAACAGCACTGACAAATACATTAGATCAGATGGACTTAACAGATATCTATAGAACATTCCACCCAAAAGTAGCAGGATATAAATTTTTCTCAAGTGTACAGATAACATTCTCCAGAGCAGATCACATACTATGCCACAAAAGGACCTCAATAAATTTTAAAAGATTGAACCTGGCCATAGTTCTCTGGACTAAAAGTAGAAATAAATTAGACAAAGAAAAAAAAGCCTAAAATGCATGGAGGCTAAACAACACACTTCTAAATAATCAATGGATTAATGAACAAGTTAAACAGAAATGAAGCAATACACAGAGACAAATGGAAACAAATATTCAATAGCCCAATATCTGTGGGACTCTGTGAAGGCAGGTCTAAGAGGGAAGTATATAGCAATACAGGCTTACCTCAAGAAACAAGAACAGTCCCAAATAAACATTCTAAATTCACACGTAAGGAAACTAGAAAAGGAACAAATAAATCCCAAAGTTAGTAGAAAGAGGGGCATAATAAAGATCAGAGCAGAAATAAATAAAATAGAGAAGAATAAAATAGAAAAAATCAATGAAACCTGTAGATGGTTCTTTGAGAAAATAAACAAAATAGATAAACCTCTAGCCAGACTTATCAAGAAAAAGAGTGTGTACACACATAAAATCAGAAATGAAGAAGGAATAATCACAACAGATACCATAGAAACACAAAAAATTACTAAAGAATACTATGAAAAATGTACATCAATAAATTGGACAATGTAGAAGAATGGATAACTCCCTAGAAAAATACAACCTTCCGAGATTGACCAAGGAAGAAACCGAAAATCTGAACACACCAATTACCATCAATGAAATCAAATAAAAAAGTCCCAAATAACAAAGGCACACATCCCAACGGCTTCACAAATGAAGTCTACTAAACATTTGAAGAATAACAAGCTTCTTTAAGTGTTTAAAAAATCCCTTCCAAACTATTTCTGTGAGGCAAGCATCACTCTAATACCAAAACCTGTTAAGGACACCACAAAAAAGAAAATTATACATTAATATACCTAATGAACATAGATGGAAAAATCCTCAACAAAATATCAGCAGACTGAATTCATAAATACATCAAAAAGATCATCCATCATGACCAAGTGGTATTTACTCCAGGGATGCAAGGATGGTACAATATGAATAAATCAATCAGCATCATAAACCATATTAACAAAAAGTAGGGTAAAAATCACATGGTCATCACAATAGATGATAAAAAAAGAATTTGACAAAATTCAACATCCTTTCATGATAAAAACTCTCACCAAAACGGGTTTAGAGGGTATGTACCTCAACATAATAAAGGCCATATAAGGCAAACCCACAGCCAACATCATACTTCATAGCAAAAAGCTGAAAGCTTTTCTTCTAAGATAAGGAATGACAAGGATGTCCTCTCTCATCACTTTTATTCAACATAGTATTGGCAGTTTTAGCCATAGGAATCAGACAAAACAAAGAATTAAAAGACAAGCAAATTGGTAAGGAATAAGTTAAACTCTCACTACTAGCAGATGACATTATATTATACATAGAAAACCCTAAAAGCTCTGCCAAAAATCTGTTATAACTAATAATTGGATTCAGCAAAGTTTCAGGATACAAAATTCATACACAGAAATCTGTTGCATTCCTACATACCAACAATGAACTAGCAGAAAAAGAGAAATCAGAAAAGCAATTCCCTTTACAATTGCATCAGAAAGAATAAAATACCTGGTATAAACACAATCAAGGATGTGAACGACCTACACTCTGAAAACTACAACACATTCATGAGAAAAAATAAAAAAGACACAAATAAATGGAAATATATCCCATGCTCAAAGATACGAAGAATTAATATTGTCAAAATGGCTACCATGCCCAAAAAAATGTACAGATTCTTTTCAATTCCCATCAAAATACCACCAGAATCTTTTAATGAACTAGAACAAATAGTTCTAAAATTCATATGGACCCCAAAAGACCCCAAATAGCCAAAACAATCCTGAGAAAGAAGTACAAATCTGGGGGCATTACACTCTCTGACTTCAAGTTCTACGAGAAAGCTACAGAAATCAAAAGATGATATGGGGCACAAGAGCATACCCATAGATCAATGGAACAGAATACAGAGCCCAGATATAAACCCATGCCTATATGGTCACTTATATATGATAAATGATGCATGAATATACAGTAGGTAAAAGACAGCGTCTTCAACAACTGGTGCTGGGAAAAATGGACAGCTACATATAAGATAAAGAAACTGGATTATTGTCTAACTCCATACACAAAAGTAATCTTGAAATGAATAAAAGGATTGTAAGTCATGAAACCATAAAATACTTAGAAGAAAGCATAGGCAAAAATCTCTTGAACATAAGTATGAACAATTTTTTCCTGGACACATCTCCTCAGGCAAAGGAAACAAAATAAAAATGAACAACTGAGACTACATCAAACTAAAAATCTTCTGTACAGCAAAGGACACCATCAGCAGAACAAAAATATACCCTACAGTATGGGAGAATATATTCATAATCAACTCATTTGATAAGGGGTTACCATCTAAAATATATAAAGAACTAATATGCCTCAACACACACACACAAAATAACCTGATTAAAAAATGGGCAGAGGACTTGAACAGACATTTCTTCAAAGAAGAAATACAAATGGCCAACAGACACATGAAAAGATACTTCACATTGCTAATCATCAGGGAAGTGCACATCAAAACCAAAATGATATATCACCTTACACCATTTAGAATAGCCACTATCCAAAAGACCAAAAATAACAAATGTTGGCAAGGATGTGGAGAAATGGGAGCCCTCCTGCAGTATTGGTGAGAGTGTAAATTGGTGCAACTGCTGTGGAAAGCAGTATGGAGGTTCTTCAAATATAGAAAAATGGAAAAAACATTCGACCCAGCAATCCCACTTCTAGGAATTCACCCAAAGAAAAAAATCCCTGACTTGAAAACATATATGCACCCCTATACTTATGGCTGCATTATTTGCAATAGCCAAGATATGGAAGCAAACTAAGTGTCCATCAATAGATGAATGGATGGAATAGTATTCAGCCATCAAATGAAAAGAAGTTTTTCCTTTTGCAGCAACATGGATGGATCTGGAGGGTGTTATGCTCAGTTAAATAAGCCAGATAGAAAACAGCAGTAGACTCATAGTCGCTGAGAAGGGACAAGGATTAGGGTGGGTGTGAGGGAGAGGGTAAGGGTGATAAAGGGGCATAATAATTTACAATAACAGGTCATATGGATAGTAGTAAGGCATGGGCAATATAGTCTGTATAGAATATATTTCTGTAACATCTTTCTATGCTGAAAGGGGGTGTGGATTTAATAATATGGGTAACTGTTGAACCACTGTGTTGTACATTTGAAATAAATATAAGTATGTATATCAATGATACTTCAATTAAAAAAAAGAACACATAGTGGAATATTGCTCATCCATAAATAGAATGCAATGTTGCCAGTTGCTGAAACATGGATGGGACTTGAGGGTATAATGTTTGGTGAAATAAGTCAGAGAAATAAAAATATTGTATAATGTTATATATGGAATCTCAAAAAAATTAAGAAACTCATAGATACTGAGAATAGTTTGGTGGTTGCCAGAGACATAAGGTGAGAGTGGGCAGAATGTTTGAATGATGTCAAAATGTACAATATTTCAGTTATGAAGTAAATACATTTGGGAATGTGAAATATAGCATGGTGACTATTAATAATGTATTACATATTTCAATATTATTAAGAGATTAATTCTTGAAAGCACACAAGATAATATATTTTGTAGCTATATATAGTGGTGGGTATTAACTGGACTTATTTCTTTATCATTTTTCAATATATTCAAATATTGAGTCATTATGTTGTACACCTGTGTGGGGAAAATTGAAGTTCCTATGGCCAGGATCCTCACTTGCACCTCAAGTACTTGATGATGTAATTGGTCTATTGATAGGCTAATGCTTCCACACCCTAGGCAATGAGCTATTATTGACTAAGTCATTATATAAAGAGCTCCACCCAGGGCTCTGGGAAGAGGCAGAGATGAGGATGGATTATGGACCTGCTGGAATAAATTATTTTACTCCAAGAATGTCCCATTGTTATTTCTCAGTCAAACTGAATTCATAGTGAATTTGACCAGGGCTGACACCCTCAGGCAAGACAACTTCAAACTACCTCTCTACCTTTCCTCCCAATAACATAACACCGCTGGAGAAGAACCAGGGGATGCATGACTATCTGACATATCAGAAATGAAGTGAGTTGGATTTTATGGGGATAGCATTATAAGAAGACATAGATCAAGTTGGGTGTTGGAATGAAGCTGTTGTGGTACAATTTTGCTTGTTCTGATGATTCTTTGAGACATGTGTTAACATGGCCTTGAACTAATTGAAAACCAAAATTGGGTTTTTGGTTGCTTTTTCCAAGTCCTGGTCTATTGAGATTACATCAGTTGTGGGTCACATCTACCTGAGGCAGATCCTCACATTTGGGAGATTCTCCTACCATAAGACAAAAAATAACTCCCAGATATATTGTTCCAGAATTAATTTTTTTTTAATTTAAATACCTTCAGTCAAAATTCACAATCCTACTGTCAAACCAAGGGAGCTTTGTGCATTTATGTTACCAGTATGTGTTGCCTGAGGGTTTCATCCCAGGGAAAGTTCACTATGGATTCAGTGAGTCCAAGAAATGACAATGGAATGTTCTTGGGGTATAATAGTTTATTACATGGCTTTATTCTCCCAGCAACAGGTTGAGCACTAGAATCACATCTACATCCAAAATTCTGCAGGTCCATAATCCCCCTCCATCTCTGCCTCCTCCCATAGCACTTGGCAGAGCTCTTTATATAGTAACTCAGTCAATAATAGCTTATTGCCTATGGGTGTGGAAGTAGTAGCCCAGCTATAGACCAATTACATCATCAAGTAGTTTAGGGTCAGGTGAAGATCCTGGCCATAGGAACTTCCATTTCCCCCACACCCTCCAGGATTCTGGCCTCACAATCTACATGCCCTCCACTTTCTGCAAAGGTCCCTGTGCTAGAAAGCTGAAGCATTGTCACCAGATTCCACAACAGCAAAAGAGTATAACAAAAACTTACAGATAAAAATTATGATACAGGTAACAAAAATTATAATAATTCTCAAGTCTGAGGAGATCAATTGCCACAAAGTGGTCATTCCTGCTGTATTTAGAACAGTTCTACTTAGATTAGTTCATGACTTGCATTTTCTATGAGGGAAATCAATTTTCTGCAATGGTCTCTGTGAGACAGCTGGAAACTCATAACAACAAAAATTATAATAGTGGTCCTCAAGCCTAAGGTGATCGATTGCCACCACGTGGTCATTCCAGCTGTATTCAAACCAGTTCCAGTTCACAATTCAAACTTTCCATGGCAAGTCAGTAGTGGTACTGATAGGGATCTCCATGCACACCCAGCAAGTAGAAGATTTTGCTAGGGTGTTGCCCAATCCACAAAGATGTTAGAGGATATTACGTCTGCATGACATCATCAAAATAATGGTAATACTGCACCATTGTTGGTTTCTCCCATGCTGCTAAGTCCTGGGCTATGAGTCCATGACAGACAGTGGGAGTGTGGAGGTACCCCTGTGGAAGGACAGTGAAAGTCTACTGCCATCTTTCCCACATGAAGGTGAACTGTACCTGACTTTCCTGCTCTATGTCAATGGAAAAGAAAACATTAGCAAGATCCAAAACATAAAGATATGTTCTTAGTTCATGACTGAGGGTATCCATCAAGTGTCCAACAGAGGGAATGGCAGAATGCATAGGTGGTATGACTATTCAATTCTCTGTAATCTAAAGTCATGTGCCAGGAGCCATCTGGATTTTTTACTGGCCACACAGGAATTAAAAGGACTATGGGCCGACTTTATAATACCCACCTTCTCTAGTTCCTGGAGGGTTTATCCAGTTAGTTTATGCTCTCCAGGAAATTTGTATTGTTTCGTATTAGTCACCCACTGAGGCACAGGCAAAGCTACAGGTGGGTGCTTAGCATATCCACTCACAACTACTTTCACCACACATATCCTCACTCTGAACTCACCTGCAGTGGCCTGCAATCATAAGCCCTTCAGGATATATATCCCTAAAATATCTTTGGGGATGGGAGAGATATACACAGTATACTCCTTTGGGGGTAAACGTCCTATTCCCAATGGGATTCGGGCTTGTTTCATTCAGATAGCCTTACCCATGTATCCATCTATAGCAGTAGGAATCCTAGGAAATCACCCAGAGTTGCCATAAGCCAGTGAACATTCAGCTCCCGTGTCTACCAAAGCCAGGACACATTGTACATTCACTCGGGACCAATAAATTGATATTTTAACATGTGACCTCCAGTTCCCCCCACAATCCCTCAAAGTGGGTACCTTGACCCTCTCATCAGTCAAACCACATACCCCAGTCATCTTCCTGTGCAAGTCTAAACAAGTTTGGCTCACTCTTCAGCAGGAAGTCTTGCAAACACACAGGCCAGACTTGTGACTCTGCCTCTGGCCTCTGCTTCTTGGTCCCCAGTGGCTGGAACTGTTGCTCCAGTTTCAGTTGTTGCCACAGATCCATTAAGATTGTATTTGATTACCATTCAATTTCTCTTCATCTTCTCCTGCCCCTATTAAATCAACCCACATTTGGGTCCTCATGACCATCACAGAGTCCTTCAAATTCTTCCTCTAGCAGGAAACCATATTTCTAGTAGCAGACCATATTTCCTTCCATGCTTTCATTGTTCCAGCCTCTCCCAAATCTGCTACTATATGGGTAACCTCAGTTATGGGCTGCCCTAAGTGACGGGCAAGAATGGCCACTAGGAGCCCAAAAAGAGACACAGGAGCCATTTGAAGCACCACATTTCTCATCCCTGAAATACAAGGTTCCTCACATGGGCCATAGTTCTCTGGACTATAAATGGCATTTTTCATACCAAACTCCCATAACACCTATTGGAGCTCGGCATATGCCTGTCATCTAGCGGGTGAGGATGGTAAATCACCCTGATTGGGCCATACAGTGTGAAACATGGCCATAAGCCACTGAGAAGGGAGTGATTTCCTTGGGTTGGATGTACATTTTGTAACCTCTGCCTCAAGGCAGGATGAACTGTCAAGGAGGCCAGCTTTCCCATCTCTGATCCAGACAGAACAATTCTATCCCCCACTAAATCCCAAAGACACAGGAACAAAGCAGATGTTGACTTTGAGGGCTTCTACCCAAACTGGGAGCCCAAATCCACCAGGTCAGTCTGAGTATAGGGGTAGAGCATAGAGTGCTCAATGACCTGGGGAGGGGGCTGCATCTCTCCTGGAGGAACCCATGGTTGCTGATGGTGGGCTTTCAGTATAGGAGGGGTTGGTAATTCTGGCACCACCCATTCATCCTTACCCAGCTCCTTCTCCATTTCTAGGGCCCAATGGCACCTTTCTTGCCACTCCCCCAAGTGCCTCTGTGCTACACCCTTTACCTTTTCCACAGTGCCTCACAGCAACACTAGCTCATTCTTCAACAGCTCCTAACTTCACCTCAATACCTTGCAGCTGGCATTCTCATGCTGCCACTTTTTGTGCACCTCTCATGAATACATCCTTCTCCTTCACGGCCTTTGGCTCTTCCACAGCACCTTGCAGTGCTGCTGTCTCATTCTGCAAAGAATCTTTTACATCCTCCACAGCACCTCACATCTTGTGTTCTCACTGCCTCTTGTGCTTCTTTCAGGGGTACATCCTTCTCCTTCATTGCCTTTTCCTTTCCGACAGTGCCTTGCAGCAATGCCATTTCATTTTTTAACAAATCTTTTACTTCCTCCACAGCACCTCACTACTTGTGTTCTTATGCTGCCTTCTCTCATATCAATGCCATTTCATTCTTCAACAAATACACAGAAGTTCGCAGCTTGCATTTTCATGCTACCATTTCTTGTGTCTCTCACAGAAGTATGTCTCTGTCATCTGTAGCCTTTTTTAATACTGTGAGAAACAGCCAAACCATGATTCCCACCACCTCACAGGCACTCTGTTCAAATGACCTCCTTATTATGCCAACAGCCAACTCTACAGCCTCGGGTGTCACCTCCACCTCCCACCAATCCTGAGGAAGAGCCGAGTCTTCTATGAGGAAGCCACCTCATCCTCATGCCCATTGGGGGACACTCAAATGTCTCCCCATTCATAGGGACAGCCTGCTGAAGCAACCCTCTAAGAGCATCCTGTTCCATTCTTCAGTCTACAGCAAACCCTTTCAACTACACCAGTTGTCTGGCCTGAGGGTTTCAGTGCCCAGTACATTCACTATGGATTTGGGGAGAACAAGAAACGACAATGGAACATTCTTGGCATAAAAGGTTTAGTCAAAGCTTTATTCTCATGGTGGTAGGTTGGGCACTAGGTACATGTCTGCGTCCAGCAGTCTGCCTCCAGCCAGAGCTCTTTATATAGTGAATCAGTCAATAATAGCTTATTGCCTATGGGTTTGTAATCATTAGCCTAACAATAGATCAATTATATCATCAAGTAGTTTAGGGTCACGTGAGGATTCTGGCAATAGGAACTTCCATTTTCTCCACAGAAGGTATCTCTCTCATAAGTGTATTTCCACAAATGACCATAAAAGGTACAAGAGATAAATGCTATTTATTATATGGATGGTAGAAATAAATTTTTTTCATACTGAACATATTATCCTTGTTACATGGTATAGTTTGAGATAAAATGTACCCAGTATCTCTTGACTGTGAATTTGTTAGCATACCATTGGCTTCAATTTCTCTAATGGAAAGAAATGCACATCAATACAGTGTAGAAAATTCCTTTTTTACCATTTTTATCCTGCAAAATGATTGTTAGATAACCATAAACATAATTTAAGAAGTATACTATACAGACTCCTAGCCATACCAATGTCTACAACACAGGTCTTGAGTTCTCTGTAAAATAAGTTAGCTGGATTTCTGTACATTGTTAAGGTTTCATGGACTCTATATTTTCCTAAACTAGCTTTTGACACAAATCCTCATCCCACTCGGGGTTTCACCTGTACAAAATAAAGTAGCAAGCCTTTTTCCTAAGAAGTATAATGATAAACTGAGCTGTGTTAGGTTCTCAGATTTTCACTACCTGAGTCTTTCAATTTTATGAGCTCTTCCCAATACCCTGTCCTTGGAAAGAAAACAGAAATGGATGGTTGCTCTGCTTTCAAGCTGCAGAAGATCCAATCCCTTTTATGCTATACCATGAACTTCACCCAGATAAATGTCTCTAGTAAAATAATCCAATATATCTAATTGGAATTTTGCAAAACAGTGCACTCTGACTTGGAATCATGAGGCACTTACAAAAAGCCAAAAGCATCTTCAAGCTGCTGTTGATACTATGATACCAGTCCTTATAGTACTGCCCTGACCAGATACTTTGAATTTCTATGTCTTGCAACCTTCCACAGGGAACAGAGCCTTGGTCCAAAAATGTCACAAGGACTGCTTTTGAATGAAGCATGTTCTGAGAATATTGTGCTGAATTACCAAAGACTGCTGCTCAAGTGTTTATCACTGTGTCTGACCTGTATCTTCCAATTTAACCTTCTATTAAAAGCAATTCAATGGTTGTATAGGCTGTATTTGCATATAGATTAAACTACTCTAAAATGTGAACTTCATTATGAAGCCTTGATACAATATGTTAGTTTCATATTTCTCTCTCATCTATGTCTTTATTCTTCCTTCACCTTGAGCATAGATTCTTATATCTTTCACTTTCTATCATCCTGGTGTATAAAATCTAATTCACACAATGAAGATGGCTAGTAGAACCAGCTCCATGCTATATAGCCATAATATCATATGGCTAATTTTCCTGAGCCTAACATGATGAGGAATGGGATGATATCACTACACTTCCTGGGTTAAAGAAAAGTAACTGTCCAATAGTTCCCAAAATAATTATGTTCCAAATAATGAATATATTTGTCACTAGGATTACCATTGGCTTTTACTACTTCTCCAGGTTTATGTGATGGTAATAATACTGATCATTATTTGAACACTTACTATTTACCTAGTACTGTCCTATGTGCCTTATATGGATTATATCATTGAATCCCCAAAACAATTTTTTGAAGAATGATATTAATTTCCTAAATACATAAATAAACTGAGATACAAAGAGGTTATAACTTGCCTAAAGTCACATAGCCAGTAAATGGTGGATCACATAGTCCAACAGGGGTAAACTGATGCCAAGGCCCATATTCTACCTATGACACATATTTCAAAATACAATAAAAGTTACAAATACGTGTAAATCAAACAACTGTTACACCAATATGTCACAGAAATTATGACAAGAGAAATTATAAAATAATTTGAAATGAAATGGAAGTACTATGTACAATGAAATGGAAACTACAAAGTACCAAAACTTATAAGATGCAGCAAAAGCAGTACCCAGAGGGATAGCAGTAAATACCTACATAAAAAAATACTCCAGGATTTGAGGCAAAAAGGTGGGAGGGTCAGACAGCAAGGCAAAAACCTCCTTCCACTTACAGAATGAGGAAGCAACTACAGCAAATACAACTAACCCTGAAAGTGACATGAAAACTGAAGAATGGACCATCTATACCTAGTGAAGAAGGGAGGACCCCATTGAGAAGTGTGAAAGGGAAGAGCTGTTTTCAGTCATGACCAAAGAACTTCCACCATCATATTCCACAAAAGGAAAAGAGAAGAACGGAGAGGGGAGAGGATAAAAACTCAGGAATCTGGCACACCCAGTCCTGGAGATCTGCTCTGGGAATATGAGTCCACATTGCATGGGGCTTTGGTAATTAATAGGGCTGTACACCAGGGACACTTGGAGTAATTTGGGGAGAACTCCTGTCACTTTTTAAGGACAGGCACACTCTGTTTTTCCTGCTGAGATTCAATAAAGAAGCATCAGTTTGAAAGATTTACCATCAGTGGGAAGTGTGGCAGAGGGGCAAGTGTAAGAGGGAGTGCTCTCTGGAGGAGAAAGTGCAGATGGATTACACTTATCCAGCCCTTAATCAGCCCAACTATCAGGTGTTTGTGGGAGCCAGCTCCAAACTCCATCTTCCTTTCTTCTGAAGAGACACCCTGTCCAACCCTAACACCTCTGGCTCCCCTCACATTGCTGGCAAGTCTTTTGAACAGCTGCCTCTGTATTGGGTATTGGTGGGACCAGTGGAGTATGCCTGTCCTCTCCAGTTGACAAGTTTCTCAGCCTCTCAGAGTGTTCCAACTGTCCTGGTGTCCAGTCCTGCTAATCACCAGAATCCAATGTAATGTGGACTCATGTGCCCACAGCAAATCTTCAGAGCCAGATGTGCAGAGTTCCTGGACACCTATTCCCTCTCCACTCCTTTATTCTTCCTCCCAACTGACAGATTTTTTTGGTTTTGTTTCTGCAGTTTTCAACTCACTTTCAGGTTTTGTTGTATTTACTCTAGTTGCTTCCTTTCTGTTTGTGTGGGGAGGAAGTTTCTATCTTGCCATCCTACTCCACCCTATTGAGGTTCTCCCCTGCCACACTCTCCATTCATCTATTGATGGACACTTAGGTTGCTTCCATATCTTGGCTGTTGTAAATAATGTGGCAATAAACATACGGGTGCATATATCTTTCCAAATTAGGGGTTTTGTATTCTTTGGGTACATTCCTAGAAGTGGAATTACTGGGTCAAATGGTATTCCTATTTTTAGTTTTTCGAAGAAACTCAATACTGCTTTACACAGTGGCTGAATCAATTGACACTTCCACCAACAATGTAGGAGGGTTGCCATTTCTCCACATCCTCACCAACACTTGTTATTTCTTGTCTTTTAGATAGTTGCCATTCTGACAGGTGTGAGGTAATATCTCACTGAGGTTTTGATTTTCATTTCCCAGATGATTAGAGATGTGGAGCATTTATTCATGTGCCTGGGGAGCCATCTTTTTTCTTCTTCAGAAAAAATATCTGTTCAGGTCTTCTGCCCATTTTTTAATTGGGTTATTTGTTTTTTGGTATTGAGGCATATGAGCTCTTTATATATTTTGGATGTTAACCCCTTATCAGATAAATCATTTCTGAACTTATTCTCCCATACTGTAGGCTGCCTTTTTGTTCCACTGATGGTGTTGTTTGCTGTACAGAAGCTTTAGTTTTATGTAGTCTCACTTGTTCATTTTTTTGTTTCCCTTGACCAAGGAGATGTTTCCAGGATAATATTGTTCATACTTATGTTCAAGAGACTTTTGCCTGTTTTCTTCTAAAAGTATTATGGTTTCATGTCTTATATTCATAGGCTTGATGAATTTCAAGTGTTTAATTTCTGTATGGAGATAGAGAGTAATCCAATTGCATTCTCTTGCATGTAGCTGTCTGGTATTCTAAACACTAGTTACAGAAGAGACTGTTAATCCCCACTGTATATTTGTGGCTCTTTTATCATATATTAATTGACCATATATGTGTGGGTTTATATAAAGGCTCTCTATTTGGTTCTATTGACCTATGGGTCAATTCTTGTGCTAGAACCATACTGCTTTGATTACTGTAGCTTTGTAGTAGAGCTTAAGGTCAGGGTGTGTCATACCTCCACTGATGTTCTAGGGATTGCTTTGGCTATTCTAGGTCTTTTGTGGTTACATATGAATTTTAGAACTTTTTCTAGTTCATTGAAAAATGCTGTTGGTATTTTGATAGAGATTGCATTGAATCTGTAAATTGCTTTGAGCAGGATGGCCATTCTCACGATATTAATTCTTCCTACCCATGAACGTGGGAGAGCTTTACATTTATTTGTGTCTTGTTTAATTTCTTTCATAAGTGTCTTATAGTTTTCAGAGTACTGGATTTTCACCCCCTTGGTTAGGTTTACTACTAGGTGTTTTATTCTTTCTGATGCAATTGGAAGTGGAATTGTTTTCCTGATTTCTCCTTCTGTTAGTTTGTTGTTAATATACAGGAACACAACAGATTTCTGGTTATTAATATTGTATTATATATCTTTCCTGAATCCAGTTATTATTTCTAATAGTTTTTGGTGGAGTTTAGGGTTTTCTATCTATAATATCATGTCATCTTCAAATAGTGATAGTTTAACTTCTTCCTCACGAATATAGATGCCTTTTATCTTTTTCTGCTTTCTGTTTGCTGTGGCTAGAACCTTCAGTACAATGTTAATGAAAGTGGTCAGAGTGTACATCCTTCTCTTGTTCCTGATCTTAGGGGAAAAGATTTCAGCTGGTATCCAGTGAGTATGATGTTAGCTGTGGGTTTGTCATATATGGCCTGCATTATCTTTTTTTGTGTGTGTGGGTTCAGTGATATTTTTATTGTGACAAAATATACATAATATCAAATTCACCATTTTAGCTAGTTTTAAGCATGCAGCACAGTGGCATTACGTACATTCACATTGTTGTGCAACTATCACCACTATTGATCTCCAGAACTTTTTCATCTTCCCAATCTGAAACTCTATACCTATTAAACAATAACTCCCATTCTCTACTTACCCAGTCCTGGCAACCACTATTCTGTTCTCTGTATTTATGCATTTGATTACTTTACGTTCCACATATAAGTGGAATCATACAATATTTGTCCTCTTGCACCTGACTTGTTTTTTTAAATTTATTTTGGTATCATTAATCTACAATTACATGTGCAATATTATGGTGATTAAACTACCCTCTTCATCAGGTCCCCCCACCAACCCCATAATCTTTTTTTAATTTTTTATTAAGGTATTATCGATATACACTCTTATGAAGGTTTCACATGAAAAAACAATGTGGTTACTACATTTACCCATATTATCAAGTCCCCACCCATACCTCAATGCAATCACTGTCCATCAGTGTAGTAAGATGCCACAGATTCACTATTTGCCTTCTCTGTACTACATTTTTCCCCGTGAGCCCCAATACCACATGTACTAAACATAATACCCCTTAATCCCCTTCTTCCTCCCTCCCCAACCACCCTCCCACACCCCTCCACTTTGGTAACCACTAGTCCCTTCTTGGAGCCTGTGAGTCTGCTGCTGTTTTCTTCCTTCAGTTTTGCTTTGTTGTTATACTCCACAAATGAGGGAAATCATTTGGCACTTGTCTTTCACAGCCTGGCTTATTTCACTGAGCATAATATCCTCGAGCTCCATCCATGTTGTTGCAAATGGCAGATTTTGTTTCCTTATTATGGCTGAATAGTATTCAATTGTCTATACATATCACATCTTCTTTATCCATTCATGTACTTATGGACACTTAGGTTGCTTCCATATCTTGGCTATTGTAAAAAGAGGTGAAATAAACATAGGGGTGCATATGTCTTTTTGAATCTGAGAAGTTGTATTCTTTGGGCAAATTCCAAGGAGTGGGATTCCTGGGTCAAATGGTATTTCTATTTTTAGTTTTTTGAGGAACCTCCATGTTGCTTTCCACAATGGTTGAACTAGTTTACATTCCCACCAGCAGTGTAGGAGGGTTCCCCTTTCTCTGCATCCTCACCAGCATTTGTTGTTCCTAGTCGTGTTGATATTTGGCCATCCTAATTGGTGTGAGGTGATATCTCATTGTGGTTTTAATTTGCATTTTGCTGATAATTGGTGATGTGGAGCATCTTTTCATGTGCTTGTCGGCCATCTGAATTTCTTCTTTGGAGAATTGTCTCAATATCCTCTGCCCATTTTTTAATCGGGTTATTTGCTTTTTGGGTGTGGAGGCATGTGAGTTATTTATATATTTTGGATGTTAACCCCTTGTCGGATATGTCATTTACAAATATATTCTCCCATACGGTAGGATGCCTTTTTGTTCTGTTGATGGTGTCCTTTGCCATAGAGAAATTTTTAGTTTGATGAAGTCCCATGTGTTCATTTTTGCTTTTGTTTCCCTTGCTCAAGAAGATGTGTTCAGAAAGAAGTTGCTCATGCTTATATTCAGGAGATTTTTGCCTATGTTGTCTTCTAAGAGTTTTATGGTTTCATGACTTACATTCAGGTCTTTGATCCATTTTGAGTTTACTTTTGTGTATGGGGTTAAACAGTAATCCATTTTCATTCTCTTGCATGTAGCTGTCCAGTTTTGCCAACACCAGTTGTTGAAGAGGCTGTCATTTCCCCATTGTATGCCCATGGGGCCTGCATTACTTTGATGTATATTCCCCCTATATACATTTTGTTGTGAGTTTTTATCATGAATGGATGTTGTATCTTGTCAAATGTTTTTTCAGCATCTTTGAGATTACAATATGGTTTTTATCTTTTATGTTAATGATGTGTATAATGTTGATTGATTTACAAATATTATACCATCCTTGCATCCTTGAAATAAATCCCTCTTGGTCATAATGGAAGATCCTTTTATGTATTTTTTGATTTTTTAAATAGTATTTTATTGATCTTTGTGTCTATGTTCATCAGGGATATTGGTGTATAAATTTCTTTTTTTTTTTTTTTTTTAGTTTCTTTGGTTTTGGTAGTAGAATGATGCCGGCCCCATACAATGTGTTTGGAAGTATTCCTTCCTCTTCTAATTTTTCGTATACTTTACAAAGGATGGGTATTAGCACTTCTTTAAGTGTTTGGTAGAATTCAGCTGTGAATCCATCCTTTCCAAGACTTTTATTTGTTGGGTGGTTTTTGATTACTAGTTCAATTTTATTGCTAGTAAATTGTCTGTTCCGATTTTCTTTTTCTTCCTGGTTCAGCCTTGGAAGATTGTATTTTTTCTAGCAGTTTGTCCATATGTTCTAGGTTGTTTATTCTATTGGCATTTAATTTTTCATAGAATTCTAGAATATTTTTGGTTTTTCTGTGGTACCCATTGTGACCACTTCGTTTTCAGTTCTGATTTTTTTTACGTTTTGCTTTCTCTGTGTTTTTTGATACTTCTGGCTGGGGGTTTGTCAATTTTGCTAATTTTCTCAAAGATCCCACTCTTTATTTCACTGATTTTTACTATTGTTTTATTTTATCTATTTTATTTATTTCTGCTTTGATTTTATGTCCCTCCTTTGGAAATAGGTGTTTTTTGCAGTGTACCTCCTTTGCACATATGTTGTCTTGTAGCCAGTGAGGTGCCTAGTGCAATCTTCCCCCATCCATGATTGACTTTTCCTGCCATGTGATTCTTCTTGCATGAAGGACCCTAATGTTATTTAAGTGTCTGACCTATGCCCACAATGTGTGGCTGTTTTGATCTATGAGAGACAGAGAAAAAGGGAAAGAACTCCCAGAGAATAAATAAGTTGTGCCTCCAACTAAGGGGGCATGGCACATGTGGTTTACCTGGAGCAGTGATCCAAATCATGACACCAGAATATGTTACCAAACAGTAGATTGAGGAGATCCTCAGTTCTTGTATTCTTAAAGAAAAAAAATCAATCAAGACACTCATTATAGTGTTAAAGCCTCAAAACGGTTTTATTTAGTAAAGTTAAACGGCATGTGCTCCAAAGACCCAGGATTGGGCTGACCTTAGGGTGGGCAGGGGAATGCTAGGTTTTACAATTTGTCTGTTGATGGTGTCTTATTTGGTTTCCTCCCTACAATTTGGTCATTTTTACGGCACCCTTTGGATTCATCTTGGTTTGTTCCCTTCAGCCTCTTTACACATATTTGTGTTCATCATTTTTTCCATGAAAGTCTAAGCAAAACACTGTGGGCCAAAACTGCAGTGTAAATGATATAATAATGATATTATAATGACCTCAGGGTCATTATCAGAAAGGCCTTCCTTAAGTGCACATACTCCCAAATTGGGAAAGTCCCAGTGATGTGTATCTTTCCCTTGTCAGTTAGTGTAGAAACACAAAAGGTTTTGGTCTGAGGGAGACAGGGCAATTTCTTAGTGGAGTCTGGGTGGTCTGTGACCCTCTTTTCTCCCTTCTTATGTCTATCCAACTACCTTCTTGAACATAATATGCATTATGGGATTCCAAAAGGATTAGAGAGAGTGAAAAGGGTAGAAAACAAATTTGAAGAAATGTTGGCTGAAAACTTCCCAAGTTTCATGAAACTCATGAATACACAAATCCAAGAAGCTAAAAAACTCCAAACAGGATAAAGCCAGAGACACACACTGATACATTAAAATCCTTTTTAGATTTTAGACAAATAGAAAATCTTGAAAGCACCAAGAAAAAGAGCAAGTTGTGATACACAAGGGACCCTTGATATAAATATGATCCAAAGTTTCAGGAGGCCAGAAGGCAATGGGATGACATATTTAAAGTACTGAAACAAAAACAAAAAAAATCTGTTCAGCTAAGCATTCTTCATCTGAGAAAACTCTTCTTCAAAAATGAGGGAGAAAATATGTTCCTAATTAAACAAATTTGAGGGAGTTAATTGTACAAGACCTGCTCTATGATAAATGTTAAAGGAAATCCTTCAGATTGATATGAAAGTGTTACCTGGTGGTGGATTGTGGAATTCCTGTTTTTTTCTTCTTAAAGGAAAGAATTTAGTCAAGGGACCCAATAGAGAGCTAAAGTCACAATTTTGTTTTGTTTTTTAATTTTGCAAAGCAAAAGGAAAATAAACTCCAGAGATAGAGGCATGAGCTCACCCTGAGGGTTAGTAGCTGTTCACTGGGTTTTACAATTTTTTAATGGTGATTTCTTTGGTTTCTTCTCTCCTGTTTTGTCATTTTCACCCTATCTTTTGGATCATGTTGCTCCCTCCTATTCAGCCTCTATGCACAAGTTTGTGTAATTTTTCTCGTGAGCATTTCAGAGAAACTCATGGTGGGGCCAAAGCTATAATGTAAATGATATAGTAATGATACAATAGCCTCAGGGTCATTAGTGACTAGGTCTTTTAATGCATATGCTTTAAAATTGGGAAGGTCCCAGTGACCTGTATGTTTGCTTATCAGTTTGTGCTAAACAACAAAAAGGGGTGTTTTAAGGGAGAAAGGGCAGTCTCTGGGTGGAGACTGGGTGGTCTTCTGTCATCCTTTCTCCTCTCCTGCTCATGTATATCTTAGTGCCTACTCTAAGAAAGGATGTTAAACAGTAATTCAAAGCAGTATGAATATAAAAAGTTGTCCAGTAAAGGTAAATAAATTGACAAGTATAAAAGCATGTATTACTGTAGTCTTGATCTATAACTTCATTTTTTCCCAAAGGATTTAAAGGACCAATGAATGAAAAATTATTATATATCTGTGGTATTTGGCACACTATGTATATAGCTGTAATTTGTGATATCATTATCATAAGAAGGGACATGTACCTTGTAGCAGTAGAGATTCTGTACTACATTGAAATTAACTTTATATCAATTAAAATTAGTTATAACTTAAGATACATGTAGTCCTCATGGTAATCACAAAGACTATGTCTAAAGAATACAAAGAAAATGAAAATGCATCAGCACAAAAATACAGTTAATTACAAAAGAAGGCAGAAATTGAAAAAAACGTGAAAAATAACTACAAGACTAAAAAAAGTAGCAAATGGCAGAAACAATTTCTTTTTATCACTAATTGCATTAAATGTAAATGGATTATAAACACAAATAAAAGGTATAGATTTGCAACTTGGATTTTTAGAAATGATCAAACTATATGAGGTCCATAAGGAACCCAATTTAAAGACAAAAATAGGTTTGAACTGAAAGAATGGGAAATTGTAGTTCATGCAAATGTACAAAGGTAACCACAGAGGACTGGGGTGGCAATATTAATATCAGACAGAATAGAATTTAAGTAAAAAACTGTAACAAGAGGCAAATAAGTACATTATATATTAACAAAAGGGTCAAATTACCAAGTAAACATAACAATTGGAAATATATATATGAACCCAATATCAGAAATACAAATTATATGAAGCAAACAATGATAGAAAGAATTGCAGGGAGAAATAGTTCTAAAATAATTGTTGAAGACTTCAATAACCCACTTATAATAATGGATAAAACAACCACACAGATGATTATTAAGGAAACAGAGAACTTGAAAAACACCACAAACCAGGTCTGTTAGGCTTGATAGACACACACATAACATTGCACTCAACAATAGTGCAATACACATTTTCTTCAGGCAAACATGGAACATTCTACAAGACTGATATTAGGCCACAAATGTGGTCTCCATACATTTAAAAAAGATTCAGTCACACAAAGTACCTTCCCTTACTACAATGGAATGAAACCAGAAATCTCCCAGAGAAGAAATCTAGAAATTTTATAATATGTGAAAATTATATAATATGTGCTTAAATAACCAATGGATCAAAGAAGAAATCAAAAGGGGAACAAATAATACATTAAGATAAAAAATTAAGTCACAACATAGCAACATAGCAAAAAATTTCTGGGACACAGCAAAACCAGGGCTCAGAGCAAAATTTATAGCTCTAATTGCCTACATTATAAAAATAAGTCACAAATGAGAACCTAAGCCAAAACTTACACAACTAGAAAAGGAGGATTAAGGTAAAACCAAAGTTATCAAAGGAAAGAAACAATAAATATTAGGGTGGAGATAAATGAAATGTGTTTTAGACAAAAAAGATAAACAACAAAACTAAATGTTGAGGGTTTCTTTTTGAGTAGTTCAACGCATTTTAGTTTAATTTTTTTCTAAGTTTTATTTGATAATCCAAAATAAAAAACAATTGTACATGCAACTACTGACATACACAAATATAAATACATTCATATTATATATGTATTGGTATATAAAAAGTTGTATCAACTTTTTTTCTTTATCCTCTTCACCATTTTACCCAGTCCACTAAGTCCCTTTCCTGTGACAACCTTCAGTCTTCTGTGTGTTTGTCAGGCTATTTCTATTTTCTTTGTTTCATTTCTTTTGGATTCAACATATAAGTGAAATCATGCAGTATATACCTTTCCCTTTCTGACTTATTTAACTTAGCATAATTCTCCATAGATCCAGATGTTTTTGCAAATGGCAAGATTTCATTCTTTTCTTATGACTGAGTAATATTCCAGTATACATATATACCACATCTTTATCCTTTCACCTATTGATGGACACTTTCATTGCTTCTGTATCTTTCCTACTGTAAATAATGCTGCAACAAACATATGTGCCAGTAATGTCTTTTCAGATTACTGATTTTTTTCTTCAAATTAACACCCGGAAGTGGAATTACTGGGCTATATGGTATCTTTATTTTTTGAGGAACTGCCATAATGTTTTCCATATTAGCTAAATTAGTTTACATTTTCACAAGTAGTGCATACTGGTCCTTTCTTCCACATAGACCCCTATTTCTTGTCTTTTTGATAAGAGTCTTTCCAACTGGAGTAAGGTTTTGATTTGCATTTGCTTATCAATTAATGATGTCAAAGATCTTTTTATGTGCCTGTAGGCCATCTGTAAGTCTTCCTTGGAAAAAAGTCTATTCATGTCCTTTGTCCATTAATTTTACTTTGTTTTATTTATTTATTTTAATTAAGATATTATCGATTACAGTCATATGAAGGTTTCACATGACCAACATTGTGGATATAACAATCTCCCCTATTATCAACTCCCCACCACATATCCCATTATAGTCACTGTCCATCAGTATAATGAGATGCTATAAAGTCACTACTTGCTTCTCTGTGCTATGTGGCCTTCTCCGTGATCTCCCTGTTATGTGTGCTAATCACAATACCCATAAATCTCCTTCTCCCTCCCTTACCTAAAAACACCACCCCAACCCCTAACCCTTTGGTGGCTAGTCCTATCTCGGGTTCTTGGAGTGTGCTGCTGTTTTGTTCCTTCAGTTTTGCATCATTGTTATACTCCACAAATGAGTGAAATCATATGGTACTTGTCTTTCTCTGCCTGGCTTATTTCACTGAGCATAATACCCTCTAGATCCATCCGTTGTTGCAAGTGGTAGGATTTGTTTTTTTCTTGTGGCTGAATAATATTCCATTGTGTATATGAACCACCTCTTATTTAGCCATTCATCTACTGATGGACACTTAGGTTGCTTCCATTTCTTGGCTATTGTAAATAGTGCTGCGATAAACATAGGGGTGCCTCTGTCTTTTTCAAACTGGGCTGCTGAATTCTTAGGGTAAATCCCTACGAGTGGGATTCCTGGGTCTAATGGTATTTCTATTTTGAGTTTTTTTGAGGAACCTCCATACTGTTTTCCACAATGGTGGAACTAATTTGCATTCCCATCAGCAGTGTAGGAGGGTTCCCTTTTCTCCACATCCTCGCCAACATTTGTTGTTGTTTGTGTCTTGGATGTTGGCCATCCTCACTGGTGTGAGGTGATATCTCATTTTGGTTTTAATTTGCATTTCTTTGATGATTAGCGATGTGGAGCATCTTTTCATGTGCCTGTTGGCCATCTGAATTTCTTCTTTGGAGAAGTGTCTATTCATATGCTCTGCCCATTTCTTAATTGGATTATTTACTTTTTGTTTGTTGAGGTGCGTGAGTTCTTTATATTTTTTGGATGTCAACCCCTTATCGGATACGTCATTTATGAATATATTCTCCCAAACTGTAGGATGTCTTTTTGTTCTACTGATGGTGTCCTTTGCTGTGCAGAAGCTTTTCAGCTTGATATAGTCCCACTTGTTCATTTTTGCTTTTGTTTCCATTGCCTAGGGAGATATGTTCATGAAGAAGTCATTCATGTTTATGTCCAAGAGATTTTTGCCTATGTTTTTTCTAAGAGTTTGATGGTTTCATGACTTACATTTAGGTCTTTGATCCATTTTGAGTTGACTTTTGTGTATGGGGTTAGACAGTAGTCCAGTTTCATTCTCTACATGAAGCTGTCCAGTTTTGCCAACACCAGCTGCTGAAGAGGCTGTCATCTCCCTATTGTATATCCAAGGCTCCTTTATCATATATTAATTGACCGTATATGTTTGGGTTAACGTCTGGATTTTCTACTCTGTTCCACTGGTCTGTGGGTCTGTTCTTATGCCAATACCAAATTGTCTTAATTTCTGTGGCTTTGTAGTAGAGCTTGAAGTCAGGGAGCATAATCCCTGTTTTATTCCTCCTTCTCAGGATTGTTTTGGCTATTCGGGGTCTTTTGTGGTTCCATATGAATTTTAGAACTATTTGTTCCAGTTCATTGAAGAATGCTATTGACATTTTGATAGGGATTGCATTGAATCTATAGATTGCTTTAGGTAGTATAGACATTTTGACGATATTTATTCTTCCTAGCCAAGAGCACGGGATGAATTCCCATTTGTTAGTGTCCTCTTTAATTTCTCTTAGGAGTGTCTTGTAGTTTTCAGGGTATAGATCTTTCACTTCCTTTGTTAGGTTTATTCCAAGTATTTTACTCTTTTTGATGCAACTGTGAATGAAATTGTTTTCCTGATTTCTCTTTCTGTTAGCTCACCGGTAGTGTATAGGAAAGCAACAGATTTCTGTGTGTTAATTTTGTATCCTGCAACTTTGCTGAATTCAGATATTAGTTCTAGTAGTTTGGGAGTGGAATCTTTAGGGTTTTTTTATGTACAATATCATGTCATCTGCCAATAGGGACAATTTGACTTCTTCTTTACCAATCTGGATGCCTTGTATTTCTTTGTTTTGTCTTATTGCCATGGCTAGAACCTCCAGTACTATGTTGAATAACAATGGGGAGAGTGGCCATTCCTGTCTTATTCCTGATCTTAGATGAAAAGCTTTCAGCTTCTCGCTGTTAAGTATGATGTTAGCTGTTGGTTTGTCATATATGGCCTTTATGATGTTGAGGTACTTGCCCTCTATACTTATTTTGTTCAGAGTTTTTATCATGAATGAATGTTGAATTTTGTAAAATGGTTTTTCAGCGTCTATGGAGATGATCATGTGATTTTTGTTCTTCCTTTTATTGATATAGTGGATGATATTGATGGATTTTTCAGTTTGCACCATCCTTGCATCCCTGGGAAGAATCCCACTTAATCATGGTGTTTGATGCTCAGGATGTATTTTTGAATTCGGTTTGCTAATATTTTCTTGAGTATTTTTGCATCTATGTTCATCAGGGATATTGGCCTGTAATTCTCTTTTTTGCGGTGCTTATGCCTAGTTTTTGTATTAGAGTGATGTTGGATTCATAGAATGAGTTTGGAAATATTCCCTCCTCTTCTACTTTTTGGAAAACTTTAAGGATGATGGGGATTAGGTCTTCTCTAAATGTCTGATAAAATTCAGCAGTGAAACCATCTGGTACAGGAGTTTTGTTCTTGGGTAGCTTTTTGATTACCGACTCAATTTCATTGCTTGTAATTGGTTTGTTCACTCTTTCTGTTTTTTCCAGGGTCAGTCTTGGAAGTATGTATTTTTCTAGGAAGTTGTCCATTTCTTCTAGATTATCCAGTTTGTTAGCATATAATTTTTCATAGCATTCTCTAACAATTCTTTGTATTTCGGTGGTATCCATAGTGATTTTTACTTTCTCATTTTTTATTCTGTTTATGTGTGTAGACTCTCTCTTTTTCTTTATAAGTCTGGCTACAGATTTATATATTTTGTTTATTTTCTCAAAGAAACAGTTCTTTGTTTCATTAACTCTTTCTGTTCTTTTATACTCCTCAACTTTATTTCTCCGATCTTTATTATGTTCCTTCTTCTACTGACTTTGGGCCTAATTTGTTCTTCTTTTCCAGGTTCATTAATTCTCAGTTTAGACTGTTAATTTGGGATTGTTCTTCCTTCTTTAGATAGGCCTGAATTGCTATATATTTTCCTCTTATAAATGCATTTGCTGCTTTCCACAGAAGTTGGGGTGTTGAGTTGTTGTTTTCTTTTGTCTCCATATATTGCTTGATCTCTGTTTTAATTTGGTCATTGATCCGTTCATTATTTAGGAACATATTGTTAAGCCTCCATGTGTTTGTTGGTCTTTTGTTTTCTTTACAGTTTATTTGCAGTTTCATACCTTTGCGATCTCTGAAGTTGGTTGGTACAATTTCAATCTTTTTTAATTTATTGAGGCTGTTTTTGTGCATAGTATGTGATCTATTCTGAAAAATGTTCCATGTGCACTTGAGAAGAATGTGTATCCTGTTGCTTTTGGGTGGAGTGTTCTGTAGATATTTGTTAGGTCCATCTGTTCTAATGTGTTGTTCAGTATTTCTGTCTCCACACTTAATTTCTGTCTATTTTTATCTGTTCTTTGGAGTGAGTGGATTTTTGAATTCTCCTAAAATGAGTGCATTGCATTCTATTTCCCCCTTTAATTCTGTTAGTGCTTGTTGTACATATTTGAGCACTCCTCTGTTGGGTGCAGAGATACTTATAATGGTTAACCCCTTGGACTGACCCCTTTATTATTATACATTGTCCTTCTTTGTCTCTTGTTATTTTCTTTGTTTGAAGTCTATTTTATCTGATATAAGTATTTCAAGTCCTGCTTTTATCTCCTTGTTTCCATGAAATATCTTTTCCTTCCCTTCACTTTTAGTGTGTGTATATCTTTAGGTTTGAAGTGAGTCTCTTGTGGACAGCATATAGATGGGTCTTGTTTTCTTCTCCATTCTGTAGCTCTGTGTCTTTTGATTGGTGCATTCAGTCCATTTACATTTAGGGTGAATAACAATAGGTATGTACTTATTGCCATTGCAGGCTTTGTATTCATGGTTACCAAATGTTCAAGGGCAGCTTCTTTACTATCTAACAGTCTAATTTAACTCTCTTATTACTCTATTATAAACATAATCTGAAGATTCTTTTTTTTCTCCCTTATTTTTCTTTCTCCTCCACTCTTTAAATGTTAGGTGTCATATTCTGCACTCTTTGTTTATTCCTTCACTGATTTTGTGTGTAACTGATTTAATTTTGCATTTTGTTAGCAATTAATTGGTATACTTCCTTTATTGTGGACTTATTTTCTCTGGTGACAGCTGTTTGGCCTTAGGAACACTTCCATCTAGAGCAGTCCCTTTAAAATACACTGTAGAGATGGTTTGTGGGAGGTAAATTCCCTCAACTTTTGTTTTTCTAGAAATTGTTCAATCCCTCCTTCAAATTTAAATGATAACCTTGCTGGGTAGAGTATTCTTGTTGTGAAGTTCTTCTGTTTCATTGCATTGATATGTCATGCTACTCCCTTTTGTCCGGTAAGGTTTCTGTTGAGAAGTCTGATGATAGCCTGATGGGATTTCCTTTGTACATGATCTTTTTTCTCTCTCTGGCTGCTGTTAATACTCTGTCCTTGCCCTTGATCTTTGCCATTTTAATTATTATATGTGTTGGTGTTGTCTTCCTTGGGTCCCTTGTGTTGGGAGAGCTGTGCACTTCCATGGCCTGAGAGACTATTTTCTTCCCCGGATTGGGGAAGTTTTCAGCAATTATTTCTTCAAAGACACTTTCTATCCCTTTTTCTCTCTTTTTCTTCTTGTACCCCTATAATGTGAATGTTGTTCCTTTTGGATTGGTCACACAGGTCTCAATATTCTTTCATTCCTCGAAATCCTTTTTTCTATCTCTGTCTCAGCTTCTTTGTATTCCTGTTCTCTAATTTCTATTCCACTTACCGTCTCCTCTATCTCATTGAATCTGATTTAAAATCCCTACATTGTATGTTTTATATCAGCTACTGTATTTTTAAATGTGTCTATCTCTGTCTTGAATTCATTCCTTAGATCTTGAATGATTTTCTGTAGCTGTTAGCATTCTTATGACTATTATTTTGAATTATTTTTCATGGAGATTTGTGATTTCAGTTTCACTGGGTCCTCTTTCTGGTGTTTTAGGTATTTTGGATTGAACAAGGTTCTTCTGCCTTGTCACAGTCCCGGAGTGATGACAGGGCTCTCAGGTGAGCGGTGCCTGTGCCTACCCAAAGGAGAGAGCTCTTTCCTGCTTCCCAGCTGCAGTGTGTGCCTCTGCTGTAAGGGCCTGTGAGCCACGCACAGGGAGTAGCCTCAGCATTAAGCCTCTAATATGTTATAGGCAGGGCTGACCTCCAGCTGGCCTGGGGTGATAGTGGGTTTCATAGGCGAGTGTCACTGTTGCATGCAGGAAGATAAAGCTCCTTCCTGTTTGCTGGATGCTGTGCCTGCCTCTGCTGTCATGGCCAGTGAGCTGTGCACAGGGAAGAGCCTCTGTGTTAAGCCCCTAAGGTGCTGTAGGCTTGGCTGCACTCTGGCTGGCCTGGAGTGATCATGGAGGTCACAAATTAGTGGCACGGGTGTCTTCTGGGAGGACAGTGTTCTTTCCTGCTCCCAGGCCGCAGTGCCTGCCTCCACTGTCAGCACCAGTTAGCTGCACACGCAAGGAGCAGCCTCTGTGTTAAGCCGCTGTAGTTGCTGTAGGTGGGGTTACCCTCCAGCTGGCCTGGAGTAATGGGGGTAGCAGGCTTGTGCTCAGGTGACAGCCATCTGGGAGGAAGTAGTGGCAGACTACTATGGCAGTGGTGGGGCCTCAGGGCTGTGTTGTCAGTCAGGAGGATGGAGCACCTGAAACTCCTGAATATTCCCAACCTGCTGGGCTGAGAGTGCCGGGACAATTTTGTCAACCTTTTCCTTCTCCTGAATAGTATGGTCGGTGTACTCCTTGCCTCTTTGGCAGCCCTCTCACTGTTGGGAAGTATTTCAAAATGCCTGCCTTTCTTTTGTCCCAAAGCAGCTGGTTGTAGGAACCTGCTCTCCACAAATGGCTGGAATCTCAGTCTCTCACCTTGCATCTCAACACATCTACTCTCCAGAGCACCATGCAATGTGGGTTTGTGCTGCCAGAGTAGATCTCCAGAGCTGGGTATTTAGCATACCTGGGCTTCTACTCTCACCCTGCTCTGTTTCTCCTCCTCCCACTGGTGAGTTGGGTGGGGGGCTGTGCTTGGGGCCCGCTGGGTCTTGGATTTATTACTTTACCCTTTCCTGTGAGATGTTCTCTTCCAAGATATATGCTGGCTGGTGCAATCCTATTTCTGGTCACTCTTTTAGGATTAGTTGTGTTTGCTGTATTTTCATATTATATATGGTTCTGGGAGGAGATTTCTACCTCACCTCTCACACTGCCATATTTTTTCCGACCTCCTCTGTCTATTTTTATGTTAGATTATTTTCTGGTGTTTGTATGATTTCTTTAATTATTAGCCCTTCATTGGGTATAACTTTTGCAAATACCTTCTCCTGTTTAGTAAACCTTTTTATTTTGTTAGTGGTTCTTTTGCTCTGTTGAAGTTTTTTAATTTGATGTAGTCCCACTTAATTTTCATTTTTTTCTCTTGCTTGGGTAGATGTATACCAAAAAAAATTACTAATATTCTTTAAGACTTTATTGCCTATGTTTTCTTTTAGGAGATTTTGGTTTCAAGTCTTTAATCCATTTTTAGTTTGTTTTTGTGTAAGGGGGAAAACAGAGGCTCAGTTTCATTCTTTTGCATGTATCTGTCCAGTTTTTCCAACATGATGAGACTGTCTTTTCCCCATTGTATATTCTTGCCTCATTTGTCATATAGCAATTGACCATATATTTGTGGATTATTTGGATCTCTATTCTTTTCCATTGATGTGTCTATTTTTTGCCAGTACTACATTGTTCTGAATACTGCAGTTTTTAGTATACTTTGAAAGCAGTGTGTATAATCCCTCCAGCTTTATTCTTCAGTCTCAAATTTTTTAGGTATATGGTGTCCTTTGTAGTTCCATACATACTTTAGAATTATTTGCCTTAGTTCTGCAAAAATGCCATTGGTATTTTAAAAGGGGTTGCATTGAATTTGTAGATTGCTTTGTATAGTATGGCCCTTTAAACAATATTAATTCTTTCTTTCCATGAATATGGAATAATTACATTTATTTGTATCCTACATTTTTTGTTTTTTTGTATTTTTAAAAAATTTAAAATTTTTGCCTATTGATGTATATTTGGTATACAATGTCATATTGGTTTCAGGTATACAACATAGTATTTTGACAGTTTCATACATTATTAAATGCTGGCCTCAACTAGTATAGTTACTATATCTCAACATAGAGAGATACTAAAGTCTTGAATATATTCTCTATGCTTTCATTCCTGTGAGTAATTTGTATGGTAATTGAGATTTTCTGCTTATTTATCCCCTTCATTTTTTTCAACTACCTACCCAAAACCTTCACCTCTAGGAGCCACCAGTCGCTTCTCAGTGACTATGAGTTTATTAGTGTTTTAATTATTTTGGTTTTTCCTGTTTTTGTTTTTTTAGATTCCACATATAAGTGAAATCATATGGTATTGGTCTTTTACTGGTATATTTCACTTTAGATAAAATGCTCTAAGTCCATCCATGTTCCTGAAAATGGCAGGATTTCCTTCTTTACTATGGCTGAGTAGTGTTCCACTCTATGTGTGTAAATCTTCTTTATGCAGTCATGTATTGATGGACACTTTCTTTGCTTCCCTATCCTGGCTATTGTAAATAGTGCCGCAATAAAAATAGGAATTAATATATCTCCTTGAATCAGTGATTTTGTTTTCTTTGAGTAAATTCCAAGAAGTGGTGTTGGTGGGTGGCATGGCATTGCTATTCTTAACTTTTAGAGGAAACTCCATACTGCTTTTCATACTGCCTGCACCAATTTACATTCCCCAAAACAGTGTAAGAATGTTCCCTTTTCTCCATATCCTTGCCAACACTTATTTATTGTATTTTGGATAATGGTCATCCTGATTGGTGTGAGGTGATACCACATTGTGGTTTTGATTTGTATTTCCCTGATGATTAGTGATGTGGAGATATTTTAATGTGCCTGGGGGCCATCTGTATTTCTTTGAAAAATGTGGAGGTCCTCTGACCATTTACTAATCAGGTTATTTGTTTTTTTTTGGTGTTATTTATATGAGCTCTTTATATGTTTTGGATGTTAATCTCTTACTGAATAAACCATTTACAAAAAATTCTCCCATACTGTAGATTGCCTTTTTGTTCTGGTTATGATGTCTTTTGCTGTGCAGAAATTTTTAGTTTGAGGTAGTCTCACTTACTCATTTTTGCTTTTGTTTCCTTTCCAAATGAAGATGTGTCCAGAAACAATTACCATTTAAGAGAATTTTGCTTATGTTTTCTTCTATGGTTTTCTTGTTTCATGTCTTAATCCATGGTTTATGGTTTTAGGTCTTTAATCCACTTCAATTTTACTTTTGTGTATAGTGTTAAACAGTAGTCCAGTTTCATTCTCTTGCTTGTAGCTGTTTAGTTTTTCCAATATAATTTATTAAATAGACTGTCTCTTTTCCATTGTATATTCATGGCTCCTTGGTCATACATGTATATTTTTTACTAAAGTATCACTGATATACAATCTAATGATGGTTTCACTTAAATAGCACTGAGGTTTCAACATTCACCCATATTACCAAGTCCTCATCCCCTCCATTGTGGTCAATTTTTATCAGCATAGTTAGATGCTGTAGAGTAATTCCTTGTCTTCTACAGGCTGTACTGCCTACCCCGTGACTTATATATACTGTGAATGTGGATTGTAGTGCCCCATAATCCCCTTCTCCCTTCCAACCCACCTACCCCAACCCCTCCACTTTGGCAATCAATAGTCCCTTGATGTCTGAGAATCTGCTGCTATTTTGTTCCTTCAGTTTTGTTTTGTTTTCATACTCCACAAATGAGTGAAGTCATTTGGTATTTGTCTTTGCATGGATTATTTCACTGAGCATAATGCCTCCTAGCTCCAACCATGCTGTTGCAAATGGTAGGATTTGTTTCTTTTTATGGCTGAATAATACTCTGTTGTGTGTATGTACAACGTCTTCTTTTTTAATTCACCTATTTATGGACATTTAATTGCTTCCATAGCTTGGTTATTGTAAATAGTGCTGTGATAAACATAAGGGTGCATATGTCTTTTTGAATCAGGGATCTTGCTTTCTTTGGGTAAAATCCTAGGAGTGGAATTCTTGGGTCAAATGGTATTTCTATTTTTAGTTTTTGAGGAATCTCCACATTGCTTTCCACAATGGTTGAACCAACTTACATTCCCACCAACAGCAAAGGAGGGTTCCCCTTTCTCTGCATCTTCAGCAGCATTTGTTGTTTCTTGTCATTTGGATGTTGGCCATCATAACTGGTGTGGTTTTAATTTGCCTTTCATTAATAATTAGCAATGTAGAACATCTTTTAATGTGCCTGTGGGCAATCCAAATTTCTACTTTGGAGAAGTGTCTGTTCAGATTCTCTGCCCATTTTTTAATTAGGTTATTTGCATTTTGGGTGTTAATGTGTCTGGGTTCTTTATATATATTGGATGTTAACCCCTTATCAGATGAGTCATTTATAAATATATTCTCCCATACATTAGAATGCCTTTTTTGTTCTGCTGATGGTGTCCTTTACTATACAGAAGCCTTTTGTACATTGACGTGAACCCACTTGTTCACTTTTTATTTTGTTTCCCTTGCCCAAGGAGATGTGTTTGGGAAAAAGTTGCTCATGTTTATATTCAAGAGATTTTTGCCTTTGTTTACTTCTAAGAGTTTTATGGTTTCATGACTTACACTCAGGTCCTTGATCCATTTCAAGCTTACTTTTATATGGAGTTATACAACAATCATTTCATTCTTACATGTAGTTTTCCAGTTTTGCCAACCCCAGTTGTTGAAGAGGCTGTCTTTTCCCCATTGTATATTCATGGATCCTTTTTCATATATTAACTGACCATATGTGGAGAGCGGTTGGGACAGAAGGAGTGAGAGTACAGGACAGGACTGATTGTGTTTTTGTGCCTAGTCTCCATCTAAGGCATGAACCGGGCCTGACTCTGAAAGTAACCTTGAAAAGTTTCCTAATTTCCAGGAACAAGTATCTCAGAAATGCAGGGAGGTCTTATCTCAAGGCCAGCCACCTGGACCAGATGCCCCCAGGCATATGTGACCTAAGTATTGGATTGATGTCCGATTGTATTGATCTGTGGGCAATACTTAAGTGATTAGATTTGAGGTCCTTGACAAGGGTATGTGAATCTAATCTGTAGGCAATACATGTGTATATAAGCCATGCCAGAATAAAGCTTCTTTGCATTCTGCACCAGACAGTTTGCCCTCCTGTCATCTTGTATATACAGCCCGACGCCCCCACTCAGGAACTGTTCAACTCCTGCTGGCAGGCCCTGGCACCATATATGCTTGAGTATATATCTAGGCTCTCTGTTCTGTTCCATTGATCTATGGATATGTTCTTGTGCCAGTATCAAATTGTATTGATTACTGAGGCTTTGTAGTAGAGCTTCAAGTCAGGAGTGTAATACCCCCAGCTTTGTTCTTTCTCAGGATTGCTTTGGCTATTCTGGGTGTTTTGCAGGTCCATATGAATTTTAGAGCTATTTATTGTAGTTCATTGAAGAATGCTGTCTGTATTTTGATGGAATTACATTGGATCTGTAAATTTCTTTGGTCAGGATGGCCATTTTGATCTTCATGACACAAAATGACACATACTCCATAAAGTCATTACTCTAGACAAGCAGGCATAGCTGATATATCTAAAACAAAATAAAAAACAATTAATCCCACATAAATTGAGGCAGCAGAGGAATATGTTCCAAACAAGATAACAAAATAAGACACCAGAAAAATGGCTAAATGAAAGGGAAATTACCAGTCATCTGGTAAAGATTTCAAAATAACAATCCTAAAGATTATCACTGACTTGGGGAAAAGAATTGACGATCTCAGTGAAAACTTCAAGGAGATAGAAGATTTGAAAAAGAGCCACTTATGCTGAAGAGTACAATAATTTGAAATGAAATACAATGGAGGGAATGAATAGTAGATTTCTGTAAGTAGGGGGAAAAAGCAATGTGATGGAAGATGAAGAACAGGAAAACAATGAAGCTAGGAACATAGAGAAAAAATAATTTCTAAAACTGAGAAGATGGGAAAAGGGTTGCCTGAAAACTCCAAAGAAAATAATATTTGCATAGTAGGGGTCCCAGAAGGAGGAGAGAGAGAGAAATGGGTAGAATGACATTTTGAAGAAATAATAGTTAAAAACTTACCCTGTCTGTGTAAGAAAATAAATGCTCAGTCCCTGGAAGTACATTGAGCCCCTAACAAGAGGAACCACAGGAGGACATCAAGACAAGTAATTAAAATGGTAAAAATTAAAGATGAAATAGAACCTTAAAAGAAGTAAGAGACAGGCAGGCTGTTGTCAATAAGGTAAACTCCATTATGCTATCATAAGATTTCTCAGCAGGAACTTCATGGGCCAGAAGGAAGTAGTATGAAATATTTAATGTTTTGAAAGGGAAGAACCTAAACCAAGAATCCTCTACCTAGAAAGGTTTTCAGACAGAATTAAGGTGAGATTAAAACTTCCCAGATAAATGAAAATTAATAGAATTCACCACCACTAAACTGATCTTAAAAGATATATAAAAGAGACTTCTATAGATTGAAAGTTTCTTAAGCTGAAACAGTTTTATCAGTGAAAATACACCTACACTAAAGGCAATAGACCAATTAATTATTACGCAAGAATGAAGTTAAAAAAACAGAAGTATTAAAATCAGCTGTACATAGAATCAGCCAAGAGATACACAAAAGAAATAGATTATGACATCTGTAAAGTGTAGAGGAGTAAGAATAAAAAAGTAATACTTTTAGATTATGTTCAAACTAAAGAAACCATCACATTAGTATTGACTGTTATATCTTTAGGAAACTATCTATGAATCTTATAGCAATCACAAACTTAAAGATTATAATAGATACACAATTTTTTTAAAGGAATCCAAGCACAAATTAAAGGAAACCATCAAATAGAAAAAGTATAAGAGAGGAAGAAACAGAAGAGCTATAAAAACAACTAATAGACTTCCAGAAAAACATGACAAAATTAGGCAAGGTGGAATCCTTCTCCCAAATGAACATAAAAGAAGAAAATACAGCAAATACAACTAAACATAAAAGTGACCTGAAGACTTCAGAACAGACCACCTGTACCTGACGAAGAAGAGACTACACAGAAAAGCGTAAAGTGGCAAAGCTGAGATCGACTGGGACTCAAGCCTACCCCCACCCAAACGTACAGGTGGGAGAAAGAGGAACAGAGAGGGGAGGGTGTAGCACCCGGGAAAAAGGCACACCTGGCACTGGAGATCTGCTCAAGGAGCACAATCCCACATTACATTGGGTTCTGATGAATAGCAGATCTGGACAACAGGGGGAGGTGAAACACTGGGGGACCAAGACTCCAGCCAACATGAAGGGTAGGCACACTCTGCCAGTTCTGAGACCCAAAGCAGAAGCAGCAGTTTGAAAGACTTTACAGAAGTTGGATGGGTAACAGAGGGATGAGGGTTAGATGGAGCTCTGGCCTCAGGAGAAAGGGAGGGTACTGGAGAAATTGAAGGTACTGGAGAAAGGGAGACACCTGCCAGCCCTTCATCATAACAAAAGACTGGGAACTTTAGGGAGCCCTAGATGCACCATCAACCTTGCTGGCAACACAGTCCCAAGAATCCTCCCTGCATGGGCTGCCAGAAGCCAATCCACTTGGCCCAGCAGCAGCATCAGATTTTGCTGTCTGGCAGGCAGAATGAGACTCTTGCAGTTTCCCTCTAGCTCTGTTTAAGCCCAACTGGGGAGATGCTTGCAGGAGCCAGCTCGAAGAGCTCTTTCCTTCCTGTGGCTGTCTAGGCCCAGTGCTGAACAACTGGCTGGGGCAAAGGTATACATCAGTCTTCCCATCCCATTATCCCTGCAGCCCAGCCATTGCTGCAGGTCAGAGAGAGGGTGGCCCTACCCACAGCGAGCTCAACAGAGACTCCTGAGCTTATCATAAAGGCAGCAGCTGAAGCAAACTGCCACCCAAACTCAGACTACTACAGAAGCCAGACATAGATGTGGCTCCTCTCACTGCATGCCAACAGCTGGGGTCCACACAAAATAGAACCAAACACTAGAGAGTAAAGAATCTTGAGCTTCTGGGCACCATAGGACACCTCCTTTATAAAGCTATGACTGTATAGGCCAGAAAGCATAGCAGAGCCATCTAATACAAAGGAAGAAACAGAGAAACTCTGACAAATAGTGTAGGCAAAGGAATATGATACAAACAAAACTAAAGGATGCAACCCCATAAAGAGGGCTAAGTGAAACAGAGATCACCAAACTTCTTTACAAAGATTTCAAAATAAAAATCATAAAATTCTCAGGGATATACAGAAAAATATCAAAGACCTCAGGGAGGACTTAAACAAAGAGATAGAAGACTTGAAAAAGAGCCACTCATAGCTGAAGAGTACAGTATCTGAAACGAAACATACAATGGAGGGATTTAAGAGTAGATTGGTACAAGTATAGGAGACAGTGATACGGATGGAAGTTAGAGAAGAGGAAAACAAAGAAGTTGAGTAACAGACAGAAAAAGGGACCTGTAGGAATGATAAAAGAGCCATGTTCCCAATCGAAACAAAGCAATATTTTCATACTCGAGGGGTACCAGGAGGAGAAGAGAAAGACAAATTGATAGAACATCTCTTTAAAGAAATAATGGTTGAAAATATCCCCAATTGGGGGAAGGAAATAGACACTCAAGTTATGGAAGTGCAGAGATCCCCTAAAAAAGGAAACCTGGGAAAACAACATTAAGAAATATAATAATTAAAATGGCAAAGTTCAAGCACAAAGAGAGAGTATTGAAAGAAGCCAGAGAGAAAAATGATTACGTATAAAGGAAATCCCATCAGGCTATCAGCAGACTTCTCAACAGAAACTCTGCAGGCCAGAAGGGAATTGCATGATAAATATATCATGTACTGAAATACATAATGTACTGAAAAAGAAGGCCCTCTAAACCAGAGTCCTCTACCTGGCAAGATTATCACTTAAACTCAAAGCAGGTATTAAACAATTTATAAATAAATGAAAGTTGGAGGAATTTGCTACCACTAAGCCAGCCTTACAAGATACATTGATGGACTGCTGTAGATGGAAATGACCCTAAGGCTAAATATCTTTCACCAGTGAAAATAAATCAACATTAAAAGTAGTAAACTAACTAATTAGCAAGCAAGTACAAAATTAAAAATAAGGAAAAGAAGCAAAATCACCTATACACAAAATCAGTCAAGGAATACCAAAAAAAGTGCAGATTATGACATCTAACATGAAAAATATGGAGGAAAAAAGGAAGGAAAATGATGTAATTTTGGATTGTGTTTGAAATAATCAGCAATTTAAGATAGACTAATATATAGTAAGGAACCTGTCTTTGAACATTGGGTAACCACAAAATTAAAGCCAACAATAAATACACAACAACAAAAAAAATTAATTAAAAATAAGAGAAATCAAGAGTTCTGGGAAGATGGCGGCGTGAGCAGGGCAGAGGAAATCTCCTCCCAAAACCATATATATCTATGAAATTAAAGCAAATACAACTATTCCTAAAAGAGAACAGAATATACAGGACAGTGCACAGCCTGCATCTGCACCTGAGAGGACTTGGCACCCTGCGAGGCGGGTAAGATATGGAGCTGCAACCTGGTGGGACCCGAGCACTCCCCCACCCCAGTGCACCAGTGGGAAGAGAGGATTCAGAGCCAGGAGGGAGTGGAAGTACAGGCCCATGAAATAACCAGCCCTGGTGATCTACACGGGGAGCACTGACACACATTGTGCAGTGTATCGGATATTGGAGAGGCACAGGTGCAGGTTTTGAGCTGGGAATGTGCTTGGGTCCTTGCAGCAGGTTCCCAGGGACAAAAGAAAAGTGCACGCTTTTTATGGAAGCCTTAAAGAAGCAAGGGCCCAGGATTGTCCCAGCACACTTGGCCCAGCAGGCTGGGAGTCCTGAGGAATTTCGGTCCCCTTGGCTGACGACTGGAAAAAGTAGCAACACTGAAACTTCACACAGAGAACAACAGCCTCCCATTCGTTCCTGCCCCGGCCAGAGCCACAAAGGGCCTTGCGGAGCTGTGCAGCCATGGCTGCAGAATAGTGGAGCAACAGCACCACCTACAGGATCCTTACAGAATCTACCATCAGTGGGTGTTTTCTTGTTTTTGTTTTTGTTTTTCCTTTCTTTTCTTTTCTCTTTTCCTTCTCTTCCTTCTTTTTCCTTTGTTTGTTTTTGTTTTTTGTTTTTGTTTTTTTTTAAAGTCTTAAAGAGCCCAGCTGACATATGTGGCACCTACCACTGACCACTTCTATCGCCATGAAAAGAGAGAAGAATATGGTACAGACCAAGCTCACCCAGACACAGACAACACCAGAGAGGGAGACTGAAGGGATAGAAATGCACAATCTTCCTGAAAAAGAATTCAGAATAAAAGTCATAACCATGCTGATGGATCTACAGAGAAATATGCAAGAGCTGAGGGAGGAAGTGAGGGAAGTCAGGAAAGACAATGCAGAAATGAGACAAGCCACTGATGGGCTTAGCAACAGACTGGATGAGATGCAAGAGGCTGTTAATGAAATAGAAAACAGAGAACAGGAATACAGAGAAGCTGAGGCGAGAGACACAAAAGGATCTCTAGGAATGAAAGAATATTAAGAGAACTGTGTGAACAATTCAAACGGAACAATATTTGCATTATAGGAGTACCAAAGGCAGAAGAGAGAGAAAAAGGGATAGAAATTGTCTTTGAAGAAATAATTGCTGAAAACTTCCCCACGCTGGGGAAGGAAATAGTCTCTTAGTCCACAGAAGCCCTCAGATCTCCCAACACAAGGGACCCAAGGAAGACAACACCAAGACACATAATAATTAAAATGGCAAAGATCAAAGATAAGGACAGAGTATTAAAGGCAGCTAGAGAGAGAAAAATGATCACCTACAAAGGAAAACCCATCAAACTATCATCAGACTTCTCAACAGAAACCTTATAGGCCAGAAGAGAATGGCATGATATTAATTAACATAATGAAACAGAAGGTCCTTGAACGAAGAATATTTTATCCAGCACGATTATCATTTAAATATGATGGAGGGTTTAAATAATTTCCAGACAAGGGAAAGCTGAGAGAATTTGCCTCCCATAAACCACCTCTACAGGACATCTTAAAGGAACTGCTCTAGAGGGAAGTCCTCCTAAGGCTAAAAAGATGTCACCAGAGAAAATAAAATCATAGCAAAGAAAGCAGACCATCCAAATACTAAAGGCAAAGAATAAAACACCTAGTATATAAAGAATGCAGGAGGAAGAATAATGGAGAGAAATAAAGAAACATCAGACTGTGTTTCCAATAACTTAAAAAGAAAGCTAAGTTAGATTGTTAGATAGTAAAGAAGCAACCTTTGAACCTTTGGTAACCATGAATCTAAATCCAGCAATGGGAATAAGTACATATCTATCGATAATCACCCTAAATGTAAATGGACTGAATGCACCAATCAAAAGACACAGAGTAATAGAATCGATAAAAAAGCAAGACCCATCTATATGCTGCCTAGAAGAAACTCACCTCAAACCCAAAGATATACACAGACTAAAAGTGAAGGGATGGAAAAAGATATTTCAGGAAAACAATAAGGACAAAAAAGCAGGTATTGCAGTATTTGTATCAGACAAAATAGACGTCAAAACAAAGAAAGTAACAAGAGATAAAGAAGGACATTAGATAATGATAAAGGGTTCAATACAACAAGAAGATATAACCATTATAAATATATATGCACCTAACACCGGAGCGCCATACGTGAAACAGATACTAACAGAAATGAAGGAGGAAATAGACAGCAATGCATTCATTTTAGGTGACTTCAACACACCACTCACTCCAAAGGACAGATCAACCAGACAGAAAATAAGTAAAGACACAGAGGCACTGAACAACACACTAGAACAGATGGACCTAACAGACATCTACAGAACTCTACATCCAAAAGCAACAGGATACACATTCTTCTCAAGTGCACATGGAACATTTTCCAGAATAGACCACATACTAGGCCACAAAAAGAAACTCAGTAAATTCAAAAATATTGAAATTCTACAGCCAACTTATCAGATCACAAAGGTATAAAACTAGAAACAAATTTTAGAAAGAAAACAAAAAGGCTCACAAATACATAGAGATTTAACAACATTCTCCTAATTAATCAATGGGTTAACAACCAAATCAAAACAGAAATCAAAGAATAGACAAATGACAACAACACAAAGCCAAAACATCTGTGGGATGCAGCAAAGGCAGTTCTAAGAGGAAAGTATATTGCAATACAGGCCTATTTAAAGAAGGAAGAACATTCCCAAATGAATAGTCTAAAGACACAATTAGTGAAATTGGAAAAAGAAGAACAAATGAGACCCAAAGTCACCAGAAGGAAGGACATAATAAAGATGAGAGAAGAAGTAAATAAAATTGAGAAGAATAAAACAATAGAAAAAAATCAATGAAACCAAGAGCTGGTTCTTTGAAAAAATAAACAAAATAGATAAACCCCTAGTCATACTTATTAAGACAAAAAGAGAATCTACACACATAAACAGAATCAGAAATGAGAAAAGAAAAATAATGACAGACCCCACAGAAATACAAAGAATTATAAGAGAATATTATGAGACTCCATATGCTAACAAGCTGGAAAATGTAGAAGAAATGGACAACTTCTTAGAAAAATACAACCTTCCAAAACTGACCAAACGAGAATCAGAAAAACTAAACAGACCAATCACCAGCAACGAAATTGAAGTGGTGATCAAAAAACTACCCAAGAACAAAAACCCCGGACAAGATGGATTCACCTCTGAACTCTACCAAACATATAAAGAACAAATAACACCCATTCTCCTTAAAGGTTTCCAAAAAATAGAAGAGGAAGGAATACTTCCAAACTCATTCTATAAAGCCAGCATCACTCTAATACCAAAACCTGGCAAAGACCTCATGAAAAAAGAAAATTACAGACCAATATCCCTGATGAACGTAGATGCAAAAATATTCAACAAAATATTAGCAAACCAAATTCAAAAATACATCAGGAGGATCATACACCATGATCAGGTGGGATTCATCCCAGAGATGCAAGGATGGTACAACATTCGAAAGTCCATCAACATCATCCACCACATCAACAAAAATAAGAAAAAAAATCACATGATCATCTCCATAGATGCTGAAAAATCATTTCACAAAATTCAGCATCCATTCATGATTAAAACTCTCAACAAAATGGGTATAGATGGCAAGTACCTCAACATCATAAAGGCTTTATATGACAAACCAACAGGTAACATCATACTTAACAGCAAGAAGCTGAAAGCTTTTCATCTAAGATTGGGAACAAGACAGGTATGCCCACTCTCCCCACTGTTATTCAACATAGTACTGGAGGTCCTAGCCATGGCAATTAGACAAAACAAAGATATACAAGGCATCCAGATTGGTAAAGAAGAAGTCAAATTGTCACTATTTGCAGATGACATGATATTGTACATAAAAAACCCTAAAGACGCCACTCCAAAACTACTAGAACTAATATCTGAATTCAGCAAAGTTGCAGGATACAAAATTAACACACAGAAATCTGTTGCTTTACTATACACTACGGATGAACTAACAGAAAGAGAAATCAGCAAAACAATTCCATTCACAATTGCATCAAAAGAATAAAATACATAGGAATAAACCTAACGAAGGAAGTGAAAGACCTATACTCTGAAAACTACAAGACACTCCTAAGAGAAATTAAAGAGGACACTAACAAATGGAAATTCATCCCATGCTCTTGGCTAGGTAGAATAAATATTGTCAAAATGGCTATACTACCTAAAGCAATCTATAGATTCAATGCAATCATTATCAAAATACCAACAGCTTTCTTCAATTAAATGGGACAAATAATTCTAAAATTTATATAGAACCACAAAAGACCCCGAATAGTCAAAGCAATCCTCAGAAAGAGGAATAAAACAGGGGGAAATACGCTCCCTAACTTCAAGCTCTACTACAAAGCCACAGTAATCAAGACAATATGGTATTGGCACAAAACAGACCCACAGATCAGTGGAACAGAATAGAAAATCCAAACATTAACCCAAACATATATAGTCAATTAATATTTGACAAAGGAGACTTGAATATACAGTGGCGAGATGACAGCCTCTTCAGCAGCTGGTGTTGGCAAAACTGGACAGCTCCATGTAAGAGAATGAAACTGGACTACTGTCTAACCCCATACACAAATGTCAACTCAAAAGGGATCAAAGGCCTGAATGTAAGTCATGAAACCATAAAACTCTTAGAGAAAACATAGGCAAAAATTCTTGGACACAAACATGAGCGACTTCTTTATGAACATGTCTCCTCGAGCAAGGGAAACAAAAGCAAAAATGTACCACTGGGACTATATTAAGCTGAAAAGCTTCTGTACAGCAAAGGACACCATCAGCAGAACAAAAAGAGATCCTACAGTATGGGAGAATATATTCATAAATGACGTATCCGATAAGAGGTTGACATCCAAAATATATAAAGAACTCACGCACCTCAACAAACATAAAGTAAATAATCCAATTAAGAAATGGGCAGAGGACATGAATAGACACTTCTCCAAAGAAGAATCTCAGATGGCAACAGGCACATGAAAAGATGCTCCATATCGCTAATTATCAGAGAAATGCAGATTAAAACCACAATGAGATATCACCTCACACCAGTGAGGATGGCCAACATCCAAAACACAAACAACAACAACAAATGTTGGCGAGGATGTGGAGAAAAGGGAACCCTCCTACACTGCTGGTGGGAATGCAAATTAGTTCAACCATTGTGGGAAGCAGTATGGAGGTTCCTCAAAAAACTCAAAATAGAAATACCATTTGAACCAGGAATTCCACTCCTAGGAATTTAGCCTAAGAATGCAGCAGCTCAGTTTGAAAAAGATATATGCACCCCTGTGTTTATCGCAGCACTATTTACAATAGCCAAGAAATGGAAACAATCTAAGTGTCCATCAGTAGAGGAATGGATAAAGAAGATGTGGTACATATACACAATGGAATATTATTCAGCCATAAGAAGAAAACAAATCCTACCATTAGCAACAACATGGATGGAGCTAGAGAGTATTATGCTCAGTGAAATAAGCCAAGCCAAAAAAGAGAAGTACCAAATGATTTCACTCATACGTGTAGTATAAGAGCAAAGAAAAAACTGAAGGAACAAAACAGCAGCAGAGTCACAGAACCGAAGAACGGACAAATAGTTACCAAAGGGAAAGGGGCTGGGGAGGATGGGTGGGAAGGGAGGGACAAGGGGGAAAATGGAGCATTATGATTAGCAGATGTAATGTTGCGAGGGCACGGGGAGGGCTGTAGAACTCAGAGAAGACAAGTAGTGACTCTATAGCATCTCACTATGCTGATGAACAGTGACTGTAATGGGGTTGGTAGGGGGGACCTGATGAAGGGGTAGTTTAACCATCATAATATTGCATATGTAATTGTAGATTCATGATACCAAAATAAACTATAAAATGTTAAAAAATAAAAAATAAATTAAAAAATATAAATAAGGGAAATCTAATTACAACACTAAAGAAAATCATAATTGACAGAACAGTATAAGACTGGAAGAAAGGTACAAGGAGAAGATATAAAAACAAATAGAAGACAATTAATAAAATGGAAATAAGTATGTATTGATTAATAAGCACCTTAAATGTAAATGGACTAAATGCGCGTATCAAGAGGCATGGACTGGCAGAATGGTTAAGGAAAGAAGACACATCTATATGCTGTCTACCAGAGACTCATTTCAGACCCATAGAAATACACAGACTAAAAGTGAAGGGATGGAAAAAGATATTCCATGAAAATAATAGGGAGAAAATGTGGAATTAACAGTACCTATATCAGAAAAAAATTGATTTCAACATAAAGAAAGTAACAAGAGACAAAGAAGACATTACATAAAGATAAAGGGATCAGTCCAACATAAGGATATAAGCATTATAAATATATATGTACCCAATATAGGAGCACCTAAGTATGTAAAATAAATACTAAAAGAATTAAAGAGGGGAGAGATTCTCAAGATGGCGGCATGAGTAGGGTGGCGGAAATCTCCTCTCAAAACTGTATATTTTGAAAATACAGCAAATACAACTATTCCTAAAATAGAGACCAGATAATATAGAACAACAGCCAGGATACATCTGCGAGACCTGAGCATCTCATGAAAAGGGTAAGATACAAAAACGTGACCTGGCGGGACCCAAGCACTCCCCCCACCCCAGCTCACTGGTGGGAGGAAAGTAGTCAGAGTGGGGAGCGTGTGGAAGCACAGGACTGCTAAATAACCAGCCCTAGTAATCTGCACCAGGAGCACAGACACACATCACATGGTGTAATAGATAGATATTAGAGAAACGGAAAATAAAATCTGAGACTAAGACTGTGAACATGTCCCCACATCCAGCTGCCCTGGGACAAAAGTCTTAAAGGGACAAGGGTTTAACAGGTGGACAAAATTGTACTGGAACAGTCAGGCCAGCAGGCTGGGGACATTAAGGAACTTCAAGGGCCCTAACCCCATGAGTGGCAATGCAGCTCTGAAGCCCCTCACAGCGATAAGCAGTTTGCCGTTCATTCCCTCCCACCAGCACTGCAAGCAAACCGGCAGACTCGCCTTTGCTGTGGACCAGCTGGGCAACAGCCCTGCCCAAAGCAACCACACAGTCTTCTCACAGTACACAGCTAACCAGGCCACACCCAGAGGCTGCCCCTTGCATGCAGCTGCTCGGCACAGACAGTGGAGAGACGGTGCATAGCCTGAAAGGCACAAAGGGGCATTATTCACATGGCGAACACGTGCCACTCACCTGCAACTTATGCCAGTGCCCTAGGCCATCCAGAGGGCCGCCCCACCCGTGGCAGCTTAGGGGATAAACCCACAGGCTTCCCCAAGGCCCTGGTTGACTGGAAAAGGCATAAGAAGCCGGGGCAAACTCTGGAATGCACGAAGGAGTGCCGTTTTTGCAGGAGAACACACGCCACTCACCTGCAAACCCACTAGTGCCCTAGGCTGGATCGAGGGCTGCCCCAACCATGGCAGCTCAAGGGATTAACCCAGAGACTGCATCCTGTGTGAAGTTAACTGGCACAGGCAGTGGAGATGGGCAAGGCAAGCAGCAAGCAGGAAGAGAATTTTTTTTCCCAGCTGACACATGTGCCACTTGCTGGCAATCACTTCCATTGCCATGAAAATGCAGAAGAAACTGGTTCAGTCCAAAATCACTCAAACGCCAGGGAGAGGGCTTGGTGAGACAAATAACCAATATTCCTGGAAAATAATTCAAAATAAAAGTCATAACCATGCTGATGGAAATATGCAAGAGCTAAGGGATGAATTCTGGAGTGAGATAACAGAAATGAAACAAACAATGGAAAGATTTAAGAGCATACTGGATGAAGTGGAAGATACTGTTAATGGAATAGAAATCAGAGAACAGGAATACAGAGAAGATGAGGCAGAGAAGATAAACGGATCTCTAGGAATGAAGGAATATTAAGAGAACAGTGTGACAAATGCAAATGTAACAATATTCGCATTATAGTGGGACAAGAAGAAGAGAGAGAAAAAGGGATAGAAAGTGTCTTTGAAAAAATAAGTGCTGAAAACTTCCCCAATCTGGGGATGGAAATATTCTCTCAGAACATGCAAGTCCACAGATATCCCAAAACAATGGACCCAAGGAGGGCAACACAAAAACATATGATAATTAAAATGGCAAAAATGACAGAGACCCATCAGGCTATCATCAGACTTCTCAACAGAAACCTTATAGGCCAGAACATAATGGCATGATACATTTAATGCAATGAAACAGAAGGGCCTAGAACCAAGAATACTGTATCCAGCAATATTATCATTTAAATTTGGAAGAGGGACTAAAAAGTTCCCAGGTAAGCAAAAGTTGAGGGAATTTACCTCCCACAAAACACCTCTAAAGTGTATTGTAAAGGGACTGCTCTAAATAGAAGTACTCCTAATGCTAAATAGATGTAAGCAGAGAAATTAAATAACAGCAAATAAGGGGACCAACCATATACTAACTCAAGGCAAAGTAAAATCAGCTATCCAGAAAATCAGACAAAAGAAACACAAATGAGTACAAAATAAAACACCTAACATATAAAGAGTGGAGGAGGAAGAAAAAGAAGGGAGATAAATAAAGAATCATCAGACTGTGTTTATAATAGCATAATAAGCAAGTTAAAGATAGACGGTTAGAGAGTAAAGAAGCTACCCTTGAACCTTTGGTAACCACGAATCCAAAGCCTGCAATGGCAATAAGTAAGTATCTATCAATAATCACCCTAAATATAAATGGAATGAATACATCCATCAAACGGCACAGAGTAATAGAATGGACAAAAAAGCAAGACACATCTACATACTGCTTATAAGACACTCACCTCAAACCCAAATATATACAGAGAATATGAAGGAAGGGATAAAAAAGATATTTCAAGCAAACAATATGGAGAAAAAAGCAGATGCCACAGTACTTGTATCAGACAAAATAGACTTCAAAACAAAGATAGTAAAAAGAGATAAAGAAGGATATTGCATAATGATAAAGGGGGCAGTCCAACAAGAGGACATAACTATTACAAATATCAATTCCCCCAACACAGGAGCACCTACATATGTGAAACAAATACTAGCAGAATTAAAAGGGGAAATAGAATGCAGTGCAGTCATTTAATGAGACTTCAACACACAATTCATTCCAAAGGACAGATGAACCAGACAGAAAATAAGTAAGGACACAGGGGCACGGAACAACACACTAGAACAGATGGATCTAACAGACATCTACAGAACTATACATGCAAAAGCAGCAGGATACACATTCTTCTTAAGTGCACATGGAACATTTTCCAGAATAGACCACATACTAGGCCACAAAAAGAGCCTCAGTAAATTCAAAAAGATTGAAATTCTACCAATCAACTTCTCAGATCACAAAATTATAAAACTAGAAATAAATTGTACAAAGAAAACAAAAAGGCTCACACACACATGGCGGCTTAACAACGTGTTCATAAATAATCAAAGGATCAATGACCAAATTAAAACAGAGATCAAGAAATATATGGAGACAAATGAAAACAAGAGTACAATGCCCCAACTTCTGTGGGATGCACTAAAGACAGTTTTAAGAGGAAAGTTAATAGCATTCCAGGCCTATTTAAAGAAGGAAGAACAAACCCAATTAATAGTCTAAATTCACAATTATAGAAACTGGCAAAGGAAGAACAAATGGGACCAAAGTCAGCAGAAGGAGGGATATAATAAAGATCAGAGAAGAAATAAATAAAATTGAGAAGAGTAAAACAATAGAAAAAAATCACTGAAACCAAGAGCTGGTCCTTTGATTAAATAAACAAAATAGATAAACCCCTAGCCAGATGTATTAAGAGAAAAAGAGAATCTACACACATAAACAGAAACAGAAATGAGAAAATAAAAAACACAACGGACACCACAGACATACAAAGGATTATTAGAGAATACTATGAAAATCTATAGGCTAACAAACTGGATAACCTAGAAGAAATGGACAACATTCTAGAAAAATACAACCCTCCAAGACTGACTAAGGAAGAAACATAAAACCTAAACAGACCAATTACCAGCTGAGAAATTGAATTGGTAATCAAAAAACAACCCCAAAACAAAATCTCAGGCCCGATGTATTCACCGCTGAATTTTATGAGAGATTTAGAGAAGACATAATACCAATTCTCCTTAAAGTTTTCCAAAAAATAGAAGAGGAGGGAATACTTCCAAATTCATTCTATGAAGCCAGCATCACTCTAATACCAAAACAAGGCAAAGACCCCCTCACAAAAAAGAAAATTACAGACCAATATCCCTGATGAGCATAGATTCAAAAATACTCAACAAAATATTAGCAAACAGAATTAAAAAATACATCAAAAAGATCATCCATCATTATTCCAGGCATGCAAAGATAGTACAACATTCGAAAATCCATCAACATCATCCACTAAATCAACAAAAAGGACAAAAACCACATGATCATGTCCATAGACACCGAAATACATTCGACAAAATTCAACACCCAATCATGATAAAATATCTCTACAAAATGGGTATAGAGGGCAAGTACCTCAACATAATAAAGACCATATATGACAAACCCACAGCCAACATAATACTTAACAGCGAGAAGCTGGAAGTGTTTCCAATAAGGTCAGGAAAAATACAGGGATGCTAACTCTCCTCACTTTTATTCAACATAGTTATGGAAGTCCTGGCCATGGCAATAAGACCAAACAAAGAAATAAAAGGCATCCAGATTGGTAAGGAACATGTCAAACTGTCACTATTTGGAGGTGACATGATATTGTACATAAAAATCCTTAAAGAATCCACTCAAAAACTACTAGAACAAATATCTGAATTCAGCAATGTTGCAGAAGACAAAATTAATACACAGAAATATGTTACAATCCTATACACTAATGATGAATTAGCAGAAAGAGAAATCAGGAAAACAAGCCCATTCACAATTGCATCAAAAAGAATAAAATATCAAGGAATAAACATAACCAAGGAAGTGAAAGACCTATACCCCGAAAACTACAAGACACTTTGAAATTAAAGAGGACACTAACAAATGGAGATTCTTTCCATGCTCTTGGGTAGGAAGAATTCATATTGTCAAAATGGCCATCCTGCCTAAAGCAATCCAGAAATTCAAGGCAAACCTTATCAAAATACCAACAGCATTCTTCAATGAACTAGAACAAATCATTCTAAAACTCATATGGAACCACAAAAGACCCCAAATAGCCAAAGCAAACCTGAGAAGAAACAACAAAGCATGGGGGATCTTGCTTCCCACCTTCAAGCTCTAGTACAATGTCACAGTAATCAAGACAATTTGGTACTCCACAAGAACTGACCAACGGCCAGTGGAACGGAATAGACAGTCCAGATATTAACCCAAACATATATGGTCAATTAATATATGATAAAGGAGCCATGGATATACAATGGGGAAATGACAGCCTCTTCAACAGCTAGTGTTGGAAAAACTGGACAGCTACATGTAAGAGAATGAAATTGGATCATTGTCTAACCCCATACACAACAGAAAACTCAAAATGGATCAAAGACCTGAATGTAAGTCATGAAACCATAAAACTCTTAGAAAAACACATAGGCAAAAATCTCTTCGGCATAAACATGAGCAACTTCTTCATGCACATATCTCCCTGGATAAGAGAAACAAAAGCAAAAATGAACAAGTGGGACTATATCAAACTAAAAAGCTTCTGTACGGCAAAGGACACCATCAATAGAACAAAAACACATCCTACAATGTGGGTAAATATATTCATAATTGACATGTCCGATAAAGGGTTGACATCCACAGTATATAAAGAGTTCACGCACCTCAACAAACAAAAAGCAAATAATCCAATTAAAAAATGGGCAGAGGATCTGAACAGACACTTCTCCAAAGAAGAAATTCAGATGGCCAGCAGGCACATGAAAAGATGTTCCACATCGCTAATCATCAGAGAAATGCAAATTAAAACCACAATGAGATATCACCTCACACCAGTTAGGATGGCCACCATCCAAAAGACAAACAACCACAAATGTTGTTGAGGATGTGGAGAAAGGGGAACCCTCCTAACACTGCTGGTAGGAATGTAAATTAGTTCAACCATTGTGGAAAGCAGAATGGAATTTCCTCAATAAACTAAAATTAGAAATACCATTTGACCCAGGAATCCCACTCCTAGGAATTTACCCTAAGAATGCAGTGCCCTAGTTTGAAAAAGACATAAGCACCCCTATGTTTATAGCAGCACTATTTACAATAACCAAGAAATGGAAGCAACCTAAGTGCCCATCAATAGATGAATGGACAAAGAAGCTGTGGTACATATACAAAATGGAATATTATTCAGCCATAAGAAGAAAACAAATCCTACCATTTGCAGCAGCATGGATGGAGCTAGAGGGCATTATGCTCAGTGAAATAAGCCAGGCTGAGAAATACAAGTACCAAATGATTTCACTCATATGTGGAATATAAGAACAAAGAAAAAAAATGAAGGAACAAAACAGCAGCAGACTCACAGAACCCAAGAATGGACTAACAGTTACCAATGGGAAAGGGAATGGGAATGATATGTGGGATGGGAGGGATAAGGGGGAAAAAGGGGCATTACGATTAGCACACATTATGTAGGGGGGGCACGGGGAAGGCAGTACAACACAGAGAAGACAAGTATCCATTCTAGAGCATCTTACTATTCTGATGTGCAGTGACTGTAATGGGGTATTTGGTGGGGACTTAATAAAGGGGGGAGTCTAGTAACCATAATGTTGCTCATGTAATTGTACATTAATGATACAAGAGTAAAAAATAAATAAAAGGGGTAAACTGATTGCAACACATTCATGTTAGGAGACTTTAACAAACCACTTAAATCAGCAGACAGATCAACTAGACAGATAATAAATAAGGAAACAGAGGCAATGAACAATTCATTCGATCAAATGGACTTCACACATATCCACAGAACACTCCACACAAAAGTAGGAGGATACACATTTTTCTCAGGTGTACATGGAACATTCTCAAGAATAGTTCTTTATTAGGCCAAAAAAAGAGCCACAATGAATTAAAAAAGATTGAAATTGTATCCAGCAGCTTCTCAGACCACAATGGTATGAAACTAGAATTAAATGACACAGAGAACACAAAAAATCCTACACACACAGGGGCTAAACAACGTCCTTCTAAATAATCAATGCATCAGTGAAAAATTAAAACAGATATCAGGCAATACATGGAGACAAATGAAAACAAAAACACACAGATGAGGAAGAAGAAGGAGGAAAAAAAGAACCTTTTGGTTGTGTTTGTAATAGCCTACTAAGTGAATTAAATTAGACTGTTATATAGTAAGGGAATTACCCTTTAACCTTTGGTAACCACAAATCTAAAGCCTACAATGGAAATAATTACATACCTATTGATAATCACCCTAAATTTAAATGGTCTGAATGCACCAATCAAAAGACGTAGAATCACTGAATGGATAAAAAACAAGGCCCATCTATATGATGCCTACAAGAGACTCACTTTAAACCCAAAGACATACACAGACTGAAAGTAAAGGGATGGAAAAAGATATTTCATGCAACTAATAGGGAGAAAAAAGCAGGAGTTGCAGTACTTGTATCAAACATAATAGACTTCAAAACAAAGTCACAAGAGACAAAGAAGGACATTACATAATGATAAAGGGATCAGTCCAACAAGAGGATATAACTATTGTAAAAATCTTTGCACCCAACACAGGAGCACCTACATATGTGAAACAAATACTAACAGAATTAAAAGGGGAAATAGAATGCAATGCATTTATTTTAGAACACTTCAACACACCACTCATTCCAAAGGACAGATCAACCATACAGAAAATAAGTAAGGAGAAAAAGAAGCATGGAACAATGTATTAGAATGGATGGACCTAATGGACATCTACAGAACACTGCACCCAAAAGCAAGAGGATACACATTCTTCTCAAGTGCACATGGAACATTTTCAAGAATAGAGCATATACTAGGCCACAAAAAGAGCATCAGTAAATTCTAAAATATTGAAATTGTAACAACCAGCTTCTCAGAGCACAAAGGTATGTAACTAGAAATAAATTATGCAAAGAAAATGAAAAAGCCCATAAACGCATGGAGGCTTAATAACACTCTCCTTAATAATCAATGGATGAATGACCAAATTAACACAGAGATAAAGCAATATATGGAGACAAATGATAAGAATTCAACACCGCAAAATCTGTGGGACACAGGAAAGTGTGTGCTAAGAGGCAAGTATATTGCAATACAGGCCTACCTCAGGAAGGAATAACAATCCAATATGAACAGTCTAAATGCACAATTCACAAAACTAGGAAAAGAAGAACAAATGAGGTGCAAATTCAGTAGAAGGAGGAACATAATAAAGATTAGAGCAGAAATAAATAAATTGAGAAGAATAAAAGTACAGAAAGTATCAATGAAACCACGAGCTAGTTCTTCAAGAAAGTAAACAAAATAGATAAAAACCCAGTCAGACTTATCAAGAAAAAAAAAGAGTCAACTCACATAAACAGAATCAGAAATGAGAAAGGAAAAATCACTACAGACAACCCAGAAATACAAAGAATTATGAGAGAATACTATGAAAAATTATATGCAAACAAACTGGATAACCTAGAATAAATGGACAACTGTTTAGAAAAATGCAACCTTCATAGGCTGACCCAGGAAGAAATAGAAAATCTGAATAGAACAATTACCAGCAACGAAATTGAATCAGTAATCAAGAAACTACCTAAAAACAAAACTCCTGGACCAGATGGTTTCACTGCTTAATTTTATCAAACATTTAGTGAAGAGCTAATACCCATACTCCTTAAAGTTTTCCAAAAAGTAGAAGACGAGGGAATACTCCCAAACCCATTCTACAAGGCCAGCATCACTCTAATACCAAAACCAGGCAAAGACACCACACACACACACAAAAAAAAATTACAGACCAATAACCCTGATGAACATAGATGCAAAAATACTCAACAAAATATTAGCGAACAGAATTCAAAAATACATCAAAAAGATAACATGTAATGATCAAGTAGGATTTATTCCAGGGATGCAAGGATGGTACATTTGAAAATCCTTCAACATCATCCACCACATCAACAAAAAAGGACAAAAACCACATGATCATCCCCAAAGATGTTGAAAAAATATTCAACAAAATTCAAAACCCATTCACAATAAAACCTCTCAACAAAATGGGTATAGAGGGCAAGTACATCAACAGAATAAAAGCCATATATGACAAACCCACAGCCAACATCATACTTAAACCTTTTCTTTTAAGATTGGGAACAAGAGAAGAATTCCTACTCACCTCACTTTTATTCAACATAGTTCTGGAGGTCGTAGCCATGGCCATCAGACAACATAAAGAAATAAAAGGCATCAGATTGGCAAGGAAGAAGTTAAACTGTCCATGTTTGCAGATGACATGATAGTATACATAAAAAACCCTAAAGAATCTACTCCAAAATTACTAGATTTAATATATGAATTCAGCAAAGCTGCAGGATATAAAACAAATACACATAAATATGTTGCATTTCTATACACTAACAATGAACTAGCAGAAAGAGAAATCAGGAAAATAATTCCATTCATAATTGCATCAAAAGTATAAAATACCTAGGAATAAACCTAACCCAGGAAGTGAAAGACCTATACTGTGAAAACTACAAGATATTCATTAGAGAAATTAAAGAGGATACCACTAAATGGAAACACATCCCATGCTCGTGGATAGGAAGAATTAATATTGTCAAAATGGACATCCTGCCTAAAGCAATCCACAGATTCAGTGCAGTCCCTATCAAAATACCAACAGCATTCTTCAATGAACTAGAGCAAATACTTCTAAAATTCATATGGAACCACAAAAGACCCCGCATAGCCAAAGCAATCCTTAGAAAGAAGAATAAAGCAGGGGGGATTATACTCCCCAACTTCAAGCTGTACTATAATGCCACAGTAATCAAGACAATTTGGTACTGGGACAAGAACAGACCCATATACCAATGGAATAGACTAGAGAGCCCAGATATAAACCTAAGCATATATGGTCAATTAATACATGATAAAGGAGCCATGTATATACAATGGAGAAATGACAGCATCTTCAACAACCAGTGTTGCAAAACTGGACAGCTACATGCAAGAGAATGGAACTGGATTATTGTCTAACCCCATACACAAAAGAAAACTCAAAATGGATCAAAGACCTGAAGGTAAGTCATGAGAACATAAAATTCTTAGACGAAGACATAGGCAAAAATCTCTTGAATATAAACACGAGCAACTTTTCCTTGAACACATGTCCTCTGGCAAGGGGAAAAAAATTAAAAATGAACAAATGGGACTACATCATGCTAAAAAGCTTCTGTATAGCAAAGGACACCATCAGCAGAGCAAAAAGGCATCCTACATTATAGGAGAATATATTTGCAAATGACATATCTGACAAGGGGTAAACATCAAAAATATATAAAGAACTCACATGCCTCAACACCCAAAAAGCAAATAACCCTATAAATGGGCAGAGGACATGAACAGACACTTCACCAAAGAAGAAATTCACATGGCCAACAGGCACATGAAAAGATGCTCCACATCGCTAATTGTCAGGGAAATGCATATTAAAACCACGATGATACATCACCTCACACCAGTTAGGATGGCCAACACCAAAAAGACTAGGAACAACAAATGCTGGCGAGGATGTGGAGAAAGCAGGACCCTCCTATACTGCTGGTGGAACTGTTAACTAGTTCAACCATTATGGAAAGCAATATGTAATTCCCTCAAAAAATCAAAAATAGAAATACCATTTGACCCAGGAATCCCACTCCTTGGAATTTACCCAAAGAAAATAACTTCTCAGATTTAAAAAGACATATGAACCCCTATGTTTCTCGCAGCACTATGTACAATAGCCAAGAAATGGAAGCAACCTAAGTGTCCATCAGTAGATGAATGGATAAAGAAGATGTGGTACATATACACAATGGAATACTACTCTGCAATAAGAAAGAAACAAATTCTACCATTTGCAACAACATGGATGGAGCTAGAGGGTATTATGCTCAGTGAAATAAGTTAGGCAGAGAAAGACAAATACCAAGTGATTTCTTTCATTTGTGGAGTATAACAACGAAGCAAAACTGAAAGAACAAAATAGCAGACTTACAGACTCCAAGAAGGGACTAATGGTTACCAAAAGGGAGTGGTTGGGGAGGACGGGTGGGGTGGGAGGGAGAAGGAGATTGTGGGGTATCATGATTAGTGCACATCGCATGTGTGCGGTCATAGTGAAAACAGTGTAGCTCAAAGAAGACAAATAGAGACTCTGTGACATCTTACTACACCGATGGACAGTGACTTTAATGGGGTTTGTGGGGGGACTCAATAATAAGGGTGATTGTAATAATCACATCGTTTTTCTCGTGAAACCTTCATAAGAGTGTATATCAATGATACCTTAATAAAAAAATAAAAAAAGATAAATAAATAAACACACAGACCAATATCTTTGGGGGGTGGCACAGGCAGTTCTAAGAGGAAAGTACATAGCAATACAGGATTACCTCAAGAAACAAGAACAATCCTAAATAAACAGTCTAAAAATATGAATTAAAGAAGTGAGAAAAAGAAGAACAATGTAATAACCACATCGTTTTTCTTGTGAAACCTTCATAAGAGTGTATATTAATGATACCTCAATAATAAATAAATGAATAAATAGATAAATAAATAAAAACACAGACCGATATATTTGGGGGTGGCAAAGGCAGTTCTAAGAGGAAAGTAGATAGCAATACAAGATTACCTCAGGAAACAAGAAGAATCCTAAATTAACAGTCTAAAAATATAAGTTAAAGAAGTGAGAAAAAGAACAAATGAAGTCTAAAGTCAGTAAGATGAGGAACATAATAAAGATAGGAGCAAAAATGAATAAAATAAAGAATAATGAAACAATAGAAAAAATCAATTAAACAGGAGCTGTTCTTTGAGAAAATACACAAAATAGATAAATGCCTAGAGACTTATCAAGAATAAAGAGAATGTACACACATAAAGAGAATCAGTAATGAAGAAGGAATTATCACAACAGTTACCACATAAATATAAAGAATTATTAGAGAATACTTCTGAACACATTCTATGAGGCCAGCATCACTCTAAACCAAAACCAGACAGACACCAAAAAAAAAAGAAAATTACAGGCCAATACCCCTGAAGAACAGAGATGCAAAAATCTTCAACACAGTATTAGCAAAGTGAATCCGAAAATACAACAAAAAGATCATCCATCATGATCAAGTGGAATTTATTCCAGGGATGCAAAGATGGTATAATATTCATAAATCAATCAATATCATACACTAAATTAACAAAAAGGATAAAAACCACATGATCATCTGTATAGGTGTTGAAAAAGTATTTGACAAAATTCAAAACCTACTCATGATAAACCTCTCAACAGAGTTATTTAGTGTACATATCTCAACATAATAAAGGCCATATATGACAAACCCAAAGCATGCATTATACTTAATAGCAAAAATCTGAAAGCCTTACTTCTAATGTCTGGAACAAGACAAGGATGTCCATTTTCACCACTTTTATTCAACACAGTACTGGGGGTCCTAGCGACAGCAATCAGAAAACACAAATAGATAAAAGGCATCCAAATTGGTAAGGAAGAAGTTAAACTCTCACTATTTGCAGGTGACTGATATTGTACATTGAAAACTCTAAAGAATCCACCAAAAGAACCCTACTAGAACTAATCAATGAATCCAGCAAAGTTGCAGGATACAAAATTAATATGCAGAAATCTGCTGCAATCCTATATACTAACAACAAATCAGCAGAAAGAGAAATCAGGAAAACAAGCCCATTTATAATTGCTTCAAAAATAATAAAATACCCCACGAGTAAACCTAATCAAGAAGTTAAAAGACCTATGCTCTGAAATCTACAAGAAACTCATGAGAGAAATTAGACACCAATAAATGGAAATTCTATGCTCATGAATAGGAAGAATATTGTCAAAATGACCATCCTTCCAAAGCAATTTACTGATTCAATGCAATCCCTATCAAAATACCAACAGCATTCTTCAATGAACTAAAACAAACAGTTCTAAAATTCATATGGAACCACAAAAGACTCCAAACAGCCAAAGCAATCCTGACAAAGAAGAACACAACTAGGGAGATTATGCTCTCTGACTTCAAGCTCTATTACAAAGATACAGTAATCAAAACAATTTGGTATTGGCACAAGAACAGACCCATAGATCAATGGAACAGAATAGAGAGCCCAGATACAAACCCACACTTCTATGGTTACTTAATATATGATAAGGATCCATGAATATATAATGGAGTAAAGAAAACCTCTTCAACAACAGGTGTTGGGAAAACTGGACAGCTACATCTAAGAGAATGAAATTGAATTACTATCTAACTCCATACACAAAAGTAAACTTGAAATGGATCAAAGACTTGAATGTAAGTCATGAAACCATAAAACCCTTAGAAAACAACATACATAAAAATCTCTTGAATATAAGCATGAGCAATTTTTCCTGGACACATGTCCATGGGCGAGAGAAACAAAATAAATATTGAACAAGTGGGTCTACATCAAACTAAAAGCTTTCTATACACTAAAGGAGACTATCAGGAGAATACAAAGGCACCCTACAGTATGGGAGAATATATTCATAAATGACTCATCTGATAAGGGGTAATATCCAAAAAATATGAAGAACTCAAATGCCTCAACACCCATAAAACAAATAACCCAATTAAGAAATGGGCAGAGGACCTTAAAAGCTTCCCAACAAAGAAAAACAAATGGCTAACATGCACATGAATGATGCTCCACATCACTAATCATCCAGGAAATGCAAATTACAACCACAAGGAGATATCACCTCACACCAGTCAGAATGGCCACTATCCAAAAGGCAGAAACAACAAATGCTCATGAGGATGTAGAGAAATTGGAATCCTCCTACACTGATGGTGGGACTGTAAATTTATGCAACTGCTGTGGAATGCAGTATGGAGGTTCGTCAAAAAAACTAAAAATAGAAATATCATTTGACCTAGTAATTCCATTCCTGGGAATTTACACAAAGAAATATGCACCTGATTTGAAAAGATATATGCACCCCTATGTTTATCACCACACTGTTTGCGATAGCCAAGATATGGGAGCAACCTAAATGTCCACCAACAGATGAATGGAGAAAGAAGATGTGATACATATCCACAAAGGAATATTATTCAGCCACGAAAGGAAAAGAAATCCTGCCATTTGCAAGAACATGGATGGATCTAGAGGGTACAATTCTTAGTGAAATAACTCAGCAGGAAAAGGTCAAATACCATATGATTTCACTTATTTGTGGAATTTAAAAACAAAGCAAAAAAGAAGGAACAAAATAGCAGTAGTCTCATAGGCACTGAGAAGTACCAGTGGTTACCTAGGGGGTGGGATTGGTCGGGTGTGGGGGGGAAGAGGAGGGTTATAAAAGGGCACAATAATTTGCAATCATAATGTAAGTTGATCATGGGGACTGTTGAACCCCTGTGATAGACATTTGAAACCAACATAAGACTGTATATTAATGAACATTTAATAAAAACATTAATACATGACAATAAGTACATACCTATCAATAATTTCATTAAACACAAATGGACTGAATGCACCAATCAAAAGACATAGGGTGGTAGAATGGATAAAGAAACAAGAACTGTCAATACGCTGCCTACAGAGACTCATTTCAGACCTAAAAACATACATAGACTGAAAGTGAAGGGATGGGAAAGATATTTTATGGAAATGAAAGGGAGATAAAAGCAGGAGATGTAGAGGACTGGATTAAAGATGGCAGTGTGAGAGGTGAGACAGAGACCTCCTCCTAAAACCACATATAATATGAAAATATAATTAATACAACTAATCCTGAAAGAGCAACAGGAAAGAAGGCTGCAATAGACTGCATACACCCAGAGAAAAGAGCAGACCTCACAGAACAGGGTAACATACCAAAGCTGTGACCCAGCAGGACCCAACCCCTTCCACCACCCCAGGTAACCAACAGTAGGAAGAGAAACAGAGCATGGAGGGAGTGGAGGCCTGGAACTGCTGAACACCTGGCCCTGGAGATGTGCTCTGGGAGTACGAACTTACATTGCATGGTGCTCTCGTGATTTAGTGAGGTTGGAAAGCTAAGACAGGTGGAATACCTGGAGAGATGGAGATTCCAGCTGCTTGTGGAAAACAGGGATTCATATCCAGCTGATCTGGGTGGGCAGTCTGAGAGACTTCCTAACAGAGAGAGGGCAGCTAAAGGGGCAAGGACTGCACAGAGCTCACTACTCAGGAGAAAGGACAGGTAGACAAAGTTGTCCGGGTGCACTCTGCCCAGCAGGTTGGGAGCTTAAACAATCTTCGGGCACTCTATCCCCCTTGATGGCAATGCAGCTCCAAGGGCCCTCACCATGATACTCAACCTGCTGTGTCTTTCCCCAGGTTAGCCTGCAGCTGGCGCAGGCTTGCAAATGGCAACCCCTGCCCTGGAGTCAGGCCAGCCAGAGGGAAGCACCACCTACAGTAGATACAAACACAAAGCACAGAAGCTTACACGTGTGTGCTCAACCCACTGGTTCTGGCAGTGGAGACAGGCATAGCAGCCGGGAAGCAGAAAACAGTTCTTTCCTCCCCTCAAGCACCAACACCGCTACCCTGCGACCCCCATCATTGCTCCAGGGGCTGAGCAGCTCCAGAGAGTAGAGCTTCTGGGCACTAGAAGGTACCACAGACAAATTATGAAACGTTGAAGGAACCCGGTCAAAGCAAAATTATGAATAAACCTGAGAAAGATTCAAATGAAATCGACCTCATGAATCTTCATGAAAGGGATTTCAAAATAAAAATCATTAACATGCTCATGAAAGTACAGAAAAATATTCAAGATCTCAGGAACGAATTTAGAACAGAGATCCAATTGTTTAAGAACCCAGTGGAGGGTATTGAAAGCAGATTATATATGGTGAAGGTGATGATAAATGAAATAGAAATAAGGGAAGAGGAATACAAAGAAGCTGAGGCACAGAGAAAAAAGGATCTCTAAGAATGGAAGAATACTGAGAGAACTGTGTGACCAATCCAAACAGAACAATATTCATATTATAGGGGTACGAGAAGAAGAAGAGAGAGAAAAGAGATAGAAAGTGTCTTTGAGGAAGTAATTGCTGAAAACTTCCCAATCTGGGGAAGGAGATAGTCTCACAGGCCATGGGGGTACACAGATCTCACAACACAAGGAACACAAGGAGGACAACACCAAGACATATAATAATTAAAATGGCAAAGATCAAGGATAATGACACACTGTTAAAAGCAGCCAGGGAGAAAAAAATGATCCCAAACAAAGGAAAACCCATCAGGCTATCATCAGACTTCTCAGCAGAAACCTTAGAGGTCAGAAGGGAGGGGCATGATATATTTAATGCAATGAAGCAGAAGGGCCTCAAATCAAGAATGCTTTATCCAGCAAGGTTATAATTTAAATTTGAAGAAGGGATTAAACAATTTCCAGATAACCGAAAGATGAGAGAATTTAGCTCCTACAAACCATCTCTACAGTATATTTTGGAGGGACTGCTATAGATGGAAGTGTTCCTAAGGTTAAATAGCTATCACCACAGGTAATAAAAAGGGACAGACAAAGAGTACAGAATATGATACCTAATATATAAGAATGGAGGAAGAAGAAAAGGAGGTAAAAAAAGAACCTTTAGATTGTGTATGTCAAAGCATACAAAGTGGATTAAGTTAGCATCTTAGACAGTAAAGAAGTTCTAGACAGTGAAGGCAGTTATAAAAGGGAAGAATATAGCAATCCAGGCCTATTTAAAGAAGGAAGAACATTCCCAAATGAATAGTCTAAATTCACAATTATTGAAACTGGATAAAGAAGAACAAATGAGGCCCAAAGTCAGCAGAAGGCAGGACATAATAAAGATCAGAGAAGAAATAAATAAATTTGAGAAGAATAAAACAATAGATAAAATTAATGAAACCAAGAGCTGGTTCTTTGAGAAAATAAACAAAATAGATAAACCCCTAGCCAGAGTTTTTAAGAGAAAAAGAGAATCTACACACATTAACAGAATCAAAAATGAGAAAGGAAAAATCACTACGGACACCACAGAAATATGAAGAATTATTAGAGAATACTATGAAAATTTATATCCTAAGAAACTGGATAACCTAGGAGAAATGGACAACTCTCTAGGAAAAAAACAACATTCCAAGACTGACCCAGGAAAAAAACAGAAAATCTAAACAGACCAATTACCAGCAATGAAATTGAATCAGTAATCGAAAAACTATTCAAGAGCAAAACGCTGGACCAGACGGATTCATCGCTGAATTTTATCAGACTATTAGAGAAGACATAATACACATTCTCCTTAAAGTTTTCCAAAAAATATAAGAGGAGGGAATACTTCCAAACTCATACTATGAAGCCAGCATCACTCTAGTACCAAAACCAAGTAAAGACACCACAAAAAAAAGCACACTACAGACCAATATCTCTGATGAACACAGATACAAAAATACTTAACAAAATATTAGCAAACCAAATTCAAAAATACATCAAGAGGATCATACACCATGATCAAGTGGGATTCATACCACGGATGCAAGGATGGTACAACATGTGAAAATCCATCAACATCATCCACCACATCAACAAAAAGGACAAAAAACACATGATCATCTCCATGGACGCTGAAAAAGCATTCGACAAGTTTCAACATCCATTCATGATAAAAACTGTCAACCAAATGGGTATAGAGGGCAAGTACTTCAACATAATAAAGGCTGTATATGACAAACCCACAGCCAACATCATGCTTAACAATGAGAAGCTGAAAGCTTTTCATCTAAGATCGGGAACAGGACAGGGATGCCCACTCTCCCCACTGTTATTCAACATAGTACTGGAGATCCTAGCCATGGCAATCAGACAAAACAAAGAAATACAAGGCATCCAGATTGGTAAAGAAGAAGTCAAGTTGTCACTATTTTCAGATGACATGATACTGTACATAAAAAACCCTAAAGAATCCATCCAAAACTACTAGAACTAATATCTGAATTCAGCAAAGTTGCAGGACACAAAATTAATACACAGAAATCTGTTGCATTCCTATACACTAACGATGAACTAGAAGAAAGAGAAATCAGGAAAACAATTCCATTCACAATTGCATCAAAAAAATAAAATACCTAGGAATAAACCTAACCAAGGAAGTAAAAGACCTACACCCTGAAAACTACAAGACACTCCTAAGATAAATTAAAGTGGATACTAATAAATGGAAATTCATCCCATGCTCTTGTCCAGGAAGAATTAATATTGTGAAAATGGCCAGCCTGCCTAAAGCAATCTACAGATTCAATACAATCCCTATCAAGATACTAACAGCATTCTTCAACAAACTGTAACAAATAACTCTAAAATTCATATGGAACCACAAAAGACCCTGAATAGCCAAAGCAATCCTGAGAAGGAAGAATAAAGCAGGGGAGATCTCACTCCCCATCTTCAAGCTTACTACAAAGCCACAGTAATCAAGACAAATTGGTCCTGGCACAAGAACAGACCCATTGACCAGTGGAACAGAATAGACAGTCCATACAGTAACCTAAGCGTATATGGTCAGTTAATATGTGATAAAGGAGCCATGGATATACAATGGGGAAATGACAGCCTCTTCAACAGCTGGTGATAGGAAAAACTGGACAGCTACATGTAAGAGAATGAAACTGGATTAGTGTCTTACTCCATACAAAAAAGTAAACACGAAGTGAATCAAAAACCTTAATGTAAGTCATGAAACCATAAAACTCTTAGAAGAAAATATAGGCAAAACTCTCTTGAATATAAACATGAGTAAATTCTTCATGAGCATATCTTCATGGGCAAGGGAAACAGAAGTAAAAATGAGCAAGTGGGACTATATCAAACTAAAAAGCTTCTGTACAGCAAAGGACACCATCAGTAGAAAAAAAAAGGCATCCTACAGTATGGGAGAATACATTCATAAATGACATATATGATAATGGGTTGACATTCAAAATATACAAAGAGCACACACACCTCAACAAAAAAAAAGCAAATAACCCAATTAAAAAATGGGCAGAGGATCTGAACAGACACTTCTCTAAAGAAGAAATTCAGGTGGGCAACGGGCACATGAAAAGATGTTCCACATCACTAATCATCAGGTAAATGCAAATTAAAACCACAATGAGATATCACCTCACACCAGTTAGGATGGCCAACATCCAAAAGACAAGCCATAAGAAATGCTGGCAAGGATGCGGAGAAAGAGTAACCCTCCTACACTGCTCGTGGGAATGTAAATTAGTTCAACCATTGTGGAAAGCAGTATGAAGGTTCTTCAAAAAACTAAAAATAGAAATACCATTTGACCCAGGAATTCCACTCCTAGAAATTTACCTTATGAAAACAGGATCGCAGATTCAAAAAGACATATGTACCCCTATGTTTATCACAGCACTATTTATAATAGCCAAGATATGGAAGCAACCTAAGTTTCCATAAGTAGAAGAATGGATAAAGAAGATGTGATACATATACACAATCAAATATTACTCACCCATAAGAAGAAAACAAATCCTACCATTTGCAACAACATGGATGGAGCTAGAGGGTGAAGTGAAATAAGCCAGGCTGAGAAAGACAAGTATCAAATGATTTCACTCATATGTGGAGTATAAGAACAAAGAAAAAATGAAGGAACAAAACAGCAGCAGACTCACAGAACACAAGAATGGACTAACAGTTACCAAGGGGAAAGGGACTCGGTAGGATGGGTAGGAAGGGAGGGATAAGGGGTAAAATGGGCATTATGATTAGCACACATAATGTAGGGGGTAGCACGGGGAAGGAAGTATATCACAGAGAAGACAAGTAGTGATTCTATAGCAGCTTACTACACTGATGTGCAGTAACTGCAATGGGGAATGTGGTTTGGACTTGAAAATGGGGGGAATCTAGTAACCATAATGTTGTTCATGTAATTGTATATTAATGATACAATAAATAAATAAGTAAATAAATAAAAAGCAGGTGTAGCAGCACTCCAATATGACAATATATATTTCCAAACAAAAGTAAGAAGAAATAAAGGGCATTACATAATGATAAATGGGTCAGGCCAACAAGAGGATATAACAGTTATAAATATCTATGCAGACAACATAGGAACAACTAAATTTATACAACAAACACTAACAGACCTAAAGGGAGAAACAGGAAAAGAATCATATTAGGGTTTTTTAATACCCCACTTACCTCATTGGAGAGATCATCCAGACATAAAATATATAAGGAAACAATCAGTGAATGATCCATTAGACAAGACAGACCTAACAGATGTATACAGCACATTCCACTCAAAAGAAGCAGGATACACATTTTTCTCAAGTGCACATGGAATGTTCTCTAGACTAAATCACATATTAGGGCACAAAAAGAGCCTCAGTGAATTCAATAAGATTGAAATTGTTTCAAGCATATTTTCAGATCACAATAGTATGAAACAATAAATCAATTACACAAAGTGAAATAAAACCCAGAAACACATGGAGACTGAATGACATTTCTAATAACCAATGGATCAATGAACAAACCAAAGAAGAAATCAAGTAATACATGGAAACAAATTAAAACAAAAGTACAACAGTTCAAAAAATACAACAGTTGGATGTGGCAAAAGGGATTGTAAGAGGGAAGTACATAGCAACAGAAGTGTACCTCAAGAAACAAGAACAGTCCCAAATAGTCTAATCTCACCACTAAATAAATTAGTAAAAGAACAAATGAAACCCAAAGTTAGTATAAGGAGGGATACAATAAAGATCTTAGCAGAAATAAATAAAATAGAAAAAAATCAATGAAACATCATGCTGAATCTTTGTGAACAAAATAGACAAACCTGTATTCAGAGTTATAAGAAAAAAGAGAACACAAATAAAATCAGAAACGAAAGGGGAAAGGTTACAACTGACACTACAGAAATACAAAGAACTATTAGAGAATTCTATGAAAAATTATATGTGAATATATTGGGCAACCTGACAGAAATGGGCAAATTCCCAGAAAAGAACAACTTTCCAAGACTTACCCAGGAAGACAAAATCTGAACAGACCAATTACTAGTAATGACATTAGTAATAAAAAAAATCCTAAGAAACAAAAGTCCAGGTAGGACCAGATGACTTCACACTTGAATTCTACCAAACATTTAAAAAACAGCTAATACCTATTTTTCTTATAGTATTCAAAAATACAGAGAGGAGGGAACAGTTCCAAATACATTATATGTGTCCACCAACACTCTAAGACTAAAACGAAAGACACAAAAAATAAAGAAAATAATAGACCAATGTTCCTGATGAACAGAGATGCAAAAATCCACAACAAAATATTAGCAAACATAATTGAAAAATAGAATCATACATCATGGCCAAGTGAGATTTATTCCAGGATGGTAAATATTCATAAATCAATCCATGTGATACACCACATTAACAGAATGAATGATTTTAAAAAGATCATCTCAATAGATGCTGAAAAAGCATTTGACAAAATTCAACATCCATTCATGATAAGAACTCTCAACAAAATGGGTACAGCAGGTCTGTTCCACCTCACAATAAAGACCATGTCCAACAATCAACAGCTAACATCATATTCAATGGTGAAAAGCTGAAAGATAACTTTTCTTTTCTCTAACATCAGAAACAAGTCAAGGATATCCACTTTCACCACTTTTATTCAGCATAATAATGGAATTCTGAGCCATGGCAATCAGACAACAACAAAGAGATAAAAGAAGTCCAAATTGGGAAGGAAGAATTTCAACTGTTACTCTTTATAGATGACTTGATACTCTATATAGAGAACCTTTAAGATTCTACCAAGAAACAATTATAATTAATAACTGGATCCAGCAAAATCACAAGATAGAAAATCAATATGCATAATTCTGTTGCATTCCTATAAACTAAGAATGAACTATCAAAATGGGAAATCATAAAAACAATTCCATTTCCAATTGCCTCAAAAAGAATAAGGTACCTAGGAATAAAACTAATCAAGGATTTGAAAAGCCTTTACTCTGAAAACTGTAAGACACTCATGAGAGATATTACAGAATACTCAAATGGAAATTTATTTCATGCTCATGAACAAAAAGAATTAATGTTGTGAAAATGGCCATCCTGCCCAAAGCAGTTTACAGATTCAATGTAATTTTTATCAAAATACCAATGGCATTGCTCATGAACTAGAGCATATAATCCTAAAATTCATATGGAACTAAAAAAGACCTCAGAAAGACAAATAATCTTGAGAAAGAACAAGGCTTGGGGTATTATTCTCCCTGACTTTAATATGTACTACAAAATAATCAAGAGTATGGTACTGGCACAAGAACATATCCATAGATCAATGGAATAGAAGAGGAAGCCCACAAATATACACATGCATATATAGTCAATTAATATATGATAAATGATCCATGAATATATAATGGGGAAGAGAGTCTCTTTAATAAATGGTGATGGGAAAACTGGATAGCTATATGCAAGAGAATGAAACGGGATTACCACCTAACTGCATATAGAAAAGTAAGCTTGAAATGGATTAAAGACCTAAATATAAGACATGAAACCATAAAACTCCTAGAAGAAAACATAGCCAAAAATCTCTGGAATATAGTCATGAACAATATTTTCTGGATATGTCTCCCTAGTCAAGTGAATTAAAAGCAAAAATGGATATGTAGGACTATATCAAAGCAAAGGCTGTCATCAATAAATCAAAAAGCCAACCCACAGTATGGAAGAATATATTCATGGATGGTTTATCTAATAAGGGCCTACTATCCTAAATATATAAAGAACTCATACAGCTCAACATCAACAAAACAAATAACCTAATTAAAAAATGGTCAGAGGACCCGAATAGACATTTTTCCAAAGAAGACATTCAGATGGCCAACAGGCACATGAAAAGATGCTCCACATCACTAATCATTAGGGAAATGCAAATCAGAACCATAATGAGATATCAGTTAGGATGGCCACAATCCAAAAGACAAGAAATAAGAAGTGTTGGTGAGGATGTGGGAAAAGGAAACACTTCCACACTCTTGGTCTGAGTGCAGATTGGTATAGCCATTGTGGAATTCTGTATGGAGGTTCCTCAAAAAACCTAAAAATAGAAAAATCATTCAACTCATTAAATGTTCTTGGAGTTTACCCCCCACAAAAAATTTCTGATTTGAAAAGATATATGCACCCCTGTGTTCATTGTAGCATTATTTCCAATAGACAAGATATGAAAGCAACCAAAGTGACCATCCATAGATGAATGAAGAAGTGGTACATATACATGATGGAATATTATTCAGCCATACAAAAGAAAGAAATTCTGCCATTTGTGACAATGTGGATGGGCCAAGAGGGATCCTGCATTCTTAGGGTAAGTTCCTAGGAGTGGGATTCCTGGGTCAAATGGTATTTCTATTTTTAGTTTTTTGAGGAACCTCCATACTGCTTTCCACAATGGTTGAACTAATTTACATTCTAATATGACCCTAAATTACCCCTCACTCCTTCTTGCAGATACTCAGTTCCACCTTACCTCCCTCATGTTCAGCCATGCCAAGCTCTACTTCCCCCTCCCCACTTGCACAGCCCAGGCCAGGCCCTGTCTGCCCTGACTCACTCACTTAGAATAATTTTACAATCTTTATTCTGAAAAGTACTCCTTTCAAAAGACAAGCAACAACAAATTCTGGTAAGGATGTGGAAAAAATAGGAACACTCCTACACTGTTGTTGGGAATGTAATTTAGTTCAACCACTGTGGAAAGTGATATGAAGGTTTCTCGAAAAACTAAAAACAGAAGTACAATTTGACCTGGGAATTCCACTCTTAGGAATCTACCTGAAGAAAACAAGATCACAGATTCAAAAAGACATATGCACCCCTATGTTTATTGCAGCACTATTTACAATAGCCAAGAAATGGAAGCAATTTAAGTGTCCATCAGTAGATGAATGGATAAAGAAGAGGTGGTACATATACACAATGGAATATTATTCAGCCATAAGAAGAAAACAAATCCTACCATTTGCAATAACATGGATGGAGCTGGAGGGTATTATTCTCCGTGAAATAAGGGAAGTGGAGAAAGACAAGTACCAAATGATTTCACTCATTTGTGGAGTGTAACAACAAAGCAAAGCTGAAGGAACAAAACAGCAGCAGACCCACAGACTCCAAGAAGAGAACAGTGGTTACCAAAGGCAAGTGGTTGGGGAACGTGGGTGGGGAGGGAGGGAGAAGGGGATAAAAAGGCATTATGATTAACACACATAATGTAGGGGCGTCATGGGGAAGGCCGTATAGCACAGAGAAGACAAGTAGTGACTCAATAGCATCTTACTATCCTTATGGACAGTGGCTGCATAGGGGTCTGTGAGGGGGACTTGATAATATGGGTGAATGTAGTGACCACAATGTTGTTCATGTGAAACCTTTATAAGATGGTATATCAATGATAGCTTAATAAAGAAAACATAATGGTGATTAAATGATCCCTGGTTCATTTACAAAAAATGCACGCTTGATCATTCCATGTGTATGAAGTTCAAAAGCAGACATAACTTAAAAGTCAGGATAGTGGTTACCCTTAGGAGATAGCTGGAATGGAGCACAAAGAGGCTTCTGAGGTGCTAGTGCTGTTTTGTTCCTTTATCTGAGTGCTAATTATAAGGATTTGCTCACTTTCTGAATTTATTGAGCTGTAGATTTATGATATGCATGCTTTTCTGTATATATGTTATACTTCAGTGGAAAAAAAAAACTTGCCTCAATAGGGGTTGTGAGTTACTTGAAATTGGCGATATTCCAAGTTGTATGATGGATAAAATTGAACAATCAAGTGGTTGTTCTGAGATAATATTTCATAGGCTTACAAATCTATGAATCTATGATTTGCTACAAAGCAGACATAGCAACTGCAGTAGTTTGAAATATTTAAGGTGAGGTCTACATGTCTTGAGGGAAGGCTAGTTGGCATATTCCCACAAGGCTTCCAGACTGGCATTATTATACCTCTTCAAGGTCAAGGGCATTGTCTTTCCCTGTAGGTTTGGATATTTGATTGAATGAGTTCATGTTTTAAGTTTCATGATCTCCAAAGCTGTATCACCCTGACAGAACTTAGAGGGCAGTGTTGTGTCTACACTAGTATTCCAGTTCTTAAATTTACTACATGAAATATAGATCGCAGGAGGGCATCCCTATTGCCCTTATCTAACAAGTACATTTTTCCCTGGTAGGAATATAGCAAGGGAAACAAAATTATCTGAGAGATTCTTGGAGAATCAGAGCTAGGGGACTGATAATTATATGAGTTTTAACATCCAATGGTATTAGTATCTAAAAACATCCAATGCCAAAACTGAGATTTATAGATGAAGGTATTTTCTCCCCTAAAGGGTACTGTCTTTTGCCTCGGTGAATCTCTATCATCCTTCTTTGATTCACCAAACCATCTGAGTGACATGTTATACATTATTTTTATAGATACATTAAAAACCTCAGTTAGTTGCAGCCTTGGAATATTTTAATCCCATCCAATCTCATATATTTTGTTTTGATATTATAGTGTTATCTCTTAGGGTAACTAGTTCTTAACCAGGGCAATAAACAGGTGCCCAAGTACCAGGGTTGGGATCCTAGGGTTCATAGTTGGGTAACAGGAACTGTTTATCATATATGACAGGGAGTGTGAAGAGCCATGACCAGAAGAACATTAAAAGAAAAACCAGGGATGTAAACTTCCTTCCTCAATAACAAGAGGGGAAAATGACAAAATAAGAGGCCCTTCTTCTCCTCAATTTCTACTGGGGAAAAAAAAACACATAAGAATCCAAAATAGAGTGGGAAATTACATCTACAGAACTGTGAAAGGTAATAAATGAAGATAATATTAAAATGTCCCACTGATTCCGCTAAATGAAATGAGACAGAGCTGGAAACCTGAGTGAGCTTCCAGAAGAGGGAACACTTCATTTAATGTCTGATAATATTTCTTCTATGCTCTCCTTCAGCCCCAGTGATGTTTTTCAAGAAAAGATGAGATAGAGTCTGGAAAAGAGGTTGGAAGAGCAAGCACTCCACCAAGCAGGGACATATATTTCTTTCCTAGAACCAGCCTAGGAATAAGTCAGACAAAGACAAAAATCTCAGGATTTGGGGAAACACCATTTTTATACCACATGCAGAGTAGCAGATAGTGGTATGCTCAATTTAATCTCAATTATTTAAGTGGTATGTGTTTCCTGATACTTCTGTCCAGATCAACATGCTGGATTACAGAGGGGTGAGGGGTGTACTGAACATGATTTATGGGTAATCCATACCAACTATATACTGATCAATCCAGATGTATAAATATAAGCAATTTATTAAAAACTCACTAGACATTTGAGGAGAATTTAAAACCAAACAAAAATTCTAAACGCACAAATTCTAAGTGAAATATTAGTGGATCAAATCCAAGAGCATACTTGAAAAATATATTGTGTTGAATTAAGGTTTTGTCCAAAAGAACAAATATGAGTCAACATACTAATAAATATGTAAAAAAAAAAGTACCATATGATTATTCTGCTAGATCCAAAAAAAGCATTTAATAAAATTCAACTTCTATTCCTGACTTGAAAAAAAGTAACTCTGAAATTCAAGAAACAAATTCCCTAAATTGTTAAATAACATTTATAAGAATCCAAATACAAATATATTTAAAGATGAAATGTGAAATTAATTTCTAATAAATTCAGAAACAAGACCAGATTATCTCCTATTCCCACTATTAATCAACATTGTTTTGAAAGTTCAAAACCTAACAATAAAGGTAGAAAAGTATATAAAGAACATTTTAAAACATAATTGCATAAAATCCTCAACAGAATATTAGGAATCCAAATTAAAAAATACATCAAAAGGATCATCCATTACGACCAAGTGGGATTTATTCCAGGGATGGAAGGATGGTATAATATTCATAAATCAATCAATATCATACATAATATTAACTAAAAGGATAAAAACCACATGACCATCTCAATAGATGCTGAAAAAGCATTTAACAAAATTCAACACTCATTCGTGCTAAAACTCTCAACAAAATGTGAATAGAGGGTACATACAACATAATAAAGGCCATATATGACAAACCCACAGTGAACATCATATTTAATGGTGAAAGCTGAAAACTTTTCCTCTAATATGAGGAACAAGACAAGGATGTCCACTCTCACCACTGTTATTCAACATAGAACTAGAGGTCCTAGCCTTGGCAATTAGACAAGTCAAAGAGATAAAAGGCATCTAAATAGGTGAGGAAGAAGTGAAACTATCAACATTTGCATATGACATGATATTATACATAGAAAACCCCAAAGAATCTACCAAAAAACAATTAGAACTGACTGGATTTAGCAAAGTTGCATGATAAAAAATATGCAGAAATCTGTCATTCCTGTATACTAACAACAAACTAGCAGAAAGAGAAATCAGAAAAACAATTTCATCTACAATTGCATTAAGAAGAATAAAATACCTAGGAATAAACCTAACCAAGGAAGTAAAAGACTTGTACTCTGAAAACTATGAGACACTCATGAGAGAAATTAAGGAAGACACAAATAAATGGAAATGTATCCAGTGCTCATGGATAGGAAGAATTAATGCCAAAATGGCCCTTCTGCCCAAAGCAATGTACAGGTTTAATGTAATCCCTATCAAAATACCAACAGTATTTTTCAATGAACTAGAACAAATAGTTATAAAATTCATATGGAACCACAGAAGACCCCAAATAACCAAAGCAATCCTGAGAACGAGAAACAAAATTGGGGGTATTACACTCCCTGACTTCAAGCTCTACTACAAAGCTACAGTAATCAAAACAGTATGGTACTGGCTCAAAATGAACCATAGATCAATGGAACAGAATAGAGAGTCCAGATATAAACCTAAGCATATATGGTCAATTAATATATGATAAAGGAGCCATGGATATACAATGGAGAAATGACAGCATCTTCAACAACTGGTGTTGCAAAACTGGACAGCTACATGCAAGAGAATGAAACTGGATTATTGTCTAACCCCATACACAAAAGTAAACTCAAAATGGATCAAAAAACTGAATATAAGTCATGAAAACATAAAACTCAGAAGACATAGGCAAAAATCTCTTGAATATAAACATGAGCAACTTTTCCTGAACACATCGCCTCTGGCAAGGGAAAAAAAATAAAAAATGAACAAATGGAACTACATCATTCTAAAAAGCTTCTTTAGAGCAAAGGACACCATCAGAAGAACAAAAAGGCAATCTCAGTATTGGAGAATATATTCATAAACGATTTATCTGATAAGGGGTTATCATTCAAAATATATAAAAAACTCATATGTCTCAACACCCATAAAACAGATAACCCTATTAAAAAACAGTGAAGGAGCTGAACAAACATTTCTCCAAAGAAGAAATACAGATGGCGAATAGGCACATGAAAAGATGCTCCATATTGCTAATCACTAAAGAAATGCAAATTAAAACCACAATGAGATATCACCTCACAACAGTTAGGATGGCCACTACCCAAAAGACAAGAAATAACAAGTTTTTGCAAGGATGTGGAGAAAGGGGAACCCTCCTACACTGTTGCTGGGAATGGCAATTGGTGCAATCACTGTGGAAAGCAATATGGAGGTTCCTCAAAAAACTAAAAATAGAAATGACATTTGACCAAACAATTACACTTCTAATAATTTTCCCAAAGAACAAAAGTCCCTGATTTGTAAAGATACATGCACTGTTATGTTTATCGCTGCATTTGTTACAATAGGAAAGATATGGAAGCAACCTAAGTGACCATTGATAGATGAATGGATAAAGAAGATGTGGTACATATACACAATGGCATAATATTTGTCCACACAAAGAAAAAAAAATTCCTGCCACTTGCAACAACATGGATGAATCTACAGAGTATTATGCTCAGTGAAATAAACTAGGCAGAGAAAGACAAATACCATATGATTTCACTTATTTGTGGAATATAAAAACAAAGCAAAACAGAAGGCACAAAAAAGCAGTAAACTTGTAGACACTGAGAAGTGACTAGGGATTACCATCGGGGATGGGTTTGGGTGGGTAGGTGGGGAGAGTGATACAACACAGTGGTTTAACAGTTACCCACATTATTAAATCCCCACCCACCCTAGGGCAGTTACGATCTGTCAACATAGAGATGTTAGAGAATCACTGACTATATTATCCATGCTGTACAACCATCTCCACGACCAACTTATATTATGATTGAGAATTTTTGCATCCCTTTATCCCCCTTACCATCCCCACCTACCCACCCCAACCCATCCTCCATGGTAACCCCTAGTCACTTCTTAGTGTCTATGAGTCTACTACTGTTTTGTTCCTTCTGTCTTGCTTTGTTTTTCTATTCCACAAGTAAGTGAAATCATTTGGTATTTGTCTTTCTCTTCCAGGTATTGGTTTCTAATACTATTCTACAGAACCAAGGCTCCTAGGGGAAGGGAGCCAAGAAATCTACAAATGAGTTTGGAGCATCTTGTGGTCCCGGAAAGTAAGGAAATGCTAAAAAAAAAAATGATGGAGGTTTATCAGAGTCAACCTGAAAGAGCACCTGATGATCAAAGCTGGAAAAATTTGAGCAACAAAGTAAATAAAGTAGTACTGGATTATAATCCAAGGTATAAAATACCCATGAGTCCATACTGATCTAAATACATTATTAAATAAATTGAAGAGTGACGAATCTCTCATTTTAAATAAATCTATTTATTCCTAATAAATTATGCAGATGTTTCACTATCAAGGAGGTAGAATATAAGTCCACCTAATTGTGGGCTGCACATAATAACTTCCTCCAAAGAGTAGAGCATTGAAAGGAAGGAAAGGAATAACTTCACAGTGGATAAAACTGATACTACCTCAAGCTAGGTGATCAATGTCAACATCAACAGTGGAAATGATGTTGATAATATGCATGCTTGATAAGATGTGATGAAAATAGTACTTAATCTGTGACCTTCCTCCCCCAAATTCTGACTTCTTAAAACATCTGAATTTATCTGCCTCCTGGAGCTACCCAAATAAATGTTACCTCTCTTCTATCTGACAAGGCTTTCAATTATTTGAAGAAAATATTTACAACTCTGTCTTTAGACTAAAGCATTCCTGACTCTTAATAATCATTCCGTGTCTACAAATGAGTCACCATCTTAGTGACTTTCCAGGTTGTTGGTGCCCATCTTAATTGTGGCACTGTGAGATGATCCAAATCTCCCAACATAAACTATCAAGTACAGAATAAAACATTGTGAAGGACTTCCTTGTTCTGGGCACCATGCTTCTATTAAATGCAGTCTAAGATTTAATTACATACGTGTGTGCACAATAACCTCACATGGCTGGCTTGTGTTGAATCTACAGTAAATTAAAAGCACTGAGTCTTCTTCACACATGCTATTTTTAAACCACATAATCACTTACCCTTGGTAACTGAATTTTTGATACAAGTATAGGACTTAACATCTAATACTCTTCAATTTAGTCCTACTAGGTTTAGCTATTTTTCCTTCCTTCAGCCTACTAAAGATTTTTTGGATCTTGCTAGTGACATCCACTGCATTTACTCTGCCTTGAAATTCTATACTATTAGCAATGGAATGGGTGAAATATTTTATGGTTTCATGACAGTCATTGAAAAAATAACTTCAATGGGACACAACTAGGGTTGAAAATCTCCTGTCTACATTGACACATTGTTGGACAGTCAATTCAAACTACTAAAGCCTCTACTGTCCTTTCATTATCATCTAGTTCATGTTATTCCATTTTATTCTCAAGGACATTTTGAGAAAGTGTCAAATGCTGTTGTGAGGTACACAATATTTACTGCCTTCTGAGGTCTCTGGGAGGCAGCTCAACAAAAAGGCAGGCATCCTCTAGAGCAGCTGAAGCACAAGTGGCCCATGTGATTGCCAATTTGGAGACATACTATATTTACTAGGCCACTATGACAGATGTAGTGAAGGGCAGTTTCAAATATTGGCCACAACTCAAAAGCAAAGCTCCAAATTGAAATTACTGATTGTGACAGAGCTTATTCTCACATACGCATTTTCATGTAGTCTGCTCCAGGGTGAATAGAGGCAGAGATGTATTCATTTAATAACTAGTGTGTTTCCTCAACACCACCCAGGCCAGTTAGTATATGGCTTATTATAAAATTATCTATGATAAATAGATGGACCAGTATAGTTTATTAATAGACTCAGGGGGAAGCAAAATAGTGAAACTGCTAAGTTCTCTGGAATCTGAGAATTGGGTTAAAATTTTGACTCTGTCACTTAATAGTAGCATGACCTCAGAAAATTACTTTACCTCTTTTTAGCTTATTTTGTCTATAAACTGGGGAAGATAATAATAGTAATTTATGGGGTTATGAAAATTGAACATAACCAAGAACACATTAGCTATTATTGTTATCCCACAATTAGTCTGGCAAAACGATCTTGCGAAATCCATGTTAGGGCTGACTAATCATTTTTTTTTCTTTTCATGCTCATCAACTATTTTTTTAAATAATGAATTATATAATCGTTCTTGAAATTGGCTTAAATTTGCTAATCTACACACTGAGCCAAAAAGTTTTGAAGTTGTAGCTTCAAAGTACTATCTTAGGGAGCCCAAATCTGTGCTTAGATACCTCAATACAGCTGGGCTATATGCCTCAATACATATCCATTTGATGAATAATGCTGTCCATGTATGTCAGGAGAAAAAAGTCTTAATTTAAGGTTGTCTTACCCAACTTTTGAGTTTGTTCATTCAGAGTAGCTTTTACCAAGGGTTTTTACCCATCACCAAAGTGTCTAAAGCCTAGGTAAGCCATGTACACCATCTGATGAAGCTGCTCTTTGGGGTGGCTTCAGTCTGAGTCTGCAAAATCATGCTTCTCTTTTCTATTTTTAGAAAATTGCTTTTCCCCTAAGTCTCCTAACAGACTTCTGGGAAGATGGTAGCATTAGAATAGGTCCCCAATTCTTGTCTTTCCCACAATCAACAGAAATGACCACAGGGAAACAAAAATTGAGAGAAACCTATGTAATAGGAGCAGTAGAACTCTAAGGGAATTTCAGTAAGGTTATGGTGCTGATAGGACCACACTGAAGGATATCACCAATCTCAAGTTTTGTGATGCACTGACAAAGCAAAAAAAATCCTAAACAGAAACCCACTATCTAGTTTAGAAGAGCAAGGACTAGAGGTTGGGCAGACAGTGGAAAAGACTGTGATGAGACCCTCCCATATAGAAGTAAGCCTGTGTAACTTCCATTGTATTTAAGCCCCCCAGTATATTTTTAAAATAAAACGACAAATTAGGAATATCAAAATTGCTATAGTTTATAATTTTTACACTTATTAAGCTGTATGAACCCATTCCAACCAATTAGTCTAGCTCTGTGGCTTGAGTAATCAATTCATTTGAAGTTAATGCCAAAATCTGAATTTGAGTCCCTCTGTGAATGTGTAACACAGGCAAAATGGCTCTTCTGATAACCTAACCCCAATCATTGGGTAAAACCTGACAGAATTACTCTGTTTGTTGCTATTTTGACACTGCAGATGGACAGAATTTGGAGCAGGCCAACGCCCCCCTTTTAGAGGGCAAGTTGTGTCTGATCATTTCTTAATAAACAAGGTAGTCTCAACCTGATACAAGAGTCCTCTTTAATGAACAACACACACAAGTGGTCAGAGTATATGTGATGTCACATACTTGAAGCAGAGGCCAAAAGGGCAAATAGGAAAGCCATCTTGAAGTGAACTTCTGCTGGTGTTGCCCCTGGCCCTAGTTCCCTCCCCACCACCTCATTCTGCTGGATCACAGAGCCAATAACACAAATTTACATCATCCAGCTGTCCAATGTGATCTTGGGGGGGGGGCCGGGCGAGACAACCAAGTAAACAGCGTAAAGCATGTAAGAACTGCCCCACTCTTGGGGGGAGAAGGGTCATGTTATACCCTTCTTGATTCAATGATGAATAAATGGATAAACTGAATTAATAGTAGATGAAAATCCAAAACAAAGAGAGCCTGTAAAAAAAAACTTGTAAGATAACAGGATGAAAACAAATCATGTAACAGGTGAAGAACAGTTAAAAATAATTTAGAAAAAGAGACTACACTGTTATAAACAAAAATTAATAAACCAGAAAGCAAAAAATAAAAAGAAACATCTTTTCAGGGAGAAACAAAATTATTAAAAAATTGATAAACATTTGGCAAGGGCAATCAAGGAATCACTTTCCATGAATGACTGAAAGAAATTTACCTGCTAAGCCGCCTGAGCCAGGCCTCAAACAACATCCAGTTTTTCCTATGGTGATTGATTCATTGCTGTTTTTCTGTTACCGGCTTTTGTATTTATCCCTATAAAATCATCCATGTTATTAAAATTCTTAAATTTATTAGGGCAGACTTTATCTTTGTAATTCTCTCAAACACCCAGCATCATATAGCACTGAAATAATAAATCACCATTTCCTAACATGGTGGAACACTAGGCCAAATGCTATTAGGTATGTTTAAAGGAAAAGTGGTCCTTTACTCAAGTTTGATAAATGCTTAGTTAAACCAAGTTAAATAGTTTTTACTCTTTTAAGCTAAAGTGCATACTTCTTTAAAAATAATACTAGCTAATATTTACTGCACAATGACTCTCCAAGAGGGGCTACAGTATATATCATTTCACAAACTTACTTGACTATCTACCAGACAAATGTTTTTTTCAAAAATGTAATTTAGAATTGCTGCAGCCAAAACAGTCTGGTTAAAATGAGAAACAAGACAAGAATGCCACTGCTACTTTTATTACTTAAGCACTTTTCTGGAAGCATTTATTACATGCAGTCAAAAACTATGTTAAAAACTTTGAAAAGAAAATATTATTATAACAATTGATATGATTACTTACTAGGAAAAACTCAGGATCGAGTATCTCTGAAATTACAATTTCAGTAAATTGCTAATTTAAAATTAACCTGTAAAAATACATTCTTACTCTATACACTAAAAATGACCACGCAGGTAACACACTAAGAGCCACCAATCACAGTATTGTTTTCTGTATGTCTGTTATTACCTAGGAATATATTTATCACAAATTATATAGGATTTAAATAACTTTCTTGAAGGATGTAAAAAACTTTTTAAAAAATGAGGCAACATACCATTTTCTGGAAAGCACTGCTATTCTGTAGTTCTTACCATCATATCAATTTAAGACAATTTCAACCAAATTCCCAATTTATTTTAGGGGGAGAACTATTAACTATAAAGTTCACCTGATAAATGTCAGAATCTTTAAAAATTGTGAAAAATGAAAATTAAAAGGATCAATAGGACTTCCCTTAACAGATATAAAGCCATATTTCTAACTCAGTAACTGCAGGCTAGGAAACCGGGCCTATAATGTTCGTGGTACTAAAGAGCATTCAAACACAGAATAAAGTATATGTATATGTATGACATTTCAGAGAAGTGAGAGTGGATGAGAAATACTGGCTAACCCTTTGGGGGAAAAAAGAGAATACATAAATCCATACATCAAAATAGTTCATATAGGGCAAAGGAACTTTGAACAAAACCATTAAAATTAGGGAAATATAAGATTTATATAATCACAGGGTGGGGCAATACTTCTAAACATGATCTTAGAGCCAGAAGGCAAAAAGGAAAAGATTTATCCATTTTTAATTTTTTTTATTTTTTTAGTTATTTTTAATGCATTTTTCCCTGTGCACAAGAGAAATAACTGGTAAGAGCCAAAAGATACAGTTTCCTTTATACATAGCAGTTAAAAGTAATGCAAACATCACATGACACTTTCAGCAAAAGATACATTTCCAATTACATATCAAAATGTGTATTAGGGTCTCTTCGTGGGAGAAGCTGAGAAGGAAGTCTTAGGTAAAAAGCACTTTCCTGGCATTACTACACTGATCCTTCAAGCTGCACAAAGATTAAGGTCATATACAGTCAATCTGCAAATGTTGACATAATGTCACACTAAGTTTTCTGTACAATTAAATGTATACTTAGAAATACCAGGATAAACATTTCTACTATATTTTAACTGAACTTGCCTAGCCAACATTTTCACTGAGAAATTTATCAAAGATGCTGTAAGATTCTACAAAACTGTGAGACAAACCTAGCTCCAGAAATATTTCTTACATTCTTTCTCATTTTGATTACACATACTCTGCTCAGAGATTCTGTTGTAATTATTTCTAGATGTAGTTCCAATTGTGCTTACTGTACTGTGTACAAATATGGCAAAAAAGATCAAAGAATGTATAAATCTTACAGCATTTTGCTAGCAAAAATACATGCCAAAGTCACAATAAGCAATATTGTACCACAAATTAGAGAGCTTCATGTAATTTGATTTCATTTTTAGTACTTTCATTCTACATTAAATTACTATAATAGGCTGTTTAAAATGCAAATAAATTGGACATCTGTAGGACAAAACTTGTTCACCCAACTGTGAAAGTTGATACTTGTTTCCAAAAATCACAATAAATGCAGAATAAGGTAAGTGTTTGCATGCAACACCTTTGAGTGAAACAGCATTGATTCCCACCATTCAAAATAGAGAAGAATGGAAATGGAAGGAAAGCAAGGAAGGAAGGAAAGAAACAAAGAGGGGGGACTGACTCCACCTTAAAATGTATCATATTATATTTATAACTAGACAGATTTAAAAGAATCAAAATGAAAGTAAAGCATGATTACGTGTGTGTTTAAAGATTTAAGAGCCATTATCAAAAATAAGATACATTTTTTTCAAGGTACAGAAATGTAATTAGGATGGCTGGGAGCCCAGCAGCCTCTCAATGGCTGCATTGATGTCACCTCCTGTTGCTATTAGAGCCTGCAAGTTTGCTTCATGGTTTAAGAACCCCATTGCGTTGAGCTGTTCCAGTTGTTGCTGAAATCTGACTTCTGGATTCGGCAGCTGTGGAGGATTTGCTCCAGCCAGGGCCTGCACCATTTGCTGAATGAACTGCTGGCTGGGTCCAGATTCTGATGTTGGGCTTGTGGTTTCACTGGGTGCAGAGCTAGACATGATGGGCCCAGGGGGGTCACTAGAACCAGTGGAGCCAGGAGGACCTGCAGGGCCAGTGGGTCCTATGGGTCCAATGGGACCTATGGGGGTAAATGGGACTAGGGGGCCTATGGGGCCTATGGGTGTGACTGGGCCTACAGGACCTATAGCCGTTCCCAGTACCCCCACCCCTACACCTGGAGTAAAGCTTGGAATGAGGCCAGGTGCTTCAGTGGCTAATGTCTGTAGCCCCTGTTGGATCTGCATTAAAGCCTGCATTGCTCTTGGGTTTGACATAGCTGACAGAGTGTCTGGATTCTGCATCTGCTGCAGGAAAGCTGGGAGCTGTGGACGCACCTGCTCCTGCAGCTGAGGATTTGCAGTAAACACTGGGCTATTCAGCATCATTTGTGCAGCCAAATCTGGATTCTGGCTCAGCGACTGCATCATGCTTCTCATGTAGGGCGCAGACAGCATATTCTGGATCAGCTGGGGGTTTTCAGTTATCTGTTGCAGCAAGCTCTGCATTCCTGGGGTACTGAAGATGCTGGCAACATAATTAGCTGCAGCCACAGTGTTCCCTGTTGCATTGCTGGAGCTACTGCCAGACCCACTGGCACTACTCGTGGTTGTGCTGGTGGTCGCAGAGCTCTGGGTAGTTGGTGGTGGTGCCCATGGGTTGGGTAGTGGATCTCGATTTTCAGTGCGGGAGGGCTGTGTACCTTCCCCAGAGGAGGAACTGCTCCCCACCGTGGCAAACGGATTACCCCCAAACTGCTCTTGTGCGGCATTCAGCATGGGTTCTTGAATGTCAGTGTACATGCGCCGTAGAGCATTGTAGCCACCTGGGATGCTTTCGAGATTGCTGAGAGCTAGGTCTTGATTTCTCATCATTTCTTGCATCATGGCTGGATTCCTGGCGATTTCAAGGGTCTGCCTCATTATATCTGGGTTGTTGAGCAGGTGACTGATCTCTGGGTTTCTCTGAATTAATTGTTGCATCTGTGGATTGGCCATAATGAGCTGCCTCATCAGATCGGGATTAGAAAGCATGCTCTGAACAAAGGGATTTTCCATGATTTGGATCATCATCTCAGGGCTGGACAGGAGCTGCTGCTGCATCTGGTTCTGGAGCTCAGAGAAGTTGGTTGAGCCTAAGCCGAGGCTGCTAAGGCCTGCAAGTCCTCCCAGGCTCCCCAACCCAAATGGGTTGCTATTTGTGGAAATAGGTGTGGAGTTACTCCTGGGAGTTGACACGGAGGTGGTATTAGTTCCCGCGGCATTAGCAGGCTGTGTGGACTGGCCCTGAGGTCGGTTCTGGCTTTTGATGACAAGGTGAACAGTCAGCCCATCATGGATGCCATGCTGGATCAAGGTATCTTGATCTTTTAAGATCTTTCCGGCAAAAATCAGCACTAGCTGATCGGTTTGGGATTTGAAGCGTTTCGAAATTGCTTCCTTAAATTGTTGGACTGAGCTATTCTCGGGCACTGCAAATTCCTCTTTCTCTTTGGGGGTCTTCACTGTGACTTTGATGATTTTGGGTTCGGCAGGGGTAGATGTAGGGCCCTGGGCCGCAGCAGGGCCGCGGGAGGGGCGCGGGGTGCCGCTGCTCTCGCCATTCTCAGCCATGGCGGCCGCGGTGACGCAGGCAGACAGAGAAGGCACCGGCGAGAGAGAGCAAGGGAAGGAGGAAGGAAGGAGGCGCTCCCGCAGCAGGCTGGGCCGGGCCGGGCCGGGCAAGGAGCGCGGAACACGGTACCTCTTTGATGAAACTGCGGTTCCCCGGTCCTCCGGTGGAGATAGGGTCCGAGTAGGCCGCGGTACTAGATCTCCGCGCTCACGTCTCCGGGCTTCCGCCGCTGCCTTGTGATCACACAGTGCGCGCTCCCAGCGACGCCCGCAGCCGCTCCGCCCGCTCTTCTCCGCCCCTTCCTCCCTCACCCCGCTCCTCCCCCCAGTTCCGCGCTCTCCTCCGCGCCCGGTTCTGCTTGCTCGGCGCCAGGCCTTAAATGAGCGATTCGGTACAGAATTTTAAAAAGAGGGACAGAGGGAGGCAGAGAGAAACAAAGAGAAAGGGCAAGAGGAGAGAAAAGGAAGGGAAGGAGGGAAGGAGAGAGGAAAAGGAGCCAGCTTATTTGAAGGACATTAAAAAACCAATGCAGTCCATAAGGCAGTAAAAAGATGAAAGCCTGACTCAAAACGAGCAAATATAACAGGCGAAAAATGAAAATAGTTTAAGCCAACATTTAACAGTATTTAAAAGTTATTAGGCCACAATACCTTCATAAATCTCAAGATAATAAAAAACGACAGGTATGTGCTGTATATCAAGGGAATGGATTAATATAGTAGGATTAATATGTAATGGAGTACAGAAGATCAAAGGATGAACTAAATCTAAATATATTCATATATACAGATCTGAAAAACTTAGCACATCACTCTATGATGATTATAGATGCATCGATATGTACGTGAAGCTATATACTAGAATGAGTTCTACCTATCTTACACCATGAGAAAGAGGAAATGGAGTAAGATATTGGATAGTGATTAAAAGGAAATTGAATTAGCTCTGTAAAAATGTATTTTATCTTTAAAATGGAAGCAAATATGAAAAATTAGCAATAGTTAATTCTAGATTGTAAGGATATGAGTATTTTTTATACTGCTTTTGTATATGGTTGGATTTTAATTTTCCAAAAAATAAAAAAAAATTTAAATATCATCTTCTCTGATCTTAATAGAACAAAACTACATATTAATAATTAAAGTGTGAACAAAAAGTCCAACCACTTGAAAATTAAAACAAACATTTTGGGAACGAAGTGCAAATCAAAGTTTTCATTAGAGTGAATTTAGAAAAATAATGATAAGAACATATTCATCAATAATTAGGATAGGATTTCCCTATGTGTGATCTGAGGAGCTTGTTAAAAATACAAATTTCTAGGCACCACTCCAAACACACCAAAATAAGTAGTGCCCCAGAATCTGCATTCTTATAAAGCTCCAATTTAATGATAGTGATCTATCAGGTACTACGTGAATGAACTCAGAGTCACATTATACACTCAAAGACCTTAAATACCAAGTAATGAAGAATGAAACTAAATGATTTAGGCATTCAAATAAAGAAGACAACAGAAAAGAGGGAAGCAACGTGGTGGCTACAAAATGACAAAGCAAACATTAATGAATTAACAGCCAAAAAGATAAAATTTGTTGAGTAAATCTAAGAAATTCTTTGACAAACCAAGTTATATAGACAAACCATTATTAATTAGGTGATTCTCTTAAAAGTCCCTCACCAAAGAACACAGCAAGGGGGCAATATCACACTCTTCCTGAAGTCTCCCAAAAGCACATTTCTCCTTTTTTATCTACTGTTAACTTTTTATTAGAAGACAGAATTAAGAACAAATGGCAGCCATCCTGAAGTTCCTCCATATAAGGGTAGTTTCTGAGAAACAGAAAAATTATTTTAAAGAGGATCTCCCCATGAGAGGGACCATAATTTGTGCTCAGAGACACAATCTTAGAGACAATCTTAGAGATTTTGTGTTGTTTTGGCCATTGTTTCTTTTTTCACCCAGATTTATTGGGATATCATTGACATATAATGTATAAATTTAAAGTGTACAAGTCATTGATTTGATATATTCACATATTGAAAAACTATTACCACCACAGCATTAGCTAATACCTCCATCACACCACATAATTACCTTTTCTTTTTGTGGTGAGAACATGTAATGTCTACTCTTTTAGCAACTTTCAAATATATACGTAGCATTATTGATTTAGTCACCATGCTGTACAGTAGGTTCCTGGAATTTACTTATCTTACAACTGGTAGTTTGTACCTTTTGACCAACATCTTCTCATAACCCTGCACTGCAACCAATGCTAATCACCATTCTGCTCTCTGTTTCTAGAGGTTTGGCCAAAAGCACATTTCCTCTAGTTCTCTTCCTTTATATTCTAAATCATGTGATATTTTTAAATTTTATTCCAAGATGTATTCATTTTAATTTAATGTTTAAAATTTTTAATATTTAAAATTACTTATGACTAAATAAAATTATTATTCCAATTGTTAGGTGAGCATGCCTTTGTTAGTGAGAAACACAATCTTAATTAGCTGAAACTTGAAGAAAGAGCAACAAGATAAATACATTTAAATTAGGACTATATGAGTAGATTCAATCACAGATGAAGGTTATATTCTTTGAAAATTATGAGGAAATACTTTCTATAAATCCTTGCTCATAACAAAGAAAAATGGATGACTGTAGTACTTTTCTAGGAAGATATACATGACTAAAGTATATTTAAGAAGTAGAAAACCTTAAAAGATAATATAAGAAATTTGTTAGGAAAATAATAATAAATAATCAGCTATTTTAAAAAATCAGCTTTCTTGTTCAAGTTGGCAGTTGTTATGCTTTTACTTCCTCTTTTCACCAAATCTCACTGAACTAACAGAAATAATATGAGAAAAATAATAAATCCCTAACACTGTTGGAAAGATGAAAAGAGTGCCATCCATGAATCTTCTTGTTAACTACTAGGATAAAGTCTAGATGAAAAATGAAATCATAAAATTTGCAGAAAAATTAGAGCAAATATTTTTTTTCTTTCTCTTAGCTTGTTGACAGGATTTAATGACTTAAGAAATCAGGTATTCACAGCTTATCATACCTGTACCAGGATTTGACATAGAAGGAGCTCAGGTCTAATACTTCTAAATTTTTGTATAGATATAAGTCATTATATCACTAATCATCTTGCAGATATTTTTTATATTAATATTTTAAATGTAATTTTTGTTGAAGCATAGTTGATATACAGTATTATATTGGTTTCAAGTATACAACACAGTGATTCAACAGTTACACATGTTATTAAATCTTCACTTCAACTAGGGCAGTTACTACGTGTCAACATAGAAAGATGTTACACAACCACTGACTATATTCTCCATCTTCATGGAGATGCATTTCCATCTCTGTGACCAACTTATATTGTGATTGAGATTTTTGTGCCTCTTTATCCTCCTCAACCATCCCACTCACCCACCCCAACTCCTCCCCCATGGTAACCACCAGTCACTTCTCAATGTCTATGAGTCTACTGTAGAACAAATATTTATATGACTTAGGCCTGGTGATGACCTTTATAAAACAACAAAGAGAAACCATAAATGATTAATAGGTTTTTTAAATAAGAATTTTAAAACTTCTACATGTCAAAAATACAATAAAAATTAGGTTAAAATCAAACTTAAAAAAGTCTTCATTTATAACATGAGATTTTAGTATCCTTGACCTAACATACTTCTTACTATTCAATTTTTTTTAAATGAACACCTAAAGGGAATAAGGGAATAATAGACAAATAATGTTACAAAAGGGAAAGAAAGGTCAGAAGGAAAAGAAGGATAGAAGAAAGAAAAGTAAAATAAATATGTTATCACCTTAAAATAAAAAATGCTAATTAATATAACTGTGAAATATTTTTGTCAAAAAATTAAAGGGACTGATAATCATATCCAGTCTTGACATAGTTGATTTGATTCTAACCATGGTTCCACTTATTAACTGCATGATGTTTGGCAAGTAACAACCTTTCTGTACCTTGGTATTCTTCATCTGTGAAAAGAAGGGTTGTTTGGAAATTAAATAAACTAATATATGCCAAGCACTTAAAACAGTGCCCCATTCATAGTAAACACAATATGAGCAATGTCGTTGTTATTATTAGAGGAAACAGGTACTTCATATTATGCTGGGAATTATATTACTTAGTTGGTAAAACATATTGAAGGACAATCTTCTAATAAACATCAAAAGCTTAATAAAATATGCAGTTTTACTGAGCAATTCCTCTTTTAGGAATTTATCCTGAGGAAGTAATTCTTATTTTTGAGATCTTGAGGTTACTGTAAATGTGTTGTCTTCCTGAAGTGTATCCACAGAATTCAAGGGATAGCCCATGATTATTCTCCACTTGTACTTATGCACATGGGAGCAAATAATACAGTCAGAACTAGAGAAACAGCAGTGTGGTATAGTGGCAAGAGCATAGACTTGAGCCAAAATGACCAGGATTTTAATTCTGTATTTGTCACTATGGCTGTATGACCTTAGTGCAGTTAATTTCATTCCTCTGAACTTCAGTTTTTATGACAGCAAAAATGGGACTAACATGCATATACTTCAGGGTTGTATTTACAGGCAGTAAATAAATGAAAGAGATATTGATTGCTCTGTTACTACTCTCCTCTGAAAAAAAACAATGAAATAAATTTACCCTTGGTAATTTAAACTATGAAATGAAAACAAACAAACAAACAGTAAAGGATCAGAGGTGAGGTCCAGTCTAGTTGGCAGATATATATTCTGTTCTGGAGATGCATATTCAAATTATCAGTCATTCTTCTGATTACGTGCCCCCTATAATATAATATTTTTGATTTTTCATTTAGTTTGCCTATAAAAAAAAAGAATGTACGAGTCAGGTTTTCCTGAATGTCCAGAAATTCTAGTGTAAGATATTCACTTTAACCTCTAGGACATAAATTATGAACTGGCAGCTCATAGGCTGGCATTGGCAACCAACACTGAAAACTTGACAAATTTCCCACACAAATCCAGATTTCAATATTCTCTTACAAAATTTAATGATCTGGCTACACTGGACTCATACACTTGAAGGGCCAAAATCTGACTGGTGCTGAATAATGTCTGTCTCCTTTAAACACGGCATGTATTCTGATTCTACTTGGTCTACATTTTCTTATCTAGTTGGTCCCATAGATACTGGAGTTTTTGACCCTTTATGGAGGAGTCCAAATTTTCCCTTCCCTCAACTCTATTTCATGAAGAGTAGAAGCACTGAATCATTCAGGTGAATTGGAAAAGACCAAGAACACACTTGGCTCACTCTATTAGAAGGAGGAGTCTTCACCCTAGTGAGAGGATAAAAACACTCTTTCCCTTGACAATGAAGGTAATGATGATGATGATGATGGTGGTGGTGGTGATGATTATAGTAGCTAATGCTTTTCATTCAATTAGTTTATCTTTCCATGCCTTTTACCATCAGTTATGTGATCTTGAGGGACTTCCAGCTGAAAACTGAGACTTGAGAAGATTATGAGATGGGAGTGAAAATCTGCCTCACTGTGCAGGGTAGAATGGAATTTTATGTTATAAACTATGGCATAAGTTGCATTTTATGAACGCCTTTCAAAATAATTTAGAAGTAAAATTCCTTTTAGATTTATAAAATCAATAGAAGGAAAAGGAAAATGAAAAGGAAGTAGGAGAAAAATACTCAGGTATAATTAAAGATAAGTAATATGGAAGATGACATGGGAAAGAAAAGCAAGAGTTTTGAGTGTTTCATTAGGATGTGGAAATGAGTAGAGCAACTTCTTCTTTCAATCTCATTCAGACCAGTAAGGTAGAATTGACTGACAGTGAAAGTGTTAGGAGAAGGCAAACATCATTTCAGGGGTCATCAGGGCTTACTTTCTTTAAGGATAGAATGTCCACCTTAGGGGATATTGTATGCATTAAAAATGCTCTGGGACTGACACAACTGTAGAAACATAATAAATAATTATGTAAAGCAGAGGTTAAGTTTCCAGGACAGCTCAGTGAAGCCTATTTAACTTACAGCATGGTGAAGAGTTGAAGCCAGCTACATTATAGTCAAACAGGAATGTGTCACTATTGAAAACATTGTTTGGAAAACCTGATTTCAAGAAAGAAATCAGAATACAAACAGAAATACACCTGTCAGCAGTGGGAGAAGACACTTCTACATACCTTTGCAAGTGGATTCCCAAGTCACTAGTGTCAGTGGAGAAAATAATAAACAAGAAAGAAGGTATATGGGATTCTCCAATGGCAAGAGAGAAATAAAGGGAGTTGAATTGTATTGAAATGTAGAACAGCTTTTTCCAAAATGACTGTTTTCATTGGCAAATCTATGTGTTAGATGAAAAGGACAGCTGATATTTACTTTTCTGTAGCCTGAGTCTTCAGATTGGCATTTACAGATTGCATCTATTGGTGAATTTTAAGGTTGTAGTCCAAACCAATCAGACACTGAAAATACCCAAGTACAAATCAAAGGTGAATGACATGTTTATAAGAAGTCTTGCGGTCTGTAGATGGTACAGCTAGATACTAGAGTTAGGAAAATTCAAACTCTTGTGAAAGGCAATGTCCATTGTTGATGGTAAAAATCAATTGTAACAGTAGATACAAAAGTGTTAGCAATGTTATCTAAGGAAAGTCTTCAAACGAGTTTGTCTATACAAATCTTTTCAAACACTAGAAGTATAACATAGTTTAAAGGGAATCAATTTATGTATACTCAATTTCCATATATCTTCTTTCCTAAATTTGATCTGTCAGAGAATACTCCTGAGATCAAGGCATCCTCTTTTGCAATTGACGTTTCCCACTTTATAAAATAAAGGCATACTTCTGTCACACATCCAAAATTTTACTATGTTGCATTGCCTCTGGGTATAAAAACTTCCAGTTAACAAAGGGACAATTTAAAGTATCTATTGGTGTCCATGTTGAGAAACTGAATGACTCTAATGACTAGATAATAAATCATTTTGTAAGTCTGTGATTTCTAATTCTTTGCCTTGGACAAAATTGAAGGAGAACCTAATTGAATTGTCAGCTGATAGGTCATTAAAATAATTTATGAAGCTGTATGATTATGTGATTTTTGGCATGTTATTTGGAAGGACACGAAGATGGAAGGACATTACTGTAGTGAAGTCTTTCCATTCCCATCTATTCATTTATTTAATATATGTTAGTGCTTATATTTTTAAAAACAAGAGGAAAAGACTTGTTAGCAATGTGTAATATTCATGCTTGGATAAATAAACTGATAGTGAAGAAAGCCCTCAATTGAATTTCCAATTAAATTCTACCTTTTTATACTTAATATTTATCACAGTTGGTGATGTCTTTATATTATTTTGATCAATTGTAATGATAATATAGAACAACTTTTAACCCTTAAAATTAATTTTAAATTATATAATTTTCATAGTAGGGAAGCATGATAGGTTGATCAATGAAAGACTTTTTAATATAAAAAAATGTAAAATTAGTACAAAAATTATGTGATAATAATAAATGGAAATATACATCAAAGGAAAAAAGAATATAAATTATCCAATTGTTGAAGAGACTGTTAATGTATTTTAAAAACAAATGAAGGCAAATCTCAAATTTGCTACAGTATTTGTTTCTGTTGGATGTATTGAAGATAACAACATACAGTTTATTTCAAAATGTCAGTATTCATATAATACTTCAGAAAACACATTTTTGCAATTATTTAAACATATGATGACAAACTTTAGATATCCATTTAAATATGTGTCAGGGGGTATACAGTGTTCAAAATTCTGTTTTGGGAGTACATAAGCAAAAATGTTTGAAGTTGTCTGACTTAAGGATTTCCTTCCTGGCTTTGGTCACCTGCTTTGCAAGTTCCAAGACTGATTCTTGTCAGCATCCAGAATGGTTAAGGACTTTAGAGACTGACTCAAGAAAATGCAAAAGCAGATGATATTGAGAGAGAGACCAGAACACCAATTTATTAATTTTCAGTGAGAAATAGCAGTTTTATATCTACCAGAAGTACTCAAATCTATGTATTCAGCACATTTTTCCTTTCCAAAGCTGAATGGAAAGCCAAATAAAAGTCAAAGCAAGAAAATGAGGGATCGTTGATTGTCCTTTGAGTGTAAATGGTAGGTCCAGCACATCATCAATCAGAGAACACACAGGCAAAATCATCCGAAGTATGTGATGGGATGTGTAAGATGGTTATTAGTCAAATTGTGATTCATAATATTTTTAATTAATTCTTTATTTATTTTATTGAAGTTTAGCTGATACACAATATTATATTGGTTTCAACTATACAACATAGTGATTCAACAGTTGTATACATTATTAAATGCACACCCCAAATAGTGTACTTACCATCTATAATATCATAAACCAGAAGTTCATTGATGTAAATCTATATTAATACTGTACATCCATCTTCCAAGAAAAATAGTCTACCTCATGGGATTAGAAATACTGGAAATCTTCACTTTATCCACTGGGTACTGCCAGTGTTCATTTCAGCAACTCTGCTCCTTATGCTTTTGTGGCTGACCAACCTCTCCATCCCCTTCATATTTACTCATTCTTTCTTAAGATGCTAATACAGTCAATCAGGTCATAGTATACTTATATTCTAGGGGCCTGAGAGTCATTCTGTCTCCTCAGATGATTTTGCATCTCTTTTATCTGATTAGTGATGTGCAGATTCTACAATTTAATTCTCAAAAGGCAATCAAATATTCCTTCTTTTGTAATTATTTAAGTAGGGTGTAGTTATTTGGTTATTGAGGTAGTGGAAAGGAATCTCACTGTGGTCTCTTGTACTGACAATGCTGCTCAAGGAAGAGCAACATCAATGAAATAAATAACTTTAGTTTTCTTCCATTTAAAATTAATAAATGAATTGCACATTATTGTAGAAGTTTATAGGACTGTGTTGCTAGATGAAATACATAGTCATATACTCATCACATGTAGGTGACAATTTAGTGTGTAGTGTAACAATCACTCAAAATATATAGAAGTAATCAAAGAGAGAAAAGCTGGTAACACAATGGTTGGAAAGAAAATGGGAGAGGGGATAAATCTGGCTGGATGGGAAAAATAACTATGAAAGACTAAAGATTGGAAAAACAAGATTCTATGAGAAAATGCAGCCACAGGATATTAGCCAAGGAGAGAACTATATTGGATGATGGCAACATAGGCAAAAAGGGATGAGGAGTGAATATCAAGATCCATGAAATGCAAAATGAGACAATACTTGAATGGTAATTCCATTCTAAGTGGGTTTTTAAGTGAAACTCAAATACTGCTCAGAAGAGAAACAGTACAGAGCCTGGGATATAATATAAACAGAATAAAGACTCTAAATTGACACATATCTTAAGGGTTCTGAAAGAAGAGGAAATAGGTTTTGTTCTGATACTATAAATCACGTTTAATAAAAATAGGTTCCGAAATTTTGTAACAAGTTCTGGGTTGGGAGAGCTTCCTACTGGTCCTTAGGCAAAGAGTTTTTGTTAGATTTCTAAAGTTTTCTATTGTTTTTTCTCAACAGATAAAAAGTGAGAATGGAAAACAGACCTTAGTGATTTCTGATGTGTATAGGAAAGGGCAAAATCAATTTTCTAAATAATATGTTTCATAAAATGAAATAGCCATGGGGGGATGAAAAGCTAATTCCAATATTAAGTCACTCATCTGAACACAGGAAAAATCAACTTGTTTTTGAAAGGAAGCTTCAATTATGTCTCAGAGTAAAGTTATGAGTCTAACAACTGAGAGGATTCCCTTGGTAATGTGGGAAAGCATGATATTGGTAATAGTTCAAACAGAGTACTTTAGTAAAAATTCTCCCAGGGCCAGAAATTTGTGGATATGAACGTGTTTTGTGCAAGAATCCCCTTTACAATTTTCTCTAAAAACTAGGTTATAAAGCAATTGTGCAGCTGATATTGATTCAAAATCTTAGGATTATGTTCATGAATCTCCAGGGTGTTCTGAGAACCACAGAGAAATTAGAGAATTCTTGCCATACAGAATACATAAAATTCAGGTTTTCTTGTAGCTATGCTTCCAGGATTTTGGAAGCATTGTTTGAAATGTCTTTCTAGAAGTCACATTTATGACTGTCCTTGCAGGGACTTGATCTGTCTGATGAAAGCAATTATTTTAATGAAAATAAGAGAGCTTTACAATAACATGATATTTTGGGTATCATTAGCTAAGATACGGCATTTAATCTATTGCCTTCTCACAATTGGTATTCCAATTTGATAAATGAGAAAAATAACGTGCAGAGCAGTTAAGTCACTTGCCCAACGTCACGCACCTAGTAACCAGCAGAGCTAGGTTTCAAACCTAGTCAATGTGGCTCAGACTGAGGCTTAGAATGGAGCTGTAGGACCATGTTTGAGTGAAATGAGTAGGGATATATTTGTGGCTATTGACTAGAACTGCCGTCACACAGTAGTCAAATTAATAGGATCATTGACCTGAAGATGTAAATTCATATTTGGATGTACAGTTAAATTGGAAGGAATAATTTTAAGCTATAATTATTGAAGTACAAGATAAATGCAGAAAATGTAAATTATGTGTGTAGAACTCAATAAGCTGGTTTTCTGTATAACTGGCACTCAGATCAAGAAACAGGATATTACTCACTCCCTCAACAGTCACTCTAATGTTCCTTTCCAGTTAAAACTCTCTCCAATGACAGCCACTATTTTGACTCCTAACACAATAAATTAGTTGTACCTTTTTTTTTAAGTTTATATAAATGGAACCAATCAGTATGTATGCTTAGTTTCTGGCTTCTTTTTCTTAACATTACATTTGTAAGATTCATCCCTGTTTTTTTTTCTTTTTTTCTTTTGGTACTTTAATGTACAATTACATGAGCAACAATATGGTTACTCAGTTCCTCCTATTATCAAGTTCCTACCAGATACCCCTTTATAGTCACTGTCCATCAGCATAGTAAGATGCTATAGAATCACTACTTGTCTTCTCTGTGTTATACTCCCTTCCCCTTATCCCCGCCCAACTACATTATATGTGCTAATCGTAACACCCCTTTTTCCCCCTTATCCCTCCATTCCCACCCATCCTCCCCAGTCCCTTTCCCTTTGGTAACTGTTAGTCCATTCTTGGATGCTGTAAGTCTGCTGCTGTTTTTTTCCTTCAGTTTTTTCTTTGTTCTTATACTCCACAGATGAGTGAAATCATTTGGTACTTGTCTTTTTCGGCTTGGCTTATTTCACTGAGCATAATACCCTCTAGCTCCGTCCATGTTGTTGCAAATGATAGGATTTGTTTTCTTCTTATGGCTGAATAATATTCCATTGTGTATATGTACCACCTCTTCTTTATCCATTCATCTACTGATGGACACTTAGGTTGCTTCCATTTCTTGGCTATTGGAAATAGTGCTGCGATAAACATAGGGGTGCATATATCTTTTTCAAACTGGGCTGCTGCATTCTTAGGCTAAATTCCTAGGAGTGGAATTCCTGGTTCAAATAGTATTTCTATTTTGAGTTTTTTGAGGAACCTCCATACTGCTTTCCACAATGGTTGAACTAATTTACAATCCCAACAGCAGTGTAGGAGGGTTCCCCTTTCTCCACATCCTCAACAACATTTGTTGTTGTTTGTCTTTTGGATGGTGGCCATCCTAACTGGTGTGAGGTGATATCTCATTGTGGTTTTAATTTGCATTTCTCTGACTATTAGCGATGTGGAGCATCTTTTCATGTGCCTGTTGGCCATCTGAATTTCTACTGTGGATAAGTGTCTGTTCAGCTTCTTTACCCATTTTATAATTGGCTTATTTGCTTTTTGTTTATTGAAGTGTGTGAACTCTATATAATTTGGATGTCAACCCCTTATTGGATATGTAATTTGTGAATATATGCTCCCAAACAGTAGGATGTCTTTTTGTTCTACTGATGGTGTCCTTTGCTGTACAGAAGTTTTTTAGTTTGATATAGTCCCAATTGTTCATTTTTGCTTTTGTTTCCCTTGCCCTGAGAGATACGTTCATGAAGAAGTTGCTCATGTTTATGTCCAAGAGATTTTTGCCTATGTTTTTCTCTAAGAGTTTTATAGTTTCATGACTTACATTCAGGTCTTAGATCCACTTTGAGTTAATTTTGTGTCTGGGGTTAGACAGTAATCCAGTTTCATTCTCTTACATGTAGCTGTCCAGTTTTGCCAACAGCAGTTGTTGAAGAGGCTGTCATTTCCCCATTGTATATCCATGGCTCCTTTATCGTATATTAATTAACCATATATTTTTGAGTTTATATCTGGGCTCTCTAGTCTGTTCCATTGATCTATGGGTCTGTTCTTGTGCCAGTACCAAATTTTCTTGATTACTGTGGCTTTGTAGTGGAGTTGGAAATCAGGGACTGTAATTCCCCCTGCTTTATTCTTCCTTCTCAGGATAGCTTTGGCTATTCGGGGTCTTTTGTCATTCCATATGAATTTTAGAACAGTTTTTTCCACTTCATTGAAGAATGCTGTTGGTATTTTGATAGGGATTGCATTGAATCTGTAGTTTGCTTTAGGCAGGATGGCCATTTGGCAATATTAATTCTTCCTATCCATGAGCATGGGATGTGTTTCCATTTATTGGTATCTTCTTTAATTTCTCTCCTGAATGTCTTGTAGTTTTCAGAGTCTCAGTCTTTCACTACCTTGGTTAGGTTTATTCCTTGGTATTTTATTCTTTTTGATGCAATTGTGAATGTAATTGTTTTCCTGATTTCTCTTTCTACTAATTCATCATTAGTGTATAGGAATGCAACCGATTTCTGTGAATTAATTTTGCATGCTGCAACTTTGCTGAATTCATGTATTAGTTATAGTAGTTTTGGAGTGAATTATTTAGGGTTTTTTAGGTACACTATCATGTCATCTGCAAACAGGGACAGTTTGACTTCTTCCTTACCAAGCTGGATGCATTTTATTTCTGTGTGTTGTCTGATTGCCATGGCTAGAACCTCTAAAACTATGTTGAATAAAAGTGAGGAGAGGGGGTATCCTTGTCTTGTTCCCAATATTAAAGGAAAAACTTTCAGCTTCTCACTGTTAAGTATGATGTTAGCTGTGTGTTTGTCAAATATGGCCTTTATTATGTTGAAGTAATTGCCCTCTACACCCAATTTGTTGAAAGTTTTTATCATTAATGGATGTTGAATTTTGTCGAATGCTTTTTCAGCATCTATGGAGATGATCATGTGGTTTTTGTCTTTCTTTTTGTTGATGTAGTGGATGATGTTGATGGATTTTCGAATGTTGTACCATCCTTGAATCCCTGGGTTGAATCCCACTTGATCATGATGGATGATCTTTTTGATTTTTAAGTTGGTTTGCTAATATTTTGCTATGTATTTTTGCATCTATTTTCATCAGGGATATTGGTCTGTAATTTTGTTTTCTGTGTCTTTGCCTGGTTTTGGTATTAGCATCATGTTGGCATCGTAGAATGAGTTTGGGAGTATTCCCGCCTCTTCTACCTTTTGGAAAACTTTAATGAGGATGGGTATTAGGTCTTCACTAAATGTTTGATAAAATTAAGCAATGAAGCCATCTAGTACAGGGATTTTGTTCTTAGGTAGTGTTTTTATTACCAATTCAGTTTATTTGCTGATAATTGGTCTCTTCAGATTTTTTGTTTCTTCCTGGGTCAGCCTTGGAAGGTTGTATTTTTCTAGAAAGTTGTCCATTTCTTCTAGGTTATCCAGTTTGTTAGCATATAATTTTTATAGTATTCTCTCATAATTCTTTGTGTCTCTGTAGTATCTGTAGTGATTTTTCCTTTCTCATTTCTGATTCTTTTTATGTGAATAGACTTTCTTTTTTTCTTGATAAGTCTGGCTAGCGGTTTATCTATTTTATTTATTTTCTTAAAGAACCAGTTCCTGCTTTCATTGATTCTTTCCATTGTTTTATTCTTCTAAATTTTATTTATTTCACTCTGATATTTATTATGTCCCTCCTTCTGGTGACTTTGGGCCTCATTTGTTCTTATTTTTCCAATTTCAGTAATTGTGACTTTAGACTATTCATTTGGGATTGTTCTTTCTTCCTTAAATAGGCTTGGATTGCAATATACTTTCTGCTTAGAACTGCCTTTGCTGCGTCCCACAGAAGTTGGGGCTTTGTGCTGTTGTTGTCATTTGTCTCCATGTATTGCTTGATCTCTGTTTTAATTTAGATGCTGATCCATTGATTATTTAGGAGCATGTTGTGAAGCCTCCTTGTGTTTGTGAGCCTTTTTGTTTTCTTTGTACAATTTATTTATAGTTTTATACTTTTGTGATCTGAGAATTTGGTTGGTAGAATTTCAATATTTTTTAATTTACTAAGGCTAATTTTGTGGCCTAGTATGTGGTCTATTCTGGAAAATGTTCCATGTACACTTGAGAATAATGTGTATCCTCCTGCTTTTGGGTGTAGAGTTCTGTAGATGTCTGTTAGGTCCATCTGTTCTAGTGTGTTGTTCAGTGCCTCTGTCTCCTTACTTATTTTCTGTCTGGTTAATCTGTCCTTTGGAGTGAGTGGTGTGTTGAAGTCTCCCAAAATGAATGCATTGCATTCTATTTCCCCATTTAATTCTGTTAGTATTTGTTTCACATATGTAGGTGATCCTGTGTTGGGTGTGTAGATATTTATAATGGTTATATCTTGTTAGATTGACTCCTTTATCATTATGTAATGCCCTTCTTTGCCTCTTGTGACTTTCTTTGTTTTGAAGTCTATTTTGTCTGATACAATTACTGCAACTCCTGCTTTTTTCTCCCTATTAGTTGCATGAAATATCTTTTTCCATCCCTTCAGTTTCAGTCTGTGTATGTCTTTGAGTTTGAAGTGAGTCTCTGGTAGGCCGCATATAGATGGGTCTTGTTTTTTTATCCATTCAGTGACTCTACATCTTTTGACTGGTGAATTCAGAGCATTTAAATTTAGGGTGATTATCAATAGGTATGTAGTTATTGCTACTGCAGGCTTTAGATTCGTGGTTACCAAAGGTTCAAGGGTAATTCCCTTACTATGTAACAGTCTAATTTAACTCAGTTTAAACACAACCTAAAGATTACTTTTTTTTCCTCTTTTTTCTTCCTCCTCCATTCCTTGTATTTTATGAATCATATTCTCTTCTCTTTGGGTATCCCTTGGGTGACATCTATTTAGCCTTAGGAATACTTCCATCTATAGGCGTCCCTCCAAAATGCACTGTAGAGGTGGTTTGTGGCAGCTAAATTCTCTCAGCTTTTACTCATCTGAAAATTGTTTAATCCCTCCTTCAAATTTAAATGATAAACTTTCTGGGTAAAGTATTTTTGGTTCAAGGCCCTTCTGCTTCAATGCATTAAATATATCATGCCACTCCCTTATGGCCTGTATGGTTTCTGTTTAGAAATCTGATGATAGCCTGATGGGTTTTCCTTTTTATGTGATCTTTTTTCTCTCTCTAGATGCTTTTAAAAGTCTGTCCTTATCCTTGATCTTTTCCATTTTAATTATTATATGTCCTGATGTTGTCTTCCTTGGGTCCCTTGTGTTGGGAGATCAATGCACCTCCATGGCTTGAGAGACTATCTCCTTCCCCAGATTGGGGCAGTTTTCAGCAATTACCTCCTCAATGACACTTTCTATTCCTTTTTTCTCTCTTCTTTTTCTGGTACCACTATTATGCAAATATTTTTCCATTTGGATTGGTCACACAGTTTTCTCAATATTCTTTCATTCTTAGAGATGCTTTTTTCTTTCTGTGCCTCAGCTTCTTTGTATTCCTCTTCTCTAATTTCTATTCCATTTATTGTCTCTTCTACTACATCTAATTCGCTTTTAAATCCTTCTATTGTATGTTTCATTTCAGATATGGAATTTCTTAATGATTGAATCTCTATCTTAAATTCATTCCTCAGTTCTTGAATATTTTTCTGTACCTCCATAAGCGCATTTGTAATTTTTATTTTGAACTCTCATTCACGAAGATTTGTGAGTTCAATTTCATTTGGACCTTTTTCTGGAGTTTGTGAGATTTGGGCCTGAACCATGTTCTTTTGACATTTCATATTTCTGTGTGGTGCCCAGTAGTGTGCAGAAACTCCAGTATCTGTGGCTGCTCAGCCCCTAGAGTGAGGTCAGCGGTAGTAGGGGAGTGGAGCTGGTGCCCTATTTCATGAGGTCTGCTCTGTTCTTGAGGTCTGTATGCAGCCTGGCACATACTTCTTTTCTGTTGCTGTTTTAGGGTTAATTGTCTTAACTATATTTTCATACTATCTGTGGATTTGGGAGGAGTTCTCTGTCTCACCTCTCACACCACCATCTTGGCTGGGGAATTTCATCCCTGTTTCCTTATGTAGCAATATTTCATGATTTTTCATTGAAGGAAAGGGATATTTAAATTCTTTGAAAGATAACACAGATAATTAAAACCAATCTCAGAGACTTCTGGGAAGATGGTGACATGAGAAAGGTGGCAGAAATCTCCTCCCAAAACCATATATACTTGTGAAAATACAACAAATACAACTATTCCTAAAAGAGATACCAAAGGATACAGTACAACAGCCAGGCAACAGCTACATCTGCAAGAACTCAGCGCCTCACGAAGCAGGTAATATGCAAAGCTGTGACCCAGCAGAGCCCGAGCACTCCTCCACCCCAGCACACCAGCAGGAGGAAAAGAATCAGAGTGGGGAGGAAGTGGAAACACAGGCCCGTGAAATAACCAGCCCTGTTGATCTGCACCGGGAGCACAGACACACATCACTTGGTGTATCGGAGATTAGAGAAACAGAAGGGCAGGATCCGAGATGGAGGACACAAGCAGGTCCTCTCAGCCAGCTCCCCAGGACCAAGAAAAAGCAGGTGCTTTTTTAAAAGTCTTAAAGAGACAAGGGCCCAACAGCACAACAAAATCATCCCAGTGTACTCAGTCCAGCAGGCTGGGAGTCTTGGGGAATTTTTGACACCCTGGCCAGTGGCTGGGCAAAGCAGCCACACCAAGGCTTCCCACAGAGATCAGCAACCTGCCATTCATTCCCCACTGGCCAGTGCTGCAAAGAGTTTGGCGGATCCACCACAGCTGCGGGACAGCAGAGGAGTGGCCCACCCACAGCAAACTCACAGAATCTACTCCCAGCTGGCGCACAGGTAAGCGGGAAGGAATGGAACCCAGAACAAGGGCTGGAAGGCACCAAGGGGACCAGAAGACACCCAGCAAGACTGCAAATCCCCACAGTGCTATAGGCAAGGCTGAGGCAGCCCCGCACACAGGCAGCTCAGGGGATTATCACAGAGACTGCCTCCTGGTGTGCATGAAACCAGCTCAGGCCCCAGAGAAGGGCAAGGAGAGCAACAAGCAGGAAGGGACTTTGTTCTCCCAGCTGACACACGTGGCACCTACCAGCGACCACTTCTATCGCCATGAAAAGACAGAGGAATATGGTCCAGACAAGGATCACACAGACAACCACAGAGAGAGGGCCTGATGGGATACACTTACACAATCTTCCTGAAAAAGAATTCAGAATAAAAGTCATAACCATGCTGATGTATCTACAGAGAAATATGCAAGAGCTAAGGGAGGAAGTGAGGAAAGACAATGCGGAAATGAGACAAGCAATTAACGGGCTTAAGAGCAGACTGGGTGAGGTGCAAGAGACTGTTAATGGAATACAAATCAGACAACAGGAATACAGAGAAGCTAAGGCAGAGAGAGATAAAAGGATCTCCAGGAATGAAAGAATATTAAGAGAACTGTGTGACCAATCCAAATGGAAAAATATGTGCATTATAAGAGTACCAGAAATGAAGAGAGAGAAAAAGGGATAGAAAGTGTCTTTGAAGAAATAATTGCTGAAAACTTCCCCAAGCTGAGGAAGGAAATAGTTTCTCAAACCATGGAAGCCCACAGATCTCCCAACACAAAGGACCCAAAGAAGACAACATCATGACACATAATAATTAAAATGGCAAAGATCAAAGACAAGGACAGAGTATAAAAGGCAGCGAGAAAGAGAAAAAAGATCACCTACAAAGGAAAACCCATCAGGCTATCATCATACTTCTCAACAGAAACCTTACAGGCCAGATGAGAATGGCATGATATATTTAACGTAACGAAACACAAGGACCTTGAAACAAGAATACTGTATACAGCATGATTATTATTTAAAGTTCAAGGAGGGATCAAACAATTCTTAGACAAATGAAAGCTGAGGGAATTTGCCTCCCACAAACCACCTCTACAGAATATCATAAAGGGACTGCTCTAGATGGAAGCACTCCTAAGGCTAAAATGATGCCACCAGAGAAAACAAAGTCATAGCAAAGAAAGCAGACCATCCAAATACTAACTAAAGGCAAAAAGTAAAATCAAATATCCACAAAAACAGTCAAAGGAAATGTAAAAGAGTACAGAATAAAACACCTAGTATATAAAGAATGGAAGAATAAGAATAAGAAGGGATAGAAATAAAGATTCATCAGACTGTGTTTATAATAGCTTAACAAGAGAGTTAAGTTAGACTATTAGATAGTAAAGAAGCTACACTTGAACCATTGGTAACCACGAACCCAAACCTGCAATGGCAGTAAGTACATATATTTTGATAATCACCCTAAATGTAAATGGACTGAATGCACCAATCAAAAGACACATAGTAATAGAAAGGATAAAAAAGCAAGACCCATCTATATGCTGTTTACAAGAGACTCACCCCAAACCCGAAGATATACACAGGCTAAAGATGAAGGGATGGAAAGGGTATTTCATGCAAACAAAAAGGAGAAAAAAGAGGTGTTGCAGGACTTGCATCAGACAAAATAATACGTCAAAACGAAGAAAGTAGCAACAGATAAAGAAGGACATTACATAATGATAAAGGGGTCAGTCCAACAAAAGGATATAACCATTATAAATATATATGCACCCTACACAGGAGCACTGACATATGTGAAACAAATACTAACAGAATTAAAGGAGAAAATAGAAAGCAATGCATTCATTTAAGGAGACTTCAACACTCCACTCACTCCAAAGGACAGAACAACCAGACAGAGAATAAGTAAAGACACAGAGGCACTGAACAACACACAAGAACAGATGGACCTAACAGACATCTCCAGAACTCTACACCCAAAAGCAGCAGGATACAGACTCGTCTCAAGTACACATCAAACATTTTCAAGAATAGACCACATACTAGGCAAAAAAGAACCTCAGTAAATTCAAAAATATTGAAATTCTACCAACCAACATCTCAGATCAGAAAGATATAAAACTAGAAATAAATTGTAAAAAGAAAAGAAAAAGGCTCACAAATACTTGGAGGCTAAACAACATATATCCTAAATAATCAATGGATCAATGACCCAATTAAAACAGAGATCAAACAATATATGGAGACAAATGATAACAACAAAACAAAACCACAACTTCTGTGGGATGCAGCAAAGGCAGATCTAAGAGGAAATTGTATTACAATCCAGGCCTATTTAAAGAAGGAAGAACAATCCCAAATGAATAGTCTAAAGGCACAATTAATGAAATGGGAAAAAGAAGAACAAATGAGGCCCAAAGTCACCAGAAGGAGGGACATAATAAAGATCAGAGAAGAAATAAATAAAATTGAGAAGAATAAAACAATAGAAAAAAAATCAATGAAACCAAGAGCTGGTTCTTTGAAAAAATAAACAAAATAGATAAACACCTGCCCAGACTTATTACAAGAAAAAGAGAATCTACACACATAAACAAAATCAGAAATGAGAAAGGAAAAATCACAATGCACCCCACAGAAACACAAAGAATTATCAGAGAATACTATGAAAATCTACATACTAACAAGCTGGAAAACCTACAAAAAATAGACAACTTCTTAGAAAAATACACCCTTCCAAGACTAACCAAGCAAGAAACAGAACAATCACCAGCAACGGAATTGAATCGGTAATCAAAAAACTACCTAAGAACAAAATCCCCGGCCAGATGGATTCACCTGTGAATTTTACCAGACATATATAGAAGACATAATACCCATTCTCCTTAAAATTTTCTAAAAAATAGAAAAGGAGGGAATATGTCCAAACTCATTCTATGAAGCCATCATCACTCTAATACCAAAACCAGGCAAAGACCTCACCAAAAAAGAAAATTACAGACCAATATCCCTGATGAAAATAGATGCAAAAATACTCAACAAAATATTAGCAAACCGAATTCAAAAATACATCAACAGGATCATACACCGTGATCAAGTGGGATTCATCTCAGGGATGCAAGGATGGTACAACATTCGAAAATCCATCAACATTATCCACCACATCAACAAAAAGAAGAACAAAAACCACATGATCATCTACATAGATGCTGAAAACTCATTTCACAAAATTCAACATCCATTCATGATAAAAACTCTCAACAAAAAGGGTATAGAGGGCAAGTACCTCAAAATCATAAAGGCTATATATGACAAACCCACAGTCAACATCATGTTTAACAATGAGAACCTGAAAGTTTTTCATCTAAGATCGGGAACAAGACATGAATGCTCACTCTCCCCACAGTTATTCAACATAGTACTGGAGGTCCTAGGCATGGCAATGAGACAAAACAAAGAAATACAAGGCATCCATATTGGTAAATAAGAAGTCAAATTTTCACGATTTGCAGATGACATGATATTGTACATAAAAATCCCTAAAGACTCCACTCCAAAACGACTAGAACTGATATCTGAATTCAGCACAGTTGCAGGAAACAAAATTAACACACAGACATTGGTTGCTTTCCTATACACTAACGATGAGCTAACAGAAAGAGAAATGAGGAAAACAATTCCATTCAGAGTTGCCTCAAAAAGAATAAAACACCTAGGAATAAACCTAACGATGGAAGTGAAAGACCTATACCCTGAAAACTACAAGACACTCCTAAGAGAAATTAGAGAGGACACTAAGAAATGGAAATTCATTATATGCTCTTGGCTAGGAAGAATAAATATTGTCAAAATGGCTATACTACCTAAAGCAATCTACAGATTCAATGCAATCCCTATCAAAATTACCAACAGCATTCTTCAATGAACTGGGACAAATAGTTCTAAAATTCATATGGAGCCCCAAAAGACCCCGAATAGCCAAAGAAATCATGAGAAGGAAGAATAAAATTGCGGGAATTACTCTCCCAGGCTTCAAGCTCTACCACAAAACTACAATAATCAACACAATTTGGTATTGGCAGAAGAACAGTCCCATAGACCAGTGGAACAGAATAGAAAATCCAGACATTAACCCAAACATATACGGTCAATTAATATATGATAAAGGAGCCTTGGATAAGCAATGGGGAGATGACACCTCTTCAGCAGCTGGTGTTGGCAAAACTGGACAGCTACATGTAAAAGAATGAAACTGGATCACTGTCTAATCCCATACACAAAAGTAAATTCAAAATGGATCAAAGACCTGAATGTAAGTCATGAAACCGTAAAACTCTTAACAAAAAAAAATACGCAAAAATCTCTTGGACATAAACATGAGTGACTGATTCATGAACATATCTCCCCGTGCAAGGGAAACAAAAGCAAAAATGAACAAGTGGGCTATATCAAGCTGAAAAGCTTCTGTACAGCAAAGGACACCATCAGTAGAACAAAAAGACGTCCTACAGTATGGGAAAATATATTCATAAATGACATATACGATAAGGGGTTGACATCCAAAATATATAAAGAACTCATGCACCTCAACAAACAAAAAGCAAATAATCCAAATAAGAAATGGGCCGAGGGTATGAATAGACACTTTTCCAAAGAAGAAATACAGATGGCCAACAGGCACATGAAAAGACGCTCCACATTGCTAATCATCAGAGAAATGCAAATTAAAACCACAATGAGATATCACCTCACACCAGTGAGGATGGCCAACATCCAAAACACAAACAACAACAAATGTTGGCGAGGATGTGGAGAAAGCGGAACCCTCCTACACTGCTGGTAGGAATGCAAATTAGTTCAAACATTGTGGAAGGCAGTATGGAGGTTCCTCAAAAAACTCAAAATAGAAATACCATTTGACCCAGGAATCCCACTCCTAGGAATTTACCCTAAGAATGCAGCAGTCCAGTTTGAAAAAGACATATGCACCCCTATGTTTATCACAGCACTATTTACAATAGCCAAGATATGGAAGCAACCTAAGTGTCCATCAGTAGATGAATGGATAAAGAAGAGGTGGTACATATACACACTGGAATATTATTCAGCCATAAGAAGAAAACAAATCCTACCATTTGCAACAACATGGACAGAGCTAGAGGGTACTATGCTCAGTGAAATAAGCCAAGCGGAAGAAGAAAAGTATCAGATGATTTCACTGATATGTGGAGCATAAGAGCAAAGAAAAAAACTGAAAGAACAAAACAGCTGCAGACTCACAGAACCCAAGAATGGACTAACAGTTACCAAAGGGAAAGGGACTGGGGAGGATGGGTGGGAAGAGAGGGTTAAGGGGGGAAAAGGGGCATTACGATTAGCAGACATAATGTTGGGGGGCACAGGATCGAATGTACAACTCAGAGAAGACAAGTAGTGATTCTATAGTATCTCACTTCGCTGATGGACAGTGACTGTAATGGGGTAGGTGGTGGGGACCTGATGAAGTGGGGAGTTTAGTAACCATAATGTTGGACATGTAATTGTAGATTAATGATACAAAAAAAAAGCCAAGCTCATAGATACAGAGAACAGATTTATGTCTGCCAGAGGGGATGATGTTTGGGGGGCGCAGGGTGAAATGGGTGAAGGGGATGAAAAGGTTCAAATTTCCCATTATAGAATAAATAAGTCAGGGGATGTAATGTATACCAAGGTAACTATAGTTAATAATACTCTATTGTGTATTTGACAGTTGTTAAGAGAGTAAAGCCTGAAAGTTATTACAAGAACAAAAAAATGTAATTATGTATGGTGATGGATGTTAACTAAATTTATTGTGGTGATCATTTCACAATGTATACAAATATCAAATCATTATATTGTACACCTGAAGCTCATATAATATTGGTTATTTGCCAGTTATACCTCAATTTAAATAAATAAATAAATAAAATCTCTGGTAACCCTTTTTGCTGAACTATATTTGTCCACCAAAATAGCAGGACAATTTAGATACAGTCAGTCAATTAGCAGTGGAACATAGCAGTAAAATACAGGTTTTGAAGTCAGTCAAATCCCAGTCAGCCTGCAATTTAGATATAGCTCTTTCATAAGCTGTTTCTGTAGTCTTGGACTGCTCATTTAACATCTCTTTCAGTTTCTTCACATGAAAAATGGAGATATTATCTACATAAGAAGATTATGTGATAATAAGATGAGATGCTAAAGATAAAATGGCATATACATGGCCTAGAGCACTGTAGATAATCACTAAATTGGTAGTAGTTCTTGTAATTATAGTTAAGGTACAAATGCTTCATCAGTCACCAAGGATGACCTGTTTGATAGTAAAAGCAACCCCTTTTCAGAAATATACACTTAGCTATTAATATGTTACACTGGATGGTGGAATCTCTTATTTCTCTCTAGTGCTTTGAAACCTCAGGGGGATCCATGAACATAAAATATAGAGAAATACAGTTCTCTATAATAATTTCATCTTTGTGTCTTTTCATTCTGATAATAATATAACTTGATACAATCATATTCTGGATCATCTATCTGACCACCTTATAACCAAGTACTACATCAATTTTGGAATCTGTGACACCTATTATTTTAATTATATATTCCACTATTTTAATTATAGTGGAATGGGAAGAGAATTGCAGTGAAAATAATGTGTAAATGATGTATGCTAACCAAGGGAAGTCTAATTGGCATCATGATAGGCTACACAAATAATGATTCTGTAGTAGCTGGCATAGAAAAATGTACTGGGAGAATTGACTCCACAGTGAATGGTGGCACAGACATTAATGTCCAAAATAATGTGAACTACCACAGTCAGTAACATATTCATGGAATATATGGCAAATTATTTGTGACAAAAAGTGATGTCATTTTAAATTTCATTAGTTGAGCAGGTTTTATTTAATTTAGAAATATTTTTGGTTTATAGTTTTAGAAGGAGTATAAACAAAAGGAGTTAGTGTATAGTTTCATGTTTGTACATATTTAAGTAGCATTAGAATAGAAATAATTTAAGTCAACTGTAGGATTCCAACATTTTTTTTCCACTAAAGAGGAATCTAAACATTATTTAGGTTTGAGATAAAGTCTACAAGTCACATGTGAGTGTTTGAAGAAAGAGATGTAAACATAATCCAGGTAGGTCTTTGGGTTTGCAATGGTAACTGTGGTGCTGAGTTGACAACAACAAAAAACAATGACAGTGTTTAATAGAAATGCCTAGACATGTGAACAGGATGCTTCAAACATTTCTACCTGATGGAAAAATCTAATGATATGTGTAATTATAAACGTGTGCTTAAATGCAGTCTGAGTCCATAACCTTTCCCACCACTCTCTTTCTTTCATTCTACAAATATTTACTGAATTCACTACTATGTACTAGGCAGTGACTAACCATGGGGATACAGTGATGAATAAAACACATATCCTGCCTTTATGGAAAACACATTAAATAAATAATTACAGAACAATATGGAATTACAAATTACAATAAGGATATCAAAGGAAAGAACAGGCTATGAAAAAGAATCACAGGGCATACTTGTTTAAAAATAAGGGGTCATGAACATCTAATCTAAGGATAAGTTATTTAAGGTGAGATAAAATATAATGATGAATAAGCAATAGGCAGGTAAAAAATTGTCAGGAGAACACTCCAGAAGGACAATACAGTTCATGAAAAGATACCAAAGCATGTAAGAACTGATATATTTCAAAATGGCACCAGGAGCAGAGTGGTGTGTAAAATGTACACAATGACTGAGGAGGGTGGTGAAATATAAGGTCAGAAAGATGGGTGGAACTGAGATTATTCAGGGTCCTAAATGCTAGAGTAAGAAGTTTAGATGATTTTCGAAAGGAGAAGCAGTAACTAATGGTAGGTTTTAAGTATAGGGATAGTACGACACAATTTGTATTTTTCAAGGATCAGTATGGCTGCTGTTGGGAAAATGGATTAAAGTGGAACAGGTAAAAAGAATAGTTAAAGACATCCGGGAAGACGGCGGGGTGAGCAGGGCTGCAGAAATCTCCTCCAAAGCTATATATATATCTATGAAAATATAGCAAATACAACTATTCCTAAAAGAGAGACCAGAATACACAGGAAAGCGCACAGTGTGCAGCTATACCTGAGAGGACTTGGCACCTGGCGAGGCAGTCATAAAGAGCCCAGCTGACATGTGGCAACTACCAGTGACCATTTCTATAGCCATGAAAAGACAGAGGAATATGGTCCAGACTAAGATCAACAAGACAACCCCAGACAGGGAGCCTGAAGGGATGGAAATGCACAATCTTCCTGAAAAAGAATTCAGAATAAAAGTCATAACCAAGCAGATGGATCTACAGAGAAATGTGCAAGAGCTGATGGAGGAAGTGAGGAAAGACAATGCAGAAATCAGACAAACGATCGACGGGCTTAACAGCAGACTGGATGAGATGCAAGAGACTGTTAATGGAATACAAATCAGACAACAGGAATACAGAGAAGCTAAGGCAGAGAAAGATAAAAGGATCACTAGAAATGAAAGAATATTAAGAGAACTGTGTGACCAATCCAAATGGAGCAATATTCGCATTATAGGAGTACCAGAGGAAGAAGAGAGAGAAAAGGGATAGAAAGTGTCTTTGAAGAAATAATTGCTGAAAACTTTCCCATGCTGGGGAAGGAATAGTCTCGCAGTCCACGGAAGCCCACATATCTCCCAACACAAGGGACCCGAGGAAGACAACACCAAGACACATAATAATTAAGATGGCAAAGACCAAAGATAAAGACAGAGTATTAAAGGCAGCTAGAGAGAAAAAAGATCACCTACAAAGGAAAACCCATCAGATTATCATCAGACTTCTCAACATAAACCTTACAGGCCAGAAGAGAATGGCATGATATGTTTAACGTAATGAAACAGAAGGGCCTCAAATCAAGAATATTGTATCCAGCACGATTATCATTTAAATATGACACAGGGATTAAACAATTTCCAGACAAATGAAAGTTGAGAGAGTTTGCCTCTAATAAACCACCACTACAGGATATCTTAAACTGACTGCTCTAGAGGGAAGCACCCTTAAGGCTAAAAAGATGTCACCAGAGAAAATAATATCATAGCAAAGAAAGCAAACCATCCAAATACTAACTAAAGGCAAAGAAGAAAACACCTAGTATACAAAGAATGGAGGAGGAAGAATAAGAATGGAGAGAAATAAAGAAACATCAGATGGTGTTTACAATAACTTCACAAGAAAGTTACATTAGATTGTTAGATAATAAAGAAGCAACCCTTGAACCTTTAGTAACCAGGAATCTAAAGCCAGCAATGGCAATAAGTACATATCTATTGATAATCACCCTAAATGTAAATGGACTGAATGCACCAATAAAAAGACACAGAGCAACAGAATGGATAAAAAAGCAAGACCCATCTATATGCTGCTTACAAGAGAATCATCTCAAACCCAAAGATATACACATACTAAAAGTGAAGGGATGGAAAAAGATATTTCGTGCAAACAACAAAGAGAAAAAAGCAGGTGTTGCAGCACTTGTATCAGACAAAATAGACTTCAAAACGAAGAAAGTAGCAAGAGATAAAGAAGGACATTACATAATGATAAAGGGGTCAGTCCAACAAGAAGATATAACCATTATAAATATATACGCACCCAACACAGGAGCGACAGCATATGTGAAACAAATACTAACAGGATTAAAGGAAGAAATAGACAGCAATGCATTAATTTTAGAGACTTCAACACACCACTCACTCCAAAGGAAAGATCAACCAGACAGAGAATAAGTAAAGACACAAAGGCACTGAACAACACAGTAGAACAGATGAACCTAAAAGACATCTACAGACCTCTGCACCCAAAAGCAGCAGGATACACATTCTTCTCAAGTGCACATGGAACATTTTCCAGAATAGACCACATACTAGGCTACAAAAATAACCTCAGTACATTCAAAAATATTGAAATCCTACCAACCAACTTCTCAGATCACAAAGGTATAAAACGAGAAATAAATTTTAGAAAGAAATAAAAAAGGCTTACAAATACATGGAGACTTAACAACATTCTCCTAATTACTCAATGTGTTAACGACCAAATCAAAACAGAAATCAAAGAATATTTGGAGACTAATGACAACAATAACACAAAGCCACAACTTCTGTGGGACGCAGCAAAGGCAGTTCTAAGAGGAAATTGTATTGCAATCCAGGCCTATTTAAAGAAGGAAGAACATTCCCAAATGAATAGTCTAAAGACACAATTACTGAAATTGGAAAAAGAAGAACAAATGAGGCCCAAAATCACCAGAAGAAGGGACAAAATAAAGATCAGAGAATAAATAAATAAAATTGAGAAGAATAAAACAGTAGAAAAAATCAACGAAACAAAGAACTCATTCTTTGAAAAATAAACAAAATAGACAAACCCCAGCCAGACTCACTAAGAGAAAAAGAGAATCTACACACATAAACAGAATCAGAAATGATAAAGGAAAAAAAATGACGGACCCCACAGAAATACAAAGAGTTATAAGAGAATATTATGAGAATCTATATGATAACAAGCTGCAAAACACAGAGGAAATGGACAACTTCTAGAAGAATACAACCTTCCAAAACTGACCAAGCAAGAAACAGAAGAACTAAACAGACCAATCACCAGCAACGAAAGTGAAGCGGTAATCAAAAAACTACCCAGGAACAAAACCCCCAGACAAGATGGATTCACCTCTGAATTCTACCAGACATATAGAGAATAAATAACAACCATTCTCCTTAAAGTTTTTCAAAAAATAGAAGAGGATAGAATACTTCCAAACTCATTCTATGAAGCCAGCATCAATCTAATACCAAAACCAGGCAAAGACCTCACCAGAAAAGAAAATTACAGACCAATATCCCTGATGAACGTAGATGCAAAATAGTCAACAACACATTAGCAATTGGAATTCAAAAATACAACAAGAAGATCATACACCATGATCAAGTGGGATTCATCCCAGGGATGCAAGGATGGTACAACATTTGAAAATCCATCAACATCATCCACCACATCAACAAAAAGAAGAACAAAAACCATATGACCATCTCCATAGATGCTGAAAAAGCATTTGACAAAATTCAGCATCCATTCGTGATTAAAACTCTCAACAAAATGTTTATAGACTACAAGTACCTCAACATCATAAAGGCCATATATGCATACCAACAGCTAACATCATACGTAACAGTGAGAAGCTGAAAGCTTTTCATCTAATATCGGGAACAAGACAGGGATACCCACTCTCTCCACTGTTATTCAACATAGTACTGGAGGTCATAGCCATGGCAATAAGACAATACAAAGATATACAAGGCATCCAGATTGGAAAAGAAGTCAAATGGTCACTATTTGCAGATGACACGATACTGTATGTAAAAAACCCAAAAGACTCCACTCTAAAACTACTAGAACTAATATCTGAATTCAGCAAAGTTGCAGGATACAAAATTAACACACAGAAATCTGTTGCTTTCCTATACACTAAGGATGAACTAACAGAAAGAGAAATCAGAAAAACAATTCCATTCACAATTGCATCAAAAAGAATAAAATACCTAGGAATAAACCTAACGAAGGAAGTGAAAGACCTGTGCTCTGAAAACTACAAGACACTCCTAAGAGAAATTAAAGGGGACACTAAAAAATGGAAATTCATCCCATGCTCTTGGCTAAGAAGAATAAATACTGTCAAAATGGCTATACTACCTAAAGCAGTCCACAGACTCAACGAAATCAATGTCAAACTACCAACAAGTTTCTTCAATGAACTGGAACAAATAATTCTAAAATTCAAATGGAACCACAAAAGACTCCGAATAGCCAAAGCAATCCTCAGAAGGACAAATAAAACAGGGGAAAATATGCTCCCTGACTTCAAACTCTACTACAAAGCCACATTAATCAAGACAATATGGTATTGGCACAAAAACAGACCCACAGACAAGTGGAACAGAATAGAAAATCCAAACATTAACCCAAACATATACAGTCAGTTAATATTTGATAAAGGAGCCTTGGATATACAATGGGGAGATGCCAGCCTCTTCAGCAGCTGGTGTTGGAAAAACTGGACAGCTACATGTAAGAGAATGAAACTGGACTACTGTCTAACCCCATTCACAAAAGTAAACTCAAAATGGATAGAAGATGTGAATGTAAGTCATGAAACCCTAAAACTCTTAGAGAAAAACATAGACAAAAATCCCTTGGACATAAACATGAGCGACTTCATCATGATCATATATCCCCGGGCAAGGGAAACAAAAATAAAATTGAACAAGTGGGACTATATCAAGCTGAAAAGCTTCTGTACAGCAAAGGACACCATCAGTAGAAAAAAGGACATTCTACAGTATGGGAGAATATATTCATAAATGACATATCTGATAAGGGGTTGACATCCAAAATATATAAAGAACTGACGCACCCTAAGAACAAAATGCAAATAATCCAATTAAGAAATGGACAGAGCACATGAACAGACACTTCTCCAAAGAAGAAATTCAGATGGCCAACAGGTACATGAAAAGATGCTCCACATCCCTAATCATCAGAGAAATGCAGATTAAAACCACAATGAGATATCACCTCACACCAGTGAGGATGGCCAACATCCAAAACAGAAACAACAACAAATGTTGGCAAGAATGTGGAGAAAAGGGAACCCTCCTACACTGCTGGTGGGAATGCAAATTAGTTCAATCATTGTGGGAAGCAGTATGGAGGTTCCTCAAAAAACTCAAAATAGAAATACCATTTGACCCAGGAATCCCACTCCTAGGAATTTACCCTAAGACTGCCTCAGCCCAGTTTCAAAAAGACAGGTGCACCCCTATGTTTATCACAGCACTATTTACAATAGCCAAGAAATGGAAACAACCTAAGTGTCCATCAGTAGATGAATGGATAAAGAAGAGGTGGTACATATACACAATGGAATATTATTCAGCCATAAGAAGAAAACAAATCCTACCATTTTCAACAACATGGATGGAGTTAGAGAGTATTATTCTCAGTGAAATAAGCCAAGCCAGAAAAGACAAGTATCAAATGATTTCACTCATATGTGTAGTATAAGAACAAAGAAAAAAACTGAAGGAACAAAATTGCAGCAGACTCACAGAACCCAAGAACGGACTAATAGTTACCAAAGGGAAAGGGACTGGGGAATATGGGTGGGAAGGGAGCGATAAGAGGGAAAATGGGGCGTTAAGATTAGCAGATGTAATGTTGGGGGTGCACAGGGAGGGCTGTACAACTCAGAGAAGACAAGTAGTGACTCTATAGCATCTCACTACGCTGATGGACAGTGACTGTAATGGTGTTGGTGGGGGGGATGTGATGAAGGGGGTAGTTTAATAACCATAATATTGCACATATATTTGTAGATAAATGATACTAAAGTAAATTATTTAAAAAATAGTTAACGTTTTCCTATTATTTTAGATTAGAAATAGCTATAGGTTGGGCTACGATAGTAAAGATGGAGACAAAAATTAATGGGCAAATTTTATACCTTGAGGTATAGCTGTGAAGACATATCTAGACAAAATGAAACAATCACACTAGTCTAACTGAGGATTATTTTTCAACATAACTGTTTGGGCGCTTGAAAAATGTAAATGTTTTAAAAGACAGTAAAAGTGAAGGGGTACCACAAAAGACCCCGAATAGCCAAAGCAATCCTGAGAAGAAAGAATAAAGCTGGGGGGATGATGCTCCCCAAGTTCAAGCTTTACTACAAAGCCACAGTACTCAAGACAATTTGGTACTGGCACAATAACAGACCCATAGATGAATGGAACAGACTAGAGAGCACTGATATAAACCCAACCATATATGGGCAATTAATATATGATAAAGGAGCCATGAACATACAATGGGGAAATGACAGCCTCTTCATCAGCTGGTGTTGGCAAAACTGGACAGCTACATGCAAGAGAATGAAACTGGATTATTGTTTAACCCCATACACAAAAGTAAAATCTAAATGGATCAAGGACCTGAATGTAAGTCATAAAACCATAAAACTCTTTGAAGACAACGTAAGAAAAAATCTCCTGAATGTAATCATGAACGACTTCTTCCTTGAACGCATCTCCTCAAGCAAGGGAAACAAAAGCAAAAATGAACTCATGGAACTACATCAAACTAAGAAGTTTCTGTATGGCAAAGGACACCATCAACAGAACAAAAAGGCATCGAACAGTATGGCAGAATATATTTGTAAATGACATATCTAACAAGGAGTTAACATCCAAACTATATAAAGAACTCACATGCCTCTATACCCAAAAAGCAAATAACCCGATTAAAAAATGGGCAGAGGATATGAAGAGACAGTTCTCCAAAGAAGAAATTCAGATGGCCAACAGGCAAATGAAAAGATGCTCCACACCGCTACTTATCAGGGAAATGCAAATTAAAATCACAATGAGATATCACCTCACACCAATTAGGATGGCCAGCAATGAAAAGACAAACAGCAACTGTCTTGACAATGGGTTTCAGCCCCAGGCAAGTTCGCTATGGATTCAATGTGACCAAAGAAATTGACAGCAGAACGTTCTTTGGGGTGAAAGGGTTGATTACCCAGCTTGTTCTCCCAGCGGTAGTTCGGTAGTTCGAGCACTTGTGTCTCTGCCTCTGCCCAGAGCACTGGGCTGAGCTCTCCACATAGCACAGTAATAGCTTATTGCCTAAAGGTGTGGAATCAGTAGCCTAGCAACAGGCCAGTTACATCATCAGGTGGTTTAACTTCAGTGAGGATCCTGACCATAGTAACCCCACTTCCCCACTCTCCACCCCTCCAGGATTCTCGCCTTACAATCTACAAGCTTTCCATCTTCTGCAATGGTCCCTGTGCAAGAAAGCTGGAGCACTGTAACCAGATTCCACACAGCAACAGAGGCTAACAAGAACTTAGAGAAAATAAAAAATTAAGATGCAGGTAACAAAAATTATAATAATCCTCAAGCCAGAGGAAGTTCCCAATCCACAAAGACTTTAGGGGCAATAAGACACATGTTTTAATGCCACCAACATTGGCAAATTTTGTCCATCAGGTAGGATGCATGCAAGACAGTGGTCCTGTGATAGGACTGTAGCAGGAAGGGGGTCCCATCCAGGTCTAATATACCATACTTTTACTCCTCTCCCCATGGGGATTACTGAAGGGTCTATATACAGTGCTACTGGAGGTGCATGCACTGGCCATGATAAAAAATTCCCCGGTAAGATGCTCCTACCTTCTGGCTGTTTACAATATACTACTGTGACCTTTGGTGGCCATTCTGCTGTTATTCCAGGAATTCACAGGAGGCCAGCTTCCAGACCTTGTCCCCAATGTGCCAGGAGAGTCAGCCATCATTGGTCCATGTGTCGAAAGTTCCAAGGCCATGTCCACTCAATGGAGTCTCCAGGATTCAGGGCAGTTGGTGCTGGCCGCAAGGTGTTATTCTGGTGGCCGAACCTTGGCTTCAGTGATTCTTCCTTGGTTTGCACTTGCATTTGTATAGGGGAGGCTGCCATATGTGTTAACACATCTACGGGGCTCAGGGCTCCCTTTCGGGGTCTCTCATTCAAATGCTGTAGCACAGTCCATAAGCAGACTGACCATCAGCACAGACTATTGGTATCTGATTTTAGTCTGGATTTTAACAAGCCATTGTTCCTCTCACTCATGCCTGCTGCAGTAGGATTGTATGGCACATGAAACTTCCACTTGATTCCCAGCTGTCGCACCCATTCTTGCACTGTATGTCCACTAAAATGGGTGCCCTGATCACTCTCAATTACCTGTGGTCGGCCATAGGCAGCAAAGAGATGCTCCAGGCCTCTTTTGGTCATCTGCTGGTCTGCACAACGGGTAGGAAAAGCAACCAGAAGTCCAGTAGCTGTGTCCACGCAGGTCATCGCATACTGATATACTTCTGACACAGGTAGAGGCCCAATATAGTCTATCTGCCACCTGACGAGGGGTATAGGCCCCTTAGGTATTGGCCCATGTTGCTGTGGAACTCGGTGTAAGTCCCTTTTGGAGCACATGACACACTCCTGCTGGGCTCTACTAACTTCCTCGAAGGTCAAAGGCAAGCCCCACTGATGGGCTACAGCCCACATTGTCTTGTGCCCTGTATGCAACAAACGCTAATGTAGCTATTGGGCTACATCAGAGGCAGCCTTTCATTCTAACCAAAGTATCTGAGCCAATTTATCTGCTTCATCATTTCCTGGGATGCCAGTGGCAAATTACCTGTCACATGGTATACTGTAATTATTTTAGTCTGACCACAGGCCCATAAATCTTGCCACAATTTGCCCCCATAGGGGTCGGTGACCAACCAGCCAGTTGGCATGGTACCAGGTTGGTAGCCACAGGGTCAAGCCCTGATAGACAGCCCAGCTGTCAGTGCAGACAACTATAGGGGAGGGCTCCTGGCTTATCACAAGCCACACGGCCCGTAACTGTGCCATTTGGCTGCTCTTCCCCTCACCATCTTCCATACATATTGTCTCAGTCTTAGGATAGAAAGCTATGGCCCTCCATTTTGGGGGCTGCCCATGGCTGGAGCCATCTGTGTACTATGCATCTTTGGGTATAGGGGCTCTTACCTCCCGTTAGGGACTCTCTGATACTAATGGTTCAAAAGCAAGTTCTTCCTGCTTTTCACTAGTATATATCACCGGCCCCAAAACACTTTGGAGTTCTTCACTGAAGGGGCTACTAGAAAGGGCACTAGGCTGCTGTAGGTAAGCACCCCACTTGGCTAGTGTGATGTTTGTGCCACGCCACTCCTTGGCTTTTGGGTCCAGTCTCGTACCCACCCCAAGATGGGATAGGTGGTCATTCCCTTTATCAGGGACATTCCAGTGATGGGCTCTGTAGCCAGCAAGGCGTGATACATGGCAGCCAGTTGTTTTTATATCAAAGTGTATCATACCTCTGCCCCTTTACAGAGTTGTGACCAGAATCCAACGGGTTGGCAAGTTCATTCAAGCCGCTGCCAGAGACCCTAGTGATAACCGTCTCAGTGACATAAACGTCCAGCTCACAGGGCCTTGATGGGTCTATCACACTCAAGCCCTGCATGGCCTTGACTGCCCGTTTTGGTGTAGTAAAGGCAGATGCACATGTCTCATTCCAGTCCCACTTGATGTCCTTTCATACCAACCAGTATAAGGGCTTCAGAATTTGTGCCAAGTGCAGGATAAACACGCTCCAGTAGCCTAGAAGACCCAGTAACTCCTGTAGCAATGCTACAGTTGTGGGGGTAGGAAAAGCATGGACTTTACCTATAACTGCTTCTGGTATCACTTTGGTCTTACCCAACCAGACAACCCCCAAGAATTTGACAGAAAAACCATATCCCTGAACCTTGGTGCTGTTCATAGCCCATCCTTTCTCCTGTAAATGTTGCAGTAGTCTAGGTGCTGTACCTTCTAGATCTGAGAGAGAATCAGACGTGAGCATGTCATCATCAATATAATGGTACAGCTGCACCATTGGCGATTTCTCCCATGTAGCCAAGTCCTGGGCTACAAGTCCATGACAGGTGGTGGGGCTGTAGGGGTATCCCTGTGGGAGGACAGTGAGAGTCCATTGCCATCCTTCCCACGTGAAGGCAAACTTTACCTGACTTTCCTGCTCAATGTTAATGGAAAAGAAGGCATTAGCAAGACCTACCACATAATGGTATGTTCCTAGTTCATGGCTGAGGGTATCCATCAAGCCTGCAGTAGAGGGGACAGCAGCATGCATAGGGGTATGACCTTATTCAGTTCTCTGTAATCCACAGTCATACGCCAGGAGCCATCTGGCTTTTTTACCGGCCACACTCGGGAATTGAACAGACTATGGGTGGGCTTTATAATAAACCCCTTTTTCCAGCTCCTGAAGAGTTTCTCCAATCTCTTTATGCCCCCCAGGCAGTTTGTACTGTTTGGTATTAGTCACCCGCCAAGGTACAGGCAAAGCTATGGGTGGGTGCCTAGCATGTCCCCTCAGAACTACTTACACCACACGTACTCTCAGTCTGAATTCACCTGCAGTGATCTGCAACCATAGACCCTTCAGGATATCAATCCCCAGAATATACTCCGGGATAGGAGATATATACACAGTATACTCTTTTGGGGGTAGACACCCTATTCCCAAAGGTATTTGGGCTTTTTTCACTCTAATAGCCTTCCCCCCATATCCATTCTATGATAGTGGGGGTCCCAGGGAACAGCTCAGGGTTACCACGAATCAGTGAACATTCAGCCCCAGTGTCCACCAGAGCCAGGACACATGTATGCTCACTGGGGACCAATGGATAGCTATTTCAACATGTGGTCTCCTGTCCCCCTGGTTATTCAGGGCAGATACCTTGACCTTCCCCTCAGTCAAACCGTGTTCCCCAATCACCTTCCTGTGTGGGTTCAAGTGAGGTTGGCTCACTTTCCAGCAGGACATCTTGGAAACACACAGGCTGGACTCGTGGCTCTGTCTGTGACCTCTGCCTCTTTGGTCTTAATGGCTGGAACTGCTGCTCTGGTTTTAGCTGTTGCCATAGCTCTAGTAAGATCCTATTTGACTTCCCATCTAATTTCCTTCCATGTGCTCCTGCCCATATTAAATCAACCCACATCTGAGTCCTCATAACGTTTATGGGGCCCTGTAAATTCTTCTTGTGAGCAACAGGTCTTATCTCTTTCCAAATTCTCGTTTCTTAAGCCTTTCCCAAGTCGGCTACAGTACGTGTCACCTCGTTTATGGGATGCCCTGAGGGGAAAGAATGGCCACTAGAGACCCAAAGAGGGATGTAGGAGCCATTTGAAGTACAATATTTCTCATCCCAGTAGTGAAAATCTCTTCATCTGGGCCATAATTCTCTGGACTATAGATGGCATTTCTTTTGCCTAGCTCTCATAGCACCTGTTGGAGTTCAGCATATGTCTGCTGTCTAATAGGAGAGGATGGTAGATCACCCAGATTGGGCCACACAGCATGAAGTGCAGCCATGAGTCAATCGAGGAGGGAGTGACTCTCTGGGGTCTGATGTGCATTTTGTAATCGCTGCCTCAAGGCAAGTTGTACTGTCAGGGAAGACAGCTTTCCCATCTCTGACACCGACATAACAATTCCATCCACCCCTAAGTCCCACAGATGCAGGAGCCAAGCTGATATTGATTCTGAGGGCTTCTGCCTAAACCAGGAACCCAAGTCCACCAGCTCAGCCTGAGTATAGGGGTGGAGCATAGAGTGCTCCACGACCTGGGGTGGGGGCTGCTCCTCTCCTTGGGAAACCTTCAGCTGCTGGGTCTTTCTTTTCTTTACAACCACTGGGCGTGCTTTCAATACAGGAAGCGCCAGTGCCTCTGGCATCATCCCTTCATCTTTTTCCAGCTCCTCCATTTCTGGGGTTGATGGCACCTTTCTCTCCCCTCCCCCGAGTGCCTCCTCTGCTACAACCTTTACCTTTTCTACTGTATCTCGCAGCAATGCTACCTCAGTCTTCAGAAGGTCTCTTACCTTCAGCTCAATGCTTCCCAGCTGATGTTCTCCGACCACCTCTGCCTGTGCTTCCCTCAGGAGTTCGTCTTTTGCCTTGAAAGCCTCTTCCTCCTTCAGAACACCTGGAAGCACTACCTTCTCGCCTCCAATAGCACCTTTCTGCTGGTGCTCTTGTATCAATGCCTTCTCTTTCTCCAGGGAATCCACAGAAGTTTGCAGCTCGCGTTTTCGTGCTGCCTCTTGCATCAATGCCCATTTCCCTCCTCAGGGAATCCACAGAAGTTTTCAGCTTGCGTTCTTGTGCCGCTATTTCTTGGGTCTCACCTGTAGACTTTTTTAATACTGTGAGAAGCAGCCAACCCACAGTCCCCACTGCCTCATGGGCACTCTGCTTCTCAAAGGATCTGCTTACTATACCAAGGGCCACCCCTGCTGCCTCAGATGTCACCTCCACTTACCTCCAGTCCTGGCCTGGGGCCCAGTCCTCTAGGAGGCAAGCCACCTCAGACCACATACCCATTTGGGGATGATCCACTGTTTCCCCATTCACAGGGGCAGCCCGCTGAAGCACCCCTCCCATAAGGGCAGCTTGTCTTTTTCCTTGGTCAACAATGAATTCTGCTGACTACACCAATTGTCTTGCCAATGGGTTTCATCCCCAGGCAAGTTTGCTATGGATTCAATGCGACCAAAGAAATTGACAGCAGAACGTTCTTTGGGGTTAAAAGGTTTATTACCCGGCTTGTTTTCCTGGCAGTAGGTCAAGCACTAGCATCTCTGCCTCCACCCAGAGCACTGGGCGAAGCTCTCTGTATAGCACAGTAATAGCTTATTGCCTAAAAGTGTGGAAGCAGTAGCCTAGCAACAGGCCAGTTACATCATCAGGTGGTTTAAGTTCAGTGAGGATCCTGGCCATAGGCACCCCAACTTCCCCACAACAACAAATGCTGGCGAGGATGCAGAGAAAGACCTCGTACACTGTTGGTGGGAATGTAAATTTGTTCAATCATTGTTGAAAGCAGTATAGATGTTCCTCAGAAAACTAAAAATAGAAATACCATTTAACTCAGGAATTCCACTCCTAGAAATTTACCCAAAGAAAATAAGATCCCAGATTCAAAAAGACATTTTCACCCCTATGTTTATCACAGCAGTATTACAATAGCCAAGATATGGAAGCAACCATTGGTGTCAATCAGTAGATGAACGGATAAAGAAAAGGTGGTACATATACACAATGGAATATTACTCAGCCACAATAAGAAACCAAATCGTACCATTTGAAACAACATGGATGGAGTGTGGGGAAGTTGGGGGTCCTATGGCCAGCACTTTCACTGAACTTAAACCACCTGGTGATGTAATTGGCCTGTTGCTAGGCTACCACTTCCACACCTTTAGGCAGTAAGCTATTATTGCACTATATAGAGAGCTTGGCCCAGTGCTCTGGGCAGAGGCAGAGATGCTAGTGTTCGACTGGGAGAACAAGCTGGGTAATAAACCCTTTATCCCCAAAGAACATTTTGCTGTCAATTTCTTTGGTCACATTGAATCCATAGCAAACTTGCCCAGGGCTGAAACCCATTGGAAAGACAATTGGTGAAAGTCAGCAGGTTCATTGTTGACCAAGGGAAAAGACAGGCTGCCCTTATGGGAGCGGTGCTTCAGCGGGCTGCCCCTGTAAATGGGGAGATGGTGGATTGTCCCCCAGTGGATATGTGGTCTCAGGTGGCTTGCCTGCTAGAGGACTGAGCCCCACACCAGGACTGGAGGCAAGTGGGGGTGATACATGAGGTTGTAGTGGTGGCCTTTTGTATAGAAGTAGGTATTTTGAGAAGCAGAGTGCCCATGAGGCAGCAGGGACTGTGTGTTGGCTGCTTCTCACAGTATTAAAAAGGCCTACAGAAAAGACCCAAGAAATGGCGGCATGAGAACACAAGCAGCAAACTTCTGTGGATTCCCTGAAGGAGGAAATGGCATTGATGTGAGAGGACGCAGCATGAGAACGCCAGCAGCAAGGTGCCATTAAAGAGGTAAACAAATCCTTACAGAGTGAGACAGCAGTGCTGCCAGGTGCTCTGAAGGAGGAAGAGGCCATCAAGGAAAAAGACAAACTCCTGAGGGAAGCACAGGTGGAGGTGGCACGAGAACACCAGCTGTGAAGCATTGAGGTGAAAGTAAGAGAGCTTCTGAAGACTGAGCTAGCATTGCTACAAGGCACGGTAGAAAAGTTAAAAGTTTGGAGGATTAAAGATGGCGGCGTGAGAGGTGAGACACAGGCTTCCTTCTAAAACTGCATGTAATATGAAAATATAATTAACACAACTAATCCTGAAAGAGCAAAAGGAAAGAGGACTGCACCAGACTGCATACACCTGGAGAAAAGAGCAGAATTCACAGAACACGGTAACATACCAAAGTTGTGACCCAGCAGGACCCAAGCCCTTCCCCCACCCCAGCTCATGGGCAGGAGGAAGAGAAAAGGAGCAGGGAGGGAGTGGAGGCCTAGGACTGCTGAATGCCTAACTCAGGAGATCTGCTAGGGGAGTACAAACCTACATTTCATGGTGCTTGCATGATACTCTCTAGCAGGTTGGGAGCTTTGCCATATAGATTCTCATATTTAAGGAGGAAAAGGAAACCTTCATGCCTAGATGATCTTCAGGTGCTCCAGCTCTCTGGCAGGCTACACAGCTCAAAGGAACCCCTCAGTGATATGCAGTCTACTGCACCTTTCTCCCAGCCAGCCCCACCTGGCTTGCAAACTGGCAAACCACACCCTCGCGTTAGGCCAGCCAGAGGGAACATCTGTCTACAGCAACTACAAACAAAAAGCATAGAGTCTTATACCAGTGTGCTCAGGCCATTGGTTCAGACAGTGGCAGCCGGGAAGCAGGAAACAGCTCTTGCCTCCCACCAGGCACCAATACCACTCCCCTGCGACCCCCGACATTGCTTCAGGGGCTGAGCAACTCCAGGGAGTAGAGCTTCTGGGCACTAGACGATGCCATAAACAAATATGAAATGCCAAAGGGATCTGGTTAAGCATAAAATTATGAATACCACTCCTGAGAAAGATTTAAATGACCACGACCTCATGACTCCTCCTGAAAGGGAGTTCAAAATAAAAATCATTATCGTGCTCATGGAGTACGGAAAGATATTCAAGAACTCAGGAATGAATTCCATCAGATATCCAATTGATGAAGAGCACAATGGATGGTACTAAAAGCAGATTGGATACGGTGGAGGAGACAATAAATGAAATAGAAACTATAGAAGAGGAATACAAAGAAGCTGAGGCACAGAGAGACAAAAGGATCTTTAAGAATGAAAGAATATTGAGAGAACTGTGTGACCAATCCAAATGGAACAATATTCGCATTATAGGGGTACCAGAAGAAGAAGAGAGAGAAAAAGGGATAGAAAGTATCTTTGAGGAGGTAATTGCTGAAAACTCTCTTAACCTGTGGAAAGAGATAGTTTCTCAGGCCATGGAGATGCCTAGATCTCCCAACACAAAGAGCCCAAGGAATAGAACACCAAGACATATAGTAATTAAAATGGCAAAGATCAAAGATAAGGACAGACTATTAAAAGCAGCCAGAGAGAGAAATAAGATCATATACAAAGGAAGGCCCATCAGGCTATCATCAGACTTCTCAACAGAAACTATACAGGCCAGAAGGGAGTGGCATGATGTATTTAATGCAATGAAGCAGAAGGGCCTTGAACCAAGATTACTTTCTCTGGCAAGACTATCTTTAAATTTGAAGGAGGGACTAAATAATTTCCAGATAAGCAAAAGCTGAGAGAATTCATATGACAAACCATCTCTACAGTGTGTTTTGGAGGGAATGCTATAGATGGACATGTTCCTAAGGTTTAGTAGCTGTCACCAGAGGTAATAAAACCACAGTAAAGTAGAACAGCTAGTTGCTAAGAAAATGAAAAAATAAAAATAACTATCTCCAAAGTCAATCAAGGGATAGACAAAGAGGACAGAATATGATAAAAAAATATAAAAATTGGAGGAGGAATAAAAAGGAGGAAGAAAAAAAAAGAACCTTTAGATTGTGTTTGTAATAGCGTATTAAGTGAGTTAAGTAAGACTCTTAGATAGTAAGGAAAGTTAACCTTGAACCTTCGGTAACCACGAATCTAAAGGCTGCAATGACAATAAGTACATACCTATTGATAATCACCCTAAATGTAAATGGAATAAATGCACCAATCAAAAGACAGAGAGTCACTGAATGGATAAAAACAAACCCATATATGTGCTGCCTACAAGAGACTCACTTTAAACCCAAAGACATACACAGACAAAAAGTGAAGGGATGGAAAAAGATATTTAATGCAACTAATAGGGAGAAAAAAGCAGGTGTTGCAGTACTTGTATTGGACAAAATACGAAGAAAGTAGCAAGAGATAAAGAAGGACATTACATATTGATAAAGGTGTCAGTACAACAAGAGGATATAACCATTATAAATATATATGCACCCAACAAAGGAGCGCCGACATATGTTAAACATATACTGAAAGAAATAAAGGAGGAAATAGAAAGCAGAGCATTCATTTTAGGAGACTTCAACACACCACTCACTCCAAAGGACAGATCAACCAGACAGAATATAAGTAAAGACACAGAGGCACTGAACAACACAGTAGAACAGATGGACCTAAAAGACATCTACAGAACTCTACACCCAAAAGCAGCAGGATACACATTCTTCTCAAGTGCACATGGAACATTTTCCAGAATAGACCACATACTAGGCCAAAAAAGAACCTCAGTAAACTCAAAAATATTTAAATTCTACCAACCATCTTCTCAGATCACAAAGGTATAAAGCTAGAAATAAATTGTACAAAGAAAACTAAAAGGCTCACAAATACATGGAGACTTAACAACATGCTCCTTAATAATCAATGGACCAATGACCAAATTAAAACAGAGATCAAACAATATATGGAGACAAATGATAACAACAACACAAAGCTGCAACTTCTGTGGGATGCAGCAAAGGCAGCTCTAAGAGGAAAGTATATTGCAGTCCAGGAATATTTAAAGAAGGAAGAACAATCCCAAATGAATAGTCTAAAGATGGAATTATTGAAATTGGAAAAAGAAGGACAAATGAAGCCCAAAGTCACCAGAAGGAGGGACATAATAAAGATCAGAGAATAAATAAATAAAATTGAGAAGAATTAAACAAAAGAAAAAAAATCAATGAAACCAAGAGCTGGTTCTTTGAAAAATTAAACAAAATAGATAAACCACTAGCCAGACTTATCAAGAGAAAAAGAGAATCTACACACATAAACGGAATCAGAAATGAGAAAGGAAAAATCACAATGGACCCCACAGAAATACAAAGAATTATAAGCGAATACTATGAAAATCTATATGCTAACAAGCTGGAAAACCTAGAAGAAATGGACAACTTCTTAGAAAAATACAACTTTCCAAGACTGACGAAGCAAGAAACAGAAAACCTAAACAGACCAACTACCAGCAACGAAATTGAATCAGTAATCAAAAAACTACCTAAGAACAGAACCCCCAGGCCAGATGGATTCACCTCTGAATTTTACCAGACATATAGAGAAGACATAATACCCATTCTCCTAAAATTTTTCCAAAAAATAGAAGAGGAGGGAATACTTCCAAACTCATTCTATTAAGCCAGCATCACTCTAATACCAAAACCAGGCAAAGACCTCACCAAAAAAGAAAATTGCAGACCAATATCACTGATGAACATAGATGTAAAAATACTCAACAAAATATTAGCAAACCGAATTCAAAAATACATCAACAGGATCATAAACCATGATCAAGTGGGATTCATCTCAGGGATGCAAGGATGGTACAATATTAAAAAATCCATCAAACATCATCCAACACATCAAGGAAAAGAAGAACAAAAACCACATGATCATCTCCATAGATGCTGAAAAAGCATTCGACAAAATTCAACATCCATTCATGATAAAAACTCTCAACAAAAAGGGTATAGAGGGCAAGTACCTCAACATAATAAAGGCTATATGTGACAAACCCACAGCCAACATCATGCTTAACAATGAGAAGCTGAAAGCTTTTCATCTAAGATCGGGAACAGGACAGGGATGCCCACTCTCCCCACTGTTATTCAACATAGTACTGGAGATCCTAGCCACGGCAATCAGACAAAACAAAGAAATACAAGGCATCCAGATTGGTAAATAAGAAGTCAAGTTGTCACTATTTTCAGATGACATGATACTGTACATAAAAAACCCTAAAGACGCCACTCCAAAACTACTAGAACTAATATCTGAATTCAGCAAAGTTGCAGGATACAAAATTAACACACAGAAATCTGTTGCTTTCCTATACACTAATGATGAGCTAACAGAAAGAGAAATCAGGAAAACAATTCCACTCAGATTTGCCTCAAAAAGAATAAAATACCTAGGAATAAACGTGACGATGGAAGTGAAAGACCTATACCCTGAAAACTACAAGACACTCCTAAGAGAAATTAGAGAGGACACTAAGAAATGGAAATTCATCCCATGCTCTTGGCTAGGAAGAATAAATATTGTCAAAATGGCTATACTACCTAAAGCTATCTACAGATTCAATGCAATCCCTATCAAAATACCAACAGCATTCTTCAGTGAACTGGAACAAATCATTTGAAAATTCATATGGAACCACAAAAGACCCCAAATAGCTAAAGCAATCCTGAGAAGGAAGAATAAAACAGGCGGAATTACAATCCAAGACTTCAAGCTCTATTACAAAGCTACAGTAATCAAGACAATTTAGTATTGGAACAAGAACAGACCCCCAGACAAATGGAACAGAATAGAAAATCCAAACACTAACCCAAACATATATGGTCAATTAATATATGATAATGGAGCCATGGCTATACACTAGGGACATGACAGCCTCTTCAGCAGCTGGTGTTGGCAAAACTGGATAGTTACGTGCAAAAGAATGAAACTGTATTATTGTTTAACCCCATACACAGAAGTAAACTCGAAATGGATCAAGGACCTGAATGTAAGTCATGAAACCATAAAACTCTTTGAAGACAACATAGGAAAAAATCTCCTGAATATAATAAGCATGAGTGACTTCTTCCTGAACGCATCTCCTCGAGCAAGGGAAACAAAAGCAAAAATGAACTCATGGGACTACATCAAACTAAAAAGTTTCTGTACAGCAAATGACACCATCAACAGAACAAAAAGGCATCCTACAGTATGGTAGAATATATTTGTAAATGACATATCCGACAAGGGGTTAACATCCAAAGTATATAAAGAACTTACACTCCTCTACACCCAAAAATCAAATAACCCGATTAAAAAATGGGCAGAGGACATGAAGATACAGTTGTCCAAAGAAGAAATTCAGATGGCCAACAGACACATGTAAAGATGCTCCACATCACTAATCAACAGGGAAATGCAAATTAAAACCACAATGAGATACCACCTCACACCAGTAAGGATGGCCACCATCCAAAAAACTAAGAACAACAAGTGCTGGCGAGGATGTGGAGAAAGGGGAGCCCTCCTACACTGATGGTGGAAATGTAAGCTATTTCAACCATTGTGGAAAGCAATAAGGAGGTTCCTCAGAAAACTAAAAATACAAATACCATTTGAGCCTGGAATCCCACTCCTTGGAACTTACTCAAAGAGTACAACTTCTCAGATTCAAAAAGACATATGCACCCCTAAGTTTACTGCAGTACTTTTTACAATAGCCAAGATAAGGAAGCAACTTAAGTGTCCATCAGTAGATGAATGGATAAAGAAGAAGTGGTACACATACACAGTGGAATACTATTCAGCCATAAGAAGGAAACAAATCATGCCATTTGCAACAACATGGATGGAGCTGGAGGATATTATGCTCAGTGAAATAAGCCAGGTGGAGAAAGACAAGTGCCAAATTATTTCCCTCATTTGTGGAGTATAACAATGTAGCAAAACTTAAGGAACAAAATAGTAGCAGACTCAGAGACTCCAAGAAGGAACTAGTCGTTACCAACGGGGAGGGGTGTGGGTGGGTGGGTGGGAGGTGGGAGAAGGGGATTGTGGGGTATTATGTTTAGTACACATGGTGTGGGGAATCACGGGGAAAACAGTGTAGCATAGAGAAGACAAACAGTAAATCTGTGTCATCTTACTACAGGACAGTGACTGAATTGGGGTATGAGTGGGGACTTGATAACATGGGTAAATGTAATAACCAAATTGTTTTTTCATGTGAAAACTTCATAAGAGTGTATATCAATAATACCTTAATTAAAAATTTTTTTTAAAAGATTTAGCCTGAGAGTTAAGAGAAATATTTCACATAACCAAAAGTGCTTTATAAAACTTTAGTCCATGGCACTAGGTCATTCAAGAATTCAGGTTTTTATAGCCACAGAAGCGTGCACTTGTTATGTAGAATATCTGAAGATACCATCACCTGTCTCAACATAAACAGACCCAGAATTTCACATTCAAGATCTTAGATGCAATTCTAAAACTATCCATCATTAATTCAGATTTTAAAAAACCCTACTTGTACCATAGGTAACCTTCTAAAATGCCATCTAAACCACTTGGATGTTAAACAAGAATAAGCACAAACATTAGTTCAATGTCCTTGAGTATTAATTTGGGTACGTATTCTCTTTAAAATTAATATGGACAAATTATGACCAGATCTATAGACCCTGGATAAACTGGATTGACCAATTATTCATTCACTGTGACTCTGTGGTTGGGAAAGGGATTGGGGGTGAGGATAGTGGTGGCTTATTGAACTGTGAACAATTAAAACAGGGCTTTTGGCTTCCTGCTATATTCCCATTGCTCTGAAGGGTCAAGGAAGTAGACTTTTATGGCTTTAGCTCACAGTGTTCTGTGCATTTTTACTTGGCCTACATGCTGGCCATATGAAACACAGCTCGTTCTTAGGCTGGTTATTTGTGATAAGTAAACATTTAGCTTCTTTTTCTGCAAGTTTATAATGTTATTCTGGCATCCTCAGACTGCAGTTTCAATTAGCTTGTGAACTACTGGTCTTCTGTCTTCACCATCAGGCTCTGTATTGTTGATGTTTGCAACTTGTTTTATTTTTATATTGGTGGAATTAAAGGAATTAGATTTTAATTACATAAAATGTCTGTTTGCTATTTGGTGGAAGATAGATGTTTATATTTAAGCAGTTATATTTGTACTTTTCTTCAATATAAGAAAAATGAAGTGTTCTATAGCCAGTGTTTTTAGTTGAGATGATGGGTATTTATTATATTTGATGGGTCTCGCCAAGATCATGTATTCTTCTGCATAAACCAAATGTCTTCACAACAAATTAAAGGTGGTTTTAAAATATGCTCCACAGCAGTAATTTAATTTATTTAAACTTTTTTACTGTAGCATAGTTGATATACAACATTATATTATTTCAAGTCTACAACATAGTGATTTGACAGAGCTCACACACAGCTAGTGAAGTTACTATCTGCCACCATAGAGTTATTAAAGAATTATTGACTATAATCTCTAAGCTGTACTTTCCTTCTCATGACTAATTATTATTATGATTGAGATTTTGTGCCTCTTTATACTCTTCATCTATTTCACCCACCCACCACAATCCCTACCCCATGGTAACCACAAGTCACTTCTCAGTGTCTATGAGTCTAGGCTGTTTTGTTAATTTTTATTTTAGAGTCCACATATAAGTGAAATCACATAGTATTTTTCTTTCTCCACCTGGCTTACTGCACTTAGCATAATAGTCTCCAAGTCCATCCATGTTGTTGCCAATGGCAGGATTTCTTTTTCTACGGCTAAATAATATTCCATGTATGTATTTACACATCTTCTTTATCCATTCACCTATTGATGGACACTGTGGTTACTTCTATATCTTGACTATTGTAAATAATGTGGCAACAAACAGAAGGCTGCATATACCTTTTATAATCAGAAATTCCATTTTCTTTGGGTAAATTCCTAGAAGTGGAATTACTGGATCATATGGATTTCTATTTTTAGCATTTTGAGGAACTTCCATACTGCATTCTATAGTAGCTTCACCAATTTACAGTCCCACCAACAGTGTAGGAGGAATCCCTTTGCTCCACATCCTCGCCAACACTTATTTCTTGTTTTTTTAATAGTGGCCGTTAAGACTGGTGTGAGGTGATAGCTCATTGTGGTTTTGATTTGCATTTCCCTGATGATTTGTGATGTGCAGAATGTTTTCAAATGCCTGTTTGCCACCTCTTTGTCTTCTTTGGAAAAATGCCTATTCAGGTCTTCTGCCCATTTTTAAATTGGGTTACTTGTTTTTTAGTGTTGAATTGTATTGGTTCTTCATATACTTTGGGTATTAGCCCCTTATCAAATAAGTCATTTGCAAATATGTTCTCCCATACAGTAGGCTGCATTTTCTTTGTTGATGTTTTGTTGTGCAGGAGCTTTTTAGTTTACAGTCCTAACTGTTCATTTTTGCTTTTGTTTCCCTTGCCCTGGGAGATGATGTATCAAAAAAAAATTGCTCATGCTTATGTTCAAGAGTTTTGGCTGCTTTCTTCTAAGAATTTTATGATTTCATGCCTTTTCATCCATTTTGAGTTTACTTTTGTTTTTGGTCTTAGAAAGTGAACTAGTTTGATTCCCTTGCAGGTAGCTGTCCGGTGGTCCCAACGCCATTTACTGAAGACTGCCTTTTCCACATTGTGTATTCTTGCCTCCTTTGTCATATAATTGACCATATATTCATAGGTTTATTTCTGGGCTCTCTATTCTATTCCATTGATCTATGGGTCTATTCTTGGGCCACTACCATACTGTTTTAATCCCTGTAACTTAGTAGGATAGCTTGAAATCTAGTAGGATGATGCCCAGGTTTGTTGTTTCTCATGATTGCCTTGGATATTCAGACTCTTTTGTGGTTCCATATACATTTTAGAATTCTCTGCTCTAGTTCATTGAAAAATGCCATTGGTATTTTGAAGGGGATTGCATTGAATTTCTTAATTGCTTCAGGCCTGGTGGTCATTTTGACAATATTAATTCTTCTTATCCATAAGCATGGGACAAATTTCCACTTATTTGTCTTCTTCAGTTTCTTTTATCAGTGTATTATAGAGTACAGATTTTTCACCTCTTCGAGTAGGTTTATTCCTATATACTGCATATTTTGATGCAATTGTAAATGGAATTGTTTTCTTTATTTCTGTCAATAATACATTAATGGTATACAGGAATTCAATTCATTACTGTACATTGACTATTTTACAACTTTACTGAATCCAGTTATTAGTTCTAATAATTTCTTGGTGAGTCTTTAGGGTTTTCTATATATAGGATCATGTTATCTGCAAATAGTGACAGTTTTTTCTTCCTACTATTTTGGATGATTTTTATTTTTCTATATTGTCTATTGCCATGGATAGATATCCCAATACTTTGTTGAATAAAAATGGTGAGAATGGGCATCCTTGTCTTTTTCCTGATCACAGAGGAAAAGATTTCAGCTTTTCATTATTGAGTATAATACAAGCTGTAGGTTTGTCATGTATGGCCTTTATTATGTTGACGTATGCTCCCTTATACCCACCAACAAAATGTTTTTCTTATGAATGGATGTTGAATTTAGTCAAATATATTTTCAGCATCTATTGAGATGATCATATTATTTTTATCCTTTCTTTTGTTGAAGTGGTGTGCATGTTTATTGATTTATTAATATTGTACCATCTTTGCATCCCTGGGATAAATCCCACTTGGTCTTTGATTGATGATCCTTTTGATGTACTTTGTAATTTACTTTGCTAATATTTTGTTGAGGATTTTTACATTTATGTTTGTCAAGGGTATTAGTCTATAATTTTTTGTTTTTGTATAGTCTCTGGTTTTGGTATTAGAGAGATGCTGGCCTCATAGAATGTGTTTGGAAATATTCCCACATCTTCTATTTTTGGAATGCTTTAAGAAGGATGGATATTAGCTTTTTTTAATGTTTGGTAGAATTTAGCTGTGAAGCCATCTGATATTGGACAATTGTTTGTTAGGAGTATTTTGATTACCAATTCCATTTCATTACTGGTAATTTGTTCAGATTTTATGTTTCGTCTTTGGTCACTCTTGGAAGATTGTACATTTCTAAGAATTTTTCCATTTCTTCTATGTTGTCTAATTTATTCTTTTCTCACATAATTTTTTATAGAATTCTCTAATCAATCTTTGAATTTCTGTAATGTAATTTGTAACTTCTTTCCATTTCTGATTTTGTTCGTGTACTCTCTTTTTTTCTTGATAAGTCTGGCTAAGGGTTTGTCTATTTTGTTTTTCTTCTCAAAGAACCAGATCTTTGTTCCTTTCATTTTTTCTATTGTTTTCTTTTTCTCTATTTTATTTATTTCTCTTCTGATCTTTGGTATGTCCCTTCTTCTACTAAATTGGGCTTTGCATACTCTGTCTGGTTTCTTTAGTTGTGAGGTTTAATTGTTTATTTGTGATTCCTCTTGTTTCTTGAGGTAGGCCTGTATTGCTATCTACTTCCCTCTTAGAACCACTTTTGCAGAGTTCCACCTATTTTGAACTGTTGTATTTCTATCTTCATTTGTCTCCATGTATTGTTTGATTTCCTCTTTGATTTGTTCACTGATCCACTGATTTTTAAGAAGATGTTGTTTGACCACCAGGTGTTTGTGGGGTTTTATTTTTGTTTCCTTCACATAATTAATTTTTAGTTTCATACCATTGTGATCTGAAAAGATATTTGATACAATTTAAAACTTTTTAAATTTATTGAGACTCCTTTTGCATCCTTATTTGTGCTCTATTCTGGAGAACATTCCATGTGAACTTCAGAATGTGCTTCCTACTGCTTTTGGGTGGAATGTTTTGTACATATCTTTAAAGTCCAGATGGTCTAATGTGTCATTCAATGCAACTGTATATTTATTTTCTGTCTGGATGATCTATCCATTGATATAAGAGGGGGTGTTAAAGCCCTCTGAAATTATTGTGTTGCAGTATATTTCTCCATTAGTTTTGTTAGTATTTGCTTTATAAATTTAGGTGCTCATATGTTCTGTGAATAGTAATTTATATTTGTTATATCGCTTTGTTGGACTAATCCATTTATCATTATGTAATGTCTTTTTTCCTTTTTATTGAAATATCACTAATATGTCTTATACTTGTTTGAAATATATAACACCATGGTTCAAAAGTTATCCATATTATTAAAACCTCACATCTACTAGTGTAGTTACTATCTATCAACATAGAAAGATATTACAAAATCACTGACTGTATTCTCCATGCTATACTACTAACCCCATGACTAATGTATATTATGATTGAGATTTTTGTGCCCCTTTATCCCCCTAACCATTCCCATCCACTCACCTCAGCCTGTTTTCCATGGTATCCACTAGTCACTTCTCAGTGTCTATGAGCCTACTGCTCTTTTGCTCCTTCTGTTTTTCTGTTTTTATATTCCATAACTAAGTGAAATAATATGGTATATGTCTTTCTCTACCTGACTTATTTCAGTGAGCATAATACCCTTTAGATCCATTGATGTTTTTGAAAATTGCAGGATTTCTTTTCTTGTCTTGGCTGAATAATATTCCATTCTGTATATGTACCACGTATTCTTTATCCATTCATCAATTATGGACACTTAGTTTGCTTCCATATTCTGCTATTTCAAATAATGCAGTACTATATATAAGGAAGTATATATCTTTTTGCATCAGGGATTTTGTTGGCTTCAGATAATTCCAAGAAGTTCAATTACTGGTCAAATGATATTTCCACTTTTAGTTTTTTGAGGAACCTCAGTACTGCTTTCCAAAGTGGCTGTACCAGTTTACATTCCCACCAACAGTGTAGAAGAGTTCCTATTTCTCCACATCCTCAACAACACTTGTTATTTCTCTTTTAGACAGTAGCCATTCTAACTGATTTGAGGTGATATCTCATTGTGGTTTTGATTTACATTTCCCTGATGATTAGTGATGTGAAGCATCTCTTCATGTGCCTGTTGGCTGTCTATATCCTTTTTTTCCTGAAGTATAATTGATATAAAATCTTATGTTAGTTTCAAGCATACAACACAGTGGATTTTTTATTTTTATTGAAGTATCATTCATATAAAATCTCATAATGGTTTCAAACATACAACACAGTGGTTTAACAGTTACCCATATTATTAAGTCCTCATCTTCAGTAGTAGTGCTACTATCTGTGAACATAGGAAGATGTTACAGAATTACTAACCATATTCTCCATGCTGTACTATGATTGAGAATATTTGTGACCTTTTATAACCCTCACCCTGCCCACCCACTCACCCCAAGCCCTCCCGCAAGATAACCACCAGTCACTTCTCGGTGTCTATGATGCTATTGCTATTTTGCTCATGTGATTTTAGCTTGTTTTTATATTCCACATACAAATGAAATCATATGGTATTTGTCTTTCTCCTCCTGGCTTATGTCACTTAGTGTAATACTTTCTAGATACATCCATGTTGTTGTAAACGGCAGGCTTTCTTTTTTATGGCTCAATAATATTCCATTGTGTATATGTACCACTTCTTTTTGCATTCATCTATTGATGGACGGTTAGGTTGCTTCCATATCTTGGCTATTGTAAATAATATGGCAATAAACATACAGGTGCATATACTTCAAATTAGGGATCCTTGCCTTGTTGCTGATCTTAGAGGAAAAACTTTCAGTTTTTCCACATATATGATGTTAGCTGTGGGTTTGTCACACATGGCCTTTATTATGTTAAGATACATATCTTCTATTCCAATTTTTGAGAGTTATCATGAATGGATATTGAATTTCATCAAATGCTTTTTCAGCATCTATTGAGATGATCATGTGTATTTTTATTTTTATTTCTGTAAATGTGGTGCATGATATTGATTGATTTATAAATATTAAATCTTCCTTGCATCCCTAGAAAAAAATCCCACTTGGACATGATGGTTGATTCTTTTGATGTATTTTTTAATTCAGTTTGCTAATATTTTGTTGAGGATTTTTACATCTCTGTTTATCAGGGATATTAGTGTATAATTTTCCTTTTTTTGTAGTGCCTTTGTCTGGTTTTGGTATTAGAGTGTTGCTGGCCTCATTGAATGAGTTTTGAAATATTCCTCCTATTCTACTTTTTGGAATTCTTTAAGAAGAACGGGTATTATCTCTTCTTTCAATGTTCGTTCAAATTCCACTCTGAAGCCATTTGGTCATGGACTTTTGTTTGTTGGGATTTTTATGATTACCTACTCAATTTTATTGCTGGTGATTGGTCTGTTCAGATCTTCTGTTTCTTCCTGAGTTAATCTTGGAAGGTTGTAACTTTCTAGGAATTTGTCCATTTCTTCTATGTTTTTAAATTTATTGGCATATAATTTTTCATAGCATTCTCTAATAATTTTTTGTATTTCTCAGGTATCCATTGTGATTATTCCTTCATCATTTCTCATTTTATTTGTGTACTCTCTCTATTCTTTAATGAGTCCGGTGCAGGGTTTATCTATTTTGTTTATTTTTTAAAGAATCAGCTCTTGGTTTAATTGATTTTTTCTGTTGTTTTATTCTTCTCTATTTTATTTATTTCTGCTATGATCTTTATTTTGTCCCTCTTATACTAACTTTTGGCTTCATTTGTTCTTCTTTTTCTAGTTTCTTTGTTAGTTAAGACTGTTTGTGTTGAATTGTTCTTGTTTCTTGAGGTAGGCCCATACTGCTATGGACTATCCTCTTAGAATGGCCTTTGTGGCATCCTAAAAATTTTACACAGTTGTATTTCTGTTTTCATTTGTCTTCATGTATTTCTTGACTTCTGTTTTAATTTGGTCATTGATCCACTGATTTTTTACAAGCATGCTGTTTAACCTCCATGTGTTTTCAGGCATTTTTTTCTTCATATAATTTATTTCTAGTTTCATACCATTGTTTCTGAGAAATTCCTTGATACAATTTCAATCTTTTTAAATTTATTGAGGCTCCTTTTGTGGCCTAGAATATGGTTAATTCTGGAGAATGTTCCATATACACATTTTGAGAAAAATGTGTATCCTGCTGCTTTTGTGTGGAGTGTTCTATAGATATCTGATAAGTCCATCTGATCTAATGTGTTGTTCAGTGACACTCTTTCCTTATTTATTTTCTGTCTGGTTGATCTGTCTATTGCTATGAGTGGTGTGATTAAGTCTCCTAGAATGAAAGTGTTGCAATCTATTTTCCCCATTTATTGTTAGTATTTGTTTTACATATATAGGTGCTCCTCTGTTAGGTGCATACATATTTATAGTGGTTATATCCCCTTATTGGACTGTTCCCTTTATCATTGTGTAATGTCCTTCTTTGTTACTTTGTTTTGAAATCTATTTGTCTGATACAGTACTGTTACTACTGCTTTTTTCCCCCTATCGTTTGCATGAAATATCTTCTTCAATTCCTTCCCTCTTAGTCTGTATAAGTCTTTGAGTCTGAAATGAGTCTCTTGTAGGCAGAATATAGATGGGTCTTATTTCTTTATCTGTGCACCTCCATGGCCTGAGGGACTATCTCCTTCCCCAGACTGGGGGAGTTTTCCACAATTATTTCCTCAAAAAGACTTTCTACTGCTTTGTCTCTCCCTTCTCCTTCTAGTACCCCTATTATGCAAATATTTTTTCATTTGGATTGATCACACAGCTCTCTTATTATTCTTTAATTCTTTTTTTTTTTTTAATAATTTATTTTATTTTAGTATCATTAACCTACAATTACATGGGCAATACCGTGATGATTGAACTCCCCCCATCACCAGGTCCCCCCCACCAACCCCACCACAGTCACTGTCCATCAGCGTAGTGAGATGAGAATCGCTACTTGTCTTCTCTGAGCTGTACAGTACCCCCCGTGCCCCCCCACCCTATGTCTGCCAATCGTAATGCCCCTTTTACCCTCTTATCCCTCCCTTCCCATCCATCTCCCCAGTCCCTTTCCCTTTGGTAACTGTTAGTCCATTCGTGGGTTCTGTGAGTCTGCTGC
>JAQQAC010016209.1:45529433-45686583 GCA_029783875.1 Phataginus tricuspis | reverse complement strand
ATTCTCTTTTTCTCTTAATGAGTCTGGCTAGGGGTTTATCTATTTTGTTTATTTTTTCAAAGAACCAGCTTTTGGTTTCATTGATTTTTTCTATTGTTTTATTCTTCTCAATTTTATTTATTTCTTCTCTGATCTTTATTATGTCTCTCCTTCTGGTAACTTTGGGCCTCATTTGTTCTTCTTTTTCCAATTTCAATAATTGTGTCCTTAGACTGTTCATTTGGGAATGTTCTTCCTTCTTTAAATGGGCCTGGATTGCAATGTACTTTCCTCTTAAGACTGCCTTCGCTGCGTCCCACAGAAGTTGTGGCTTTATGTTGTTGTTGTCATTTGTCTCCATATATTCTTTGATTTCTGTTTTGATTTGGTCGTTAACCCATTGATTCATTAGGAGAATGTTGTTAAGTCTCCATGTATTTGTGAGCCTTTTTGATTTCTTTCTGAAATTTATTTCTAATTTTATACCTTTGTGATCTGAGAAGTTGGTTGGTAAGATTTCAATATTTTTGAATTTACTGAGGTTATTTTTGTGGCCTAGAATGTGTTCTATTCTGGAAAATGTTCCATGTGCACTTGAGAAGAATGTGTATCCTGCTGCTTTTGGGTGCAGAGTTCTGTAGATATCTGTTAGGTCCATCTGTTCTAGTGTGTTGTTCAGTGCCTCTGTGTCTTTACTTATCCTCTGCCTGGTTGATCTATCCTTTGGAGTGAGTGGCGTGTTAAAGTCTCCTAGAATTATTGCATTGCTGTCTATTTCCTCCTTCACTTCTGTTAGTATTTGTTTCACATATGCTGATGCTCCTGTGTTGGGTGCATATATGTTTATAATGGTTATATCTTCTTGTTGGACTGACCCCTTTATCATTATGTAATGTCCATCTTTATCTCTTGCTACTTTCTTCATTTTGAAGTCTATTTTATCTGATACAAGTACTGCAACACCTGCTTTTTTCTCTTTGTTGTTTGCTTGAAATATTTTTTTCCATCCCTTCACTTTTAGTCTGTGTATATCTTTGGGTTTAAGGTGAGTCTCTTGTAAGCAGCATATAGATGGGTCTTGCTTTTTTATCCACTCTGTTACTCTGTGTCTTTTGATTGGTGCATTCAGTCCATTTACATTTAGGGTGATTATTGATAGATATGTACTTATTGCCATTGCAGGCTTTAGATTCGTGGTTACCAAAGGTTCAAGGGTTGCTTCTTTACTATCTAAGAATCTAACTTAACTTTCTTGTTAAGTTATTGTGTGCGCCGTCTGATGTTTCTTTATCTCTCCCTTCCTATTCTTCCTCCTCTTTTCTTTATATATTAGGTGTTTTATTCTTTGCCTTTAGTTAGTATTTGGGTGGTCTGCTTTCTTTGCTATGCTTTTATTTTCTCTGGTGACATCTTTTTAGTCTTAGGGATGTTCCCCTCTAGATCAGTCCGTTTAAGATATTCTGTAGTGGTGGTTTATGGGTGGCAAATTCTCTCAACTTTCTTTTATCTTGAAATTGTTTAATCCTTCCGTCATATTTAAATGATAATCGTGCTGGATACAATATTCTTGGTTCGAGGCCCTTCTGTTTCATTACGTTAAATATATCATGCCATTCTCTTCTGGCCTGTAAGGTTTCTGTTGAGAAGTCTGATGACAGTCTGATAGGTTTTCCTTTGTAGGTGATCTTTTTCCTCTCTCTAGCTGCCTTTAATACTCTGTCCTTGTCTTTGATCTTTGCCATCTTGATTATTATGTGTCTTGGTGTTGTCTTCTTTGGGTCCCTTGTGTTGGGAGATCTGTGGGCTTCCGTGGACTGTGAGACTATTTCCTTCCCCAGCGTGGGGAAGTTTTCGGCAATTATTTCTTCAAAGACACTTTCTATCCCTTTTTCTCTCTCTTCTTCCTCTGGTACTCCTATAATGCGAATATTGCTACGCTTCGATTGGTCACAGAGTTCTCTTAATATTCTTTCATTCTTAGAGATCCTTTTATCTCTCTCTGCCTCAGCTTCTTTGTATTCCTGGTCCCTGTCTTGTAATTCCTTGATCGTGTCTTGAACCTGATTCAATCTGCTGTTGAGCCCTTTGATGGCTTGTTTCATTTCTGCATTGTCTTTCCTCACTTCCCTCACTTCCTCCCTCAGCTCTTGCACATTTTTCTGTAGATCTGTCAGCATGGCTATGACTTTTATTCTGAATTCTTTTTCTGGAAGACTGTGAATGTCCATTTCTCCAGATTCTTTCTCTGGCGTGGTGTTTGTCTGAAGCTTTGTCTGTATCATATTCTTCTGTCTTCTCATGACTGTAGAATTGGTTGTTGGTAGCAAGGAGAGATAAGAAAGGAGAGACAAGAATAAAAAGAGATTTCTACTAATAATATAAAAGTATAAGGAGAGAGAGAGAAGGGAAAAGAAAAGAAAGAAAAAGAAAAGGCAGCAACACCTAAAAGAAAACAGCAAGAACAACAACAAAACAAAACAAAACAAGACAAAACAAAACAAAACAAAACAAAACAAAAACACCAAAAAGCCCACCGGGGTGGTTTCTGTGCGAATGCTGTAGGTGGCGCTATTGCTCCGCTATTCCAGAGCCGCGGCCATGTCGCTCCACACGGCCCTTTAAATCTGTGGCCGGGTGAGAATGGATGGGAGGCTGTTGAAAGAGAGGGAAAGAAAAAAGGAAAAGAAAGGGGAGAAAAAACAAAAAACAAAACAAAACAAAAAAAAGCCACCGGGCGTGGGTTCTGCGCGAGTGCTGTAGGTGGCGCTGTTGCTCCACTATTCCAGCGCCACTATAGTTCTAGCTGGGTTGGAAACAATGGGAAGCTGTTGATCTCCGTGAGGGTCTCAATGGCGGGCACTCTTTCCCAGTCACCAGCTACGGGGTCCAAAGCTCCCCAGGACTCCCAGCGTGCTGGGCTCAGTTCGCGGGGCTATCCGGCCCCTCTACTGAGCTCCTGTCTCTTTAAGACCGCTGGGGTAGAGCGCGCGCTTTTCTTCCCCTTTTTCTCCTTTATTTTTCCTTCCCGGAGCCTGCCGCGGGCAACTTGCACGTTCCGGCTGGGACCCTGTGCCCTCTGTCCCTCCAATCTCCGCTACACTGCAGATCTCCACTCCCTCCTGGCTCTGAATCCTCTCCTCCCGCCGGAGCGCTGGGGGAGAGGGGCGCTCGGTCCGCTCGCGGCTCCGTACCTTACCCGCCTTGCCGGAACTCCCGCCGGAGTGCTGGGGTGGAGGGGCGCTGGGGGCGCAGACTTCCCCTGGCTCCCGGCTCTGAATCCTCTCCTGTCGCCGGAGCGCTGGGGGAGAGGAGCGCTCGGTCTGCTCGCGGCTCCGTACCTTACCTGCCTTGCTGAGACTCCCGTCGGAGTGCTGGGGTGCAGGGGCGCTCTCGTCTCGCTGGATCGTGTTTCCGTCCCGCCTCGCCGGATGCCGAGTCCTCTGTCCGGCGTGTCTGGCCGCTGGAGCTCTGGGGGGGAGAGCGCTCGGTCCCACCGGATCGCCGCCCGTCCGTCTCACCGGCTGCCAAGTTCTCACAGGTGTAGCTGTACGCTGTGCACTTTCCTGTGTATTCTGGTCTCTCTTTTAGAGATAGTTGTATTTGCTGTATTTTCGTGAATAAATATAATGTTGGGAGGAATTTTTCTGCTAGTCCGTTCAAGACGCCATATTACCGGAAGTCCTTATTCTTTAATTCTGAGAGATCCTTTTTTCTCTCTGTTCCTCAGCTTTGTTGTCTTCCTGTTGTCTACTTTTCATGTCACTTATTGTCTCCTGTACTTGCAGCAAACTATTATTCATCCCCTTCATTGTATATTTCATTTAAGTTACTGTATTCTTCAGCTCTGTGTAGTTTTTTTCAGCTCTTGTATCTCTTTGTTAAAGTCCTCCCTGAGATCTTCAATACTGTTATGCACATTAGTGAGCATTTTATGACTTTTACTTTGAAATCTTTAACATGAAGATAGGAGATCTCTGTTTCATTTAGCCTACTCTCTGGTGTGCTATCCTATAGTTTTCTTTGGAACATATTCCTCTACCTCCTCATTTTGTCAAGGTTTCTGTTTCTTCCTTTGAATTAGATGGATCTGGAATGCTTCCTGGTCTAGAGAGTAATGGCTTCATGAAGAAGTCATCCTGTGGTGCCCAGAAGCTCAAGACTCTTTACTCTCAAGTGACTGGTTTTCCTTTGTGGTGGATACCCGGTTGCTTTTGGTGGAAAGGGGGCAGGGCCAGCTTTCTGTTTGTCTGCCAGCAGTGTCCTCAACCTCTGATGCTAGTAGTTTGCCTCAATCAGCCCTTCTTGATCAGAGCAGTGGTTTCTGCTTGGATCATTGTGGGAGGGGTTGCCCTCTGCCTTTCCTGCAGTGATGTTGGGGCTGTAGGGTTAATGGGGGTAAGCGGGCATTTGCACACCTCTGGGACAGGTTCACAGCATGGAGAGTCTCATGGGCACCCCCTTGTGTCAAAGAAATGCACAACACCTGGCTTTGCCTCCTGCAGGGAGGAAGAAGCTCTGAGACTTGGCTCCTGCATTTGCCTCTCCAGTTGGGCTGATACAAGACTTAGAAAGCTGGGATGTCTCCCTGTGCCTACCAGATGACACAGTCTGATGCTGCTGGGATTAGTGGGCTGGCATGCAGGTAATGTGCAAGGAAGTGCCTCATGGGTGAGCTGTTACTGAGGGGAATAGAGCTTCAGGGTTTCTGGAGAGTGCCTGACATGTAGGACCAAGGGAGGGCTGGCAGGTATCATCCACATTCTCTTTCTCCTGTGAAGAGGGTTCTACCCAAACCTCACCCCTCTGGTACCTCTCCCACTGCTGGAAAATATTTCAAACTGCTGCCTCTCTTTTGGGTCTCAGTGGGACCTGTGGAGTGTGACTGCCCTCCACAAGTAACTGGAGACTCAGTCTTCCAGAGTGTTCCTACTGTGACTGGTGTCCAGCCCTGCTAACCACCAGAGCCCAATACAATGTAAACTCATGTTCCTAGAGCCTATCTCCACGGGCAGGTGTGCAGAATTCCTGGTGCCTATTCCTTCCCAACTCTGTTCCTCTTCCTCCTGCCTTTGGACTGGGGTGGGGTAAAGTCTTGGGTACCACAATTACTGCTCTTCAAATTACATTTTTTTTTGAGTGGTCTTCTCTTATTCAAAAGGTGTAGGTGGTCTGTTCTTCAGTCTACAGGTCTTTCACAGGTTTGGTTATATTTGCTATAGTTGCTTATTTGGTGCGTGTGTGTGTGTGTGTGAGGAGGTTTTGCCTTGCTTTCCTACTCCACCATCTTTTTTCTGTCCGATTTGAACATGTTTTCTTGTACTTTGCAATTTGTAGTTCTTCTTCAATGAGTTGGTTGTCCTTTTACTCTGAACATTTCACTATTGGGGTGTCTGTTTTTCTTAGTCTGTACAATTTCTTTGTTTATTAGTAATATTAATTCTTTCACTCTATTATATTGCAAATACATTTTTCTTATTGAAAATTTTCTTTTACATTATTAATGGACTTTATTTTCCACATTGAAGTATTTGGGAATACATAATCAAATGTATTTGTCTTTTTCCTTAAGGATTTATGTGCTTCCAAAATTATTTTCATGTCCTGAAGGTCATTTAATAGTTGCTTACCTTTCGGTGTTGCCTTAGTTTTACTTTTTGTAAACATTTTATCAATCTAAATTCTTGAATACTTTCTTGTGACGAGGAAGATAAAGATCCATATAATTTTTTCTAAAAATGGTTGATTTTTTCCAACACTATATTTTTGAATAAAAACATTTTACCTGGCTTTAGAAATGACTCTCTAATTATTAATGATTCATGTGTACATGGGAATATTTCTATATTTTTTGTTTTATTCCATTGTTCTGATTGCCTACCCATGTACCCTGATTAATATATTTTTATAATATCATTACATGTTTAGAGTTGCATAAATTGAGACATATATATTGACTTTTCATTCATATTACATTGTATTCATGGATTATAAGGGGTAATTATCTTTAAATTGTTCAGATTTCATCCATGGAACTAGATTGCTGCTTAACACATCATTAGAAATGAGGCTGATAGTTCAGGTATTTGTTTTATTTTATATTTCTGAAATATCCCCATTTTTACTAGGTTTATATTATTCTTTTAATATACTTTTTCTTTTATTTTGGTATCATTAATGTACAATCACATGAGCAACATTATGGTTACTAGACTCTCCCCCATCATCAAGTCCCCCCCACAGACCCCATTACAGTCACTGTCCATCAGCATAGTGAGATGCTATAGAGTCACTACTTGTCTTCTCTGTGCTATACTGCCTTCTCCATGCCCCCCCCTACATTATGTGTGCTAATCATAATGTCCCTTTTTCCCCCTTATCTCTCCGTTCCCCCCCATCCTCCCCAGTCCCTTTAACCTTTGGTAACTGTTAATCCATTCTTGGGTTCTGTGAGTCTGCTGCTGTTTTGTTCCTTCAGTTTTTTTCTTTGTTTTTATACTCCACAGATGAATGAAATCATTTGGTACTTGTCTTTTTCGGCTTGGCTTATTTCACTGAGCATAATACCCTCTAGCTCCATCCATGTTGTTGCAAATGGTAGGATTTGTTTTCTTCTTATGGCTGAATAATATTCCATTGTGTATATGTACATCTTCTTAATCCATTCATCTACTGATGGACACGTAGGTGGCTCCCATTTCTTGGCTATTGTAAATAGTGCTGCGATAAACATAGGGGTGCATATGTCTTTTTCAAACTGGGCTGCTGCATTCTTAGGGTAAATTCCTAGGAGTGGAATTCCTGGGTCAAATGGTATTTCTATTTTTAGTTTTTGAGGAACTTCCATACTGCTTTCCATAAAGATTGAACTAACTGACATTCCCACCAGCAGTGTAGGAGGGTTCCCCTTTCTCCACATCCTCGCCAACATTTGTTGTTGTTTGTCTTTTGGATAATGGCCATCCTAACTGGTGTGAGGTGATACCTCATTGTGGTTTTAATTTACATTTCTCTGATGGTTAGCAATGTGGAGCATCTTTTCATGTGCCTGTTGGCCATCTGAATTTCTTCTTTGGAGAAGTGTCTGTTCAGATCCTCTGCCCATATTTAGTTGGATTATTTGCTTTTGTTTATTGAGGTGCCTGAGTTGTTTATATTTTGGATGTCAACCCCTTATCAGATAAATCATTTATGACTATATCCTCCCATACTGTAGGATGTCTTTTCGTTCTACTGATGGTGTCCTTTGCTGTACAGAAGCTTTTTAGTTTGATATGGTCCCACTTGTTAATTTTTGCTTTTGTTTCCCTTGCCTGGGAAGATATGTTCATGAAGAAGTTGCTCATGTTTATGTCCGAGAGATTTTTGCCTGTTTTTTCCTAAGAGTTTTATGGTTTCATGACTTACATTCAGGTCTTTGATACATTTTGAGTTTACTTTTGTGTATGGGGTTAGACAATAACCCAGTTTCATTCTCTTGAATGTAATTGTCCAGTTTTGCCAACACCAGCTCTTGAAGAGGCTGTCATTTCCCCATTGTATACCCATGGCTCCTTTATCGTATATTAATTTACCATATATGCTTGGGTTAATATCTGAACTCTATATTCTGTTCCACTGGTCAATGGGTCTATTCTTGCCAAATTGTCTTGATTACTGTGGCTTTGTAGTAGGGCTTGAAGTTGGGAAGCGAGATACTCCACCCTTATTCTTCCTTCTCAGGATTGCTTTGGCTATTCGGTGTCTTTTTAGTGCCCTATAAATTCTGTAACTATGTGTTCCAGATCATTGAAGAATGTTGTCGGTAGTTTGATAGAGATTGCATTGAATCTATAGATTACTTTAGGCAGGATGGCCATTTTAACAATATTAATTCTTCCACTCAAGAGCAGGGGGTGAATTTCCATTTATTAGTGTCCTCTTTAATTTGTCTTAAGAGTGGCTTGTAGTTTTCAGGTCTTTCACTTTCTTGGTTAGGTATTTTATTCTTTTTGATGCAATTATAAATGGAATTGTTTTCCTGATTTCTCTTTCTGCTAGTTCATCATTAGTGTACAGAAATGCAACAGATTTCTGTGTATTAATTTTGTAACCTGCAACATTGCTGAATTCAGATATTAGTTCTAGTAGATTTGGAGGGGAGTCTTGAGGGTTTGTTATGTGCAATATCATGTCATCTGCAAACACTGACAGTTTGACGTTTTCCTTACCAATCTGGATGACTTTTATTTATTTGCATTGTCTGATTGTTGTTGCTAGGACCTCCAGAAGTGTATTGAATAAAAGTGGGGAGAGTGGGCATCCTTGTCTTGTTCCCCATCTTAAAGGAAAAGCTTTCAGCTTCTCGCTGTAAGTATAATGTTGACTGTGGGACTGTCATATATGGCCTTTATAATGTTGAGGTACTTGCCCTCTATACTCATTTTGTTAAGAGTTTTTATCATGAATGGATGTTGAATTTTGTCGAATGCTTTTTCAGCATCTATGGAGATGATCATGTGGTTTTTGTCCTTTTTCTTGATGTGGTGGATGATGTTGATGGATTTTCAAATGTTGTACCATCCTTGCATCTCTGGGATGAATCCCAGTTGACCATGGTGTATGATCTTGATGTATTTTGGAATTCGGTTTGCTAATATTTTCTTGAGTATTTTGCATCTATGTTCTTCAGGGATATTGGTTGGTAGTTTTCTTTTTCTGTGTCGTCTTTGCCTGGTTTTGGTGTTAGAGTGATGCGGGCCTTGTAGAATGAGTTTGGGAGTATTCCCTCCTCTTCTATTTTTTGGAAAACTTTAAGGAAAATGGGGTTTATGTCTTCTCTAAATGTTTGATAAAATTCTGCAGTGAATCTGTCTTTCCCAAGTGTTTTGTTCTTGGGTAATTTTTGATTACCGATTCAATTTGGTTGCTGGTAATTGGTCTGTTTAGATTTTCTGTTTCTTTCTTTGTCAGTCTTGGAAGGTTGTATCTTTCTAGAAAGCTTTCCATTTCTACTAGGTTATCCAGTTTGTTAGCATATAGATTTTCTTAGTATTCTCTAATAAAATTCTTTGCATTTCTGTGGTGTCCATAGTGATATTTCCTTTCTCATTTCTAATTCTTTTAATGTGTGTACATTCTCTTTTTCTCTAGAGATTTATCTATTTCGTTTATTTTCTCAAAGAACCAGTTATTGGTCTCACTAATTTTTTCTATTATTTCATTCTTCTCAATTTTATTTATTTCTTCTCTGATTTTTTTTTTTAGGTCTTACAGGTATTTATTTATTTATTTATTTTTTACAATTTATTTTATTTTAGTATCATTAACCTACAATTACATGAGCAATATTGTGATGATTAAACTACCCCCTTCATCAGGTCCCCCCCACCAACCCTATTACAGTCACTGTCCATCAATATAGTGAGATGAGAATCACTACTTGTCTTCTCTGAGTTGTACAGTTCTCCCCGTGCCCCCCCACCTTATGTCTGCTAATCGTAATACCCCTTTTATTATGTCCCTCCTTTGGCTGACTTTGGGCTTCATTTGTTCTTGTTTTTCCAATTTCAATAATTGTGACTTTAGACTATTCATTTGTGATTGTTCTCCCTTCTTTAAATAGGCCTGGATTGCTGTATACTTTCCTCTTAGAACTGCTTCACTGCATCCCGCAGAAGTTGGGGCATTGTGCTGTTGTTTTCATTTGTCTCCATATATTGCTTCATCTCTGTTTTAATTTGGTCATTGATCCATTGATTATTTAAGAGCATGATGTTAAGCCTCTATGTGTTTGTGTGGGTTTTTGTTTTCTTTGTACTATTTATTTCTTGTTTTATACCTTTGTGATTTGAGAAGTTGGCTGGTAGAACTTCAGGCATTTTTAATTTACTGGGGCTCTTTCTGTGGCATAGTATGTGGTTTATTCTGGAAAATATTTCACGTGAACTTGAGAAGAATATATATCCTGCTGCTTTTTGGTGTAGAGTTCTGTAGATGTCTATTAGGTCCTTCTGTTCTAGTGTGTTGTTCAGTGCCTCTGTGTCCTTACTTATTTTTTGTCTGGTTGATCTGTCCTGTGTAGTGAGTGGTGTGCATTCTATTTCCTCCTTTAATTCTGTTAGTATTTGTTTCACACATGTCGGTGCTCCTGTGTTAGGTTCATGAATATTTATATTGTTTATATCCTCTTATTTGACTGCCCCCTTTATCATTATGTAATGTCCTTCTTTATTTCTTGTTACTTTCTTTGTTTTGAAGTCTATTTTGTCTGATACATGTACTACAATAGCTGCTTTTTTTCTCCCTGTTGTTTGCATGAAAGATCTTTTCCCATCCCTTCATTTCTACTCTGTGCATGTCTTTGGGTTTGAGGTGAATCTCTTATAGGCAGCATATAGATGGGTCTTGCTTTTTTATCCATCCTGTAACTCTGTGTCTTTTTATTGTTGCATTCATTCCATTTAAATTTAGGGTGATTATCGATAGATATGTACTTAATGCCATTACAGGCTTTGGATTTGTGGTTACCAAAGCTTCAGTGGTAGCTTCTTTACTATCTAACTGTCTAACTTACCTCACTTATTATGCTATTATAAACACAGTCTGATTATTATTTCTCTCCCTTTTTTTTCTTCCTTCTCCACTCTTTATATGTTAGTTGTTTTATTCTGTACTCTTGTGTTTCCCTTGACTAATTTTGTGGATAGCTGATTTTATTTTGCATTTAGTTAGTATTTGGCTGGTCTACTTTCTTTGCTGTGGTTTTATTTTTTCTGTTGACATGTATTTAGTCTTAGGAGCACGTCCATCTAGAGAAATCCCTTTAAAATACACTGTAGAGATGATTTGTGGGAGTTAAATTCCCTCAAATTTTGCTTATCTGGGAATTGTTTAATCCACCCTTCAAATTTAAATGATAATCTTTCTGGATACAGTATTCCTGGTTTGAGGCCTTTCTGTTTGATCGCATTTAATATATCATGGCATTCTCTTCTTGCCTGTAAGGTTTCTGCTGAGGAGTCTGATAGCCTAATGGGTTTTCCTTTGTAGGTGGTCTTTTTTTCTCTCTCTAGCTGCTTTTAATACCCTGTCCTTGTCTCATATATTTACCATTTTAATTATTATATATCTTGGTGTCATCCTCCTTGGGTTCCCTGTGTTGGGAGATTTGTGAACTTCCATTGTCTGAGAGACTATTTCCTTCCCCAGATTGGGGGCGTTTTCGGCAATTATTTCTTCAAAGACACTTTTTCTCTCTCTTCTTCTGGTACTCCTATAATTAGAATACTGTTCTGTTTGGATTGGTAGCACAGTTCTCTTAATATTCTTTCATTCCTAGAGATCCTTTTATCTCTCTCTGCCTTTCTCTGTGTTTGTGCTCTCTGATTTCTATTCCATTAACAGTCTCTTGCATCTCATCCAGTCTGCTCTTAAATCCTTCCATTGTTTCATTTCTGTCATCTCCCTCCAGAATTCATCCCTTAGCTCTTGGATATTTCTCTGTAGCTCCATCAGCATGCTTATGACTTTTATTTTGAATTCTTTTCCAGGAAGATTGGTGATGTTGGTCTCACCAGGCCCTCTCTCTGGTGTTTGAGATATTTTGAACTGAACAAGGTTCTTATGCCTTTTCATGGAGATGGAAGTGATTACTGGTGAGTGGCGTGTGTTTCAGCTGGGAGAGCAAAGTCCCTTCCTGCTTGCTGGTCACCTTGCCCATCTCCACTGCCTGTGCCTGTCAACCGCATACAGGGAGCAGCCTCTGGGTTAATCCTCTGAGCTGCCATGGGCGGGGTGGCCCTTGGGACGTCCTAGGGTACTGGCAGGTGTCGCAGGTGAGCGGTGTGTGTTCTCCATTGAGAATAGTGCCCCTTCATGCTTTGGGAACTCTGCACTGGTCTCTGCTGCCTTTGCCAGGCAAGCACACACATGGAGCAGCCTCTGGGTTGATCCCCTGAGCTGCTTTGGGTGGGGCGGCCCTCGGGATGGCCTAGGACACTGGCAGGGGTTGCAGGCAATCAGCGCATGTTCACAGCGAAAACAGAGCCACTACGTGCTTTCCGGACTCTGTGCCAGTCTCCACAGTCTCTGTCGGTCGACTGTGGGCAGGGGACAGCCTCTGGGTCTGGCCCAGTTTTCCATGCACTGGGAGAAGCTCTCTGTGGTTGCTGTGGGTGGGGCTGCTTCCCTGTTGCTCCGCAGCAATGGCTGGTCAGCTTGCAGTGCCTGTGGGGGGAAATGAATGGCAGGCTGCTTATCACCACCATGAGGGGCTTTGGTGCTTCATTACCCCACAGGGGGATAGGGCTTCTGAAATTCCTTGAGATTCCAGCCTGCTGACCTGAGTGTGCAGGGATTATTTTGTCCAGCTTTTGTTAAGCCCTTGTTCATTTAAGACTTTTAAAAAGCACCTGCTTTTCTTTTGTCCCAGGGGAGCCAGCTGTGGCAACCTGCTCACAGTCACCATCTCGGATTTTACTTTTCTGTTTCTCTAATATCTAGTACACCATGCAATGTGTGTCTGTGCTCCCAGTGCAGACTACTAGGGCTGGTTATTTAGCAGTCCTGTGCTTCCACACCCTCCCCACTCTGATTCTTTTCCTCCCACCAGTAAGCTGGGGTTGGGGGAGTGCTTGGGACCCGCCAGGTCATGGCTTTGTATCTTACCCTTTTCGTGAGATGCTGAGCTCTCGCAGAGGTAGCTGTAGCCTGGCTGGTGTACTGTATCTTCTGGTCACTTTTTCAGGAGTATTTGTATTTGCTGTATTTTCAAAATATATATGTTTTTGGGAGATATCCACCACCCTACTCACGCCACCATCTTGAGAATCTCTCTTTTAATATTCTGATAGTTTTTGTATGCTTTTATTTTAAGATTCTTTTCAATGAAAAGCAAAAAGTATATGACACAGTTTTATTCTTTGTATTATCTTTTCCATATTTGAGTATGAAAATTATTCTGGCTTTATTTTTTAAGTAGAATTGTAAACCTCTTTGTGTTTTGACACAAAGATATTGGACATATCTGAAGGATTCAAGGACTTCATGTATCAGTTATTATTTTGGTGGTTAGTTCCATGATAATAAAATTTCTTTAACATTTTACTTTGAGACATTTTAGACATACATAATATTTATAGGGAGTACATAGAGTTCACATACTCTTCACCAAGCTTTCCTGAATGTTGGCAACTTAGATAATATAGTATATTTTAATATATTTATATATAATGTTTTAATACATTTATATATAGTATATCATTATAAATAAGTATTAAAAACGTGACATTAAAGTTGACACAATACTATAAACTAAACATGCCTTATTTTAATATGACCAGTTTTTCCACTTATATCTGTTCCTTATTTCAAGATCCAGATCAGGATCCCAAATTATATTTAATTGTTATGCCTCCTTCTCCAATACATGGCAGTTACTCAATTTTTCTTTGACGTGATAACTCTCTCAATTTCATGTTCTATCTATTCCTAGGTTGATTTTGGAAATTTTAAGTTTCCTAGAAAAATTTCTTTTCACCCAAATTTTCAGGAATATTAGAATAAATTGTAGAGGAGAGTAACACAGTAAGATTGTGGGATAGGAGTTTTTTATTGTCATTTCCCCATAGAACACCAATTTGGACCATCACCCACAGAAGACTACATTTATGAGAGTCTGGGAGTCAAAAACAGAAGTTCCAGCACACCAGTAGAGCAAAAATTAATCTGAAGCATTGTGGAGAAATAGAGAATGGTCCACTTGACTAAAAGTGGGCAAAGAGAGACTAGAAGCACAGCAACAAAGGGATGCAATGTTTATAACTACTTCATGGATGACATCAGAAACCCTGCCGATGAGCAGCTGCAGAACCCTTGTCTGAAGACCCTCCAATTGATTCATGGGCATCCTAATGCTCCACATGCCTCTTTCCTCACTCACCATTAGGGGCTCCCTGTGCATACCCACTCAGAAAACCAAAGCAAGCTTTAGTATATAACTAGTGAACGCATGCCAAAAATCATCCCAACTCTGCAGGATGGGGATAAAGAACACAAATTGACCATTCAGCACTGTCTTAGGGAAAGCAACTACGATGCTTCCAGCAATTAGCTCGGCTTTGCAGGATCAAGAGAAGCATGCAATCTTAAGAATTACCCCAAGAGAGAACAAGAAGTGTGCAGCAAGTGTAGCCATATAAAGGGCTTGAGAAAGACCAGAATCCCTAAAAGCACTGACAGGTGATAGTATTTTTCTCCAAGAGCCAGTTAGGAGTGTAAAACTTCAAGAGATACAAAAATCAAGGAAACAACTTCAAAATTGAACAAATTTATTTTCTAGTAACTATCCAAAAGAAATGGAGATCTATAATTTGCCTGATAAATAATTCAAAATAATTATTTTAAGGGAAATCAGTGAGAAAAATAAATACAAGAAAATATACAATGACAACTCAGCAAAATCAGGAAAACAATACATGAATAAAAGAAGTTCAGAGACAAAAATTATTTAAAAATCAGAAATTTGGGAGCTGAAAATGCAATGAATTAAATAAAAAATGTAATAGAGAATCAGCAGCACACTTGATCAAGCAAAACAAAAAATCTTTGAACTCAAAGATAGGTAATTTGAAATTATCCTGTCAGAACAAATAATGAAAAGAGTGAATAAAGCCTATATGGATAAAATCAAAATAAATAATATGTACATCATAGGAGTCCCAACAGGAGAAGAGGTGAAAGAAGCAGAAAACTTATTTAATGGAATAATTGCTAGAACTTCACAAATCTGGAGAGAGATTGGATGAAGTACAAGGAGCTCATAGGTAATCAGATTAATTCAACCCAAACAGATCTTCATGAATAAACATTAAAATAAAACTGCCAAGATTCAAAAACAGAGAATTTTGAAAACAGTAAGAGAAACAACAAACCTCATATCATACAATGAAACCCACAATAAAACTATCAGCAGATTACTCAGCAGAAACCATGAAGACCCAAAGAAAGTGGGATAAAAGAATAAGTGCTGAAAGAGAAAACATTTACCAGCCAAGAATATTTTACATGACAACGTTGTCCTTCAGAAATGAAGGACAGAGAAATAATTTCCCAAACAAAAGATGTAGGAGTTTATCACCACTAGGCCTGCTATACAAGAAATGCTAAAAGTAGTTCTGCAAGCTGTTATAAAAGGACACTAATTACTAACACGAAAACATATGAAACTTTAAAAATCAAGTAAAATCGTAAGTGTATATTCATACCACCATACCAATGCCAGAAAGTGATCATACAAGAAAATAAAATTACAGCCCAATATTCCTGATATATGTAGATTCAAAAACTACTCCATGAAATGCTAGCAAACTGAATTCAACAGTACATTAAAAAGATCAAGTGAGAAATATCTCCGAGATTCAATGAAGTTTCAACATACATAAATCAATGATCATGATACACCACATTATAGGATGAAGGATAAAAAAATTATATGATCATTCCAATCAACGAAGGAAAAGCCCTGAAAAATGTTTCACATAATTTCAACAATAACTCTCAACAAATTAGGTTCAGAAATAATGTAACCCAGCTTACTAAAGGCCATAATATGATAAGCCCACAGCTGATATCACACTAAACAATGAAGAGTTGAAAGGTTTTGCTCTAAAGAAATAATAAGACAAGAATTCCCACTCTCAACAATTCTATTAAACACAGTATAGAAGTTCCAACCAAAACAATTCAGAATGAAAAAAAAAACAGGCATCTGAATTAGAAATGGACAAGTAAAATTGGCATTGTTTATAGATTACATGATCTTATAGGAAAACCTAAAGAATTCACCATAATAATGTTAGAGCTAAGTGAATTCAGCAGAGTTCCAGGTTATAAAATCAATATGCCAAAGTCAGTTATCTTCGTATACACTAACAATGAACTATCTGATAAATAAATGAAATATTACCACTTACAAAACAATAAAATACTTTGAATAAATTTACCCAAGGAGGTGATAGACCTGTAATCATAAAACTCTAAGACATTAGTGAAATAAATTTCAGAAGTCACAAATAAATGGAACAATATCCCATGTTTATGGATTGGAAGAATTAATATTGTTAAAATATATATACTACCTAAAGCCAATATATAGGTTTAATATAAACCATGGTACTTTACACAAAAACAAGAAAAAGTGTCCTAAAATTCATTTTGAACCACAAAAGTAGCCAAATATCAAAAAAAAATCTGAGAAAGAAAAAAGCTGGAGGCATCAAACTTTCTGATTTAAACACATATTAGAAAGTTATAGTAATCAATAAAGTTTGTATTTTTCTAGAAAGTTGTCCATTTCTTCTAGGTTATCCAATTTCTCAGCATATCATTTTTCATAGTATTCTCTCATAATTCTTTGTATTTCTGTAGTGTCCATTGTGATTTTTCCTTTCTCATTTCTGATTCTTCTTATCTGTGTACACTTTTTTTTGATAAGTCTGCCTAAGGCTTTATCTATTTTGTTTATTTTCTCAAAGAACCAACTTCTGGTTTCACTGATTCTATTGTTTTATTCCTCTCAATTTTATTTATTTCTTCTCTTATCTTTATTATATCCCTCCTTCTACTGACTTTGGGCCTCATTTGTTCTTCTTTTTCTAGTTTCATTAACAGTGAATTTATTCTGTTCATTTGCGATTGTTCTTCTTTCTTGAGGTAAGCCTGTAATGCAATACACTTTCCTCTTAGAACTGACTTTGCTGCATTCCACAGGTTTTGGGCTGATGAGTTGTTGCTTTCATTTGTCTCGATATATTGCTTGGTCATTGATCCACTGATTATTTAGGAGCATGTTGTTAAGCCTCCATGTGTTTGTGAGCCTTTTTGTTTTCTTTGCACAATTTATTTCTAGTTTGATACCTTTGTGGTATGAGAAGTTCATTGGTACAAATTCAGTCTTGAATTTGCTGATGCTTTTTTTGTGGCCTAGTATGTGGTCTACTCTGGAAAATGTTCCAGGTGCACTTGAGAAGAATGTATGGCACAAAAGTATCATACTGCTTTTGTGTGGAAAGTTCTATAGATGTCTGTTAGGTCCATCTGTTCTAATGTGTTGTTCAGTGCCTCTGTGTCATACTTATTTTCTGTCTGGTTGATCTGTCCTTTGGAGTGAGTGGTGTGTTGAAGTCTCCTAAAATGAATGCATTGCATTCTCTTTCCCCCTTTAATTCTGTTAGTATTTGTCTCACATATTTAGGTTCTCCTACATTGGGTGCATAGGTATTTATAATTGTTATATCCTCTTGGACTGACTCCTATATCATTAGGTAATGTCCTTCTTTATCTTGTTACTTTCTTTCTTTTGAAATCTGTTTTGTCTGATACAAGTACAACTCCTGCTTTTTTCTCCCTATTATTTGCATGAAATATCTTTTTCCATCCCTTCACTTTTAGTCTGTGTATGTCTTTGGGTTTGAAGTGAGTCTCTTGTAGGCAGCACAGAGATGGGTCTTGTTTTTTCTTTATCCATTCTGTAACTCCATGTCTTTGATTGGTGAATTCACTCCATTTATATTTAGGGTAATTATCAATTGATGTGTACTTATTGCCATTGCAGGCTTTAGAGTCGTGATTTCCAAAGGTTCACAGGCAGCTTCTTTACTATCTAACATTCTAACTTAACTCACTTATTACACTATTTTAAACACAATCTAAAGGCTATCTTTTTCTTCCTCTGCCTCTCTGTATATATTTGGTGTCATACTCTGTACTCTTTGTTTATCCCTTAACTGATTTTGTGGGTTGTTGATTTAATTTTGCATTTGCTTAGTAATTAATTCGCCTACTTCATTTACTGTGGTTTTATTTTCTCTGGTGACAACTATTTAGCCTCAGGAGCACTTCCATCTATAGCTGTCCCTCCAAAATACACTGCAGAGTTTTTGAGAGGTAAATTCCCTCAAATTTTGCTTATCTGGGAATTGTTCAATCCCTGCTTCAAATTTAAATGATAATCTTGCCAGTTAGTGTATTCTTGGTCAGAGGCCCTTCTGTTTCATTGCATCAAATGTCATGTCACTCCCTTCTGGTCGGTACGGTTTCTGCTGAGAAGTCTGATGATATCCTGATGGGCTTTCCTGTGTATATTAACGGTTTTTCTCTCTGAATGTTTTTAATACTCTGTCCTTGTCCTTGATATTTTCCATTTTATTTATTATATATCTTGATGTTGTCTTCATAGGGTCGCTTGTTTTGGGAGATCTCTGCACATCCATGACCCACGAGAACATTTTTTTCTGTAATTGGGGAAATTTTCAGCTATTATTTCATCAAAGAGACTTTCTATCTCCTTTTCTGTCTCTTTTTCTTCTTGTACTGCTATAAGGTGAATATTTTTCCATTTGGATCTGTTACACCTTCTCTTAATATTCTTTCATTCTTAGAGATCTTTTCTCTCTCTGTGCTTCAGCTTCTTTTTATTCCTGTTCTCTAATTTCTATTTCATTTACCATATCCTCTACCTCATCTAATGCTTTTACATCCCTCCATTGTAAGTTTCATTTTAGGTACTGTATTTTTCAAAGGTTCTACCTCTTTCTTGATGTCCTCCCTGAGGTCTTGAATATTTTTCTGTAGCTCCGTGAGCATGTTTATGATTTTTGTTTTGAAATCTTTATCAAGAAGATTGGTGACTTCAGTTTCACTTAGCCCTATTTCTGGTATTTGAGGGATTTTGCTTTGTACCAGATTCTTTTGCTGTTTCATATTTCTAATGTTTATTATGGAATAATTATTTTGTGTTGGCAGGGCCCTATAGTGCCCAGAAGTTCTACTCTCTGGAGCTTCCCAGCCCCTGGAGTGATGGCAGGGGTCACAGGTGCATTGTGCAGGTGCCTGCCAGGAGGAAAGAGCTCTTTCCTGATTCTGGGCTGCAGTGCCTGCCTCCACTGCTAGGGTCAATGGCCCGAGCATGCAGGGAGGAGCCTCTATGTTACATCCTGTAGCTGCCATAGGTGGGGCCGCCATCTGGCTGGCCTGGCATGATGGCGAGGGCAGCAGTTATGTGAGCTCATGCCTGTTAAGGGGAAGAAGCAGCAGGCTGCATATGATAGTGTGGAACCTTTGCACTTGGTTGCTAGCCAGGGGGATGGAGTGTATGAAGCTCCTGATATTTCCCAACCAGCTGGGCTGAGTGTGCCAGGATGATTTTGTCCACCTGACATTTCTCCTGACTAGCAAGCTCTGTGTTATCCTTGCCTCTTTAGCACCCCTCTCAGTGCTGGAAGTCCTTCAAAGTGCCTACCTGTCTTTTATCCTGGAGCTGCCATTTGTATCTGTTCTCCATAAGTGGCTGGAATCTCAGTCTCTCCTAGTACTCTGCCTGTCTTTGCTTATCAATTCCTCTAATTTTCAGAGCACCAGGTAATGTGGGTTCATGCTCCTAGAGCATATCTCCAAGACCGGGTGTTTAGCAGTCCTGGGCTTCTACCCCCTCCCCACTCTGTTTATCTTCCTCCTGCCTGTGAGCTGGGGTGGCAGGAAGGCACAGGTCCTGCTTGATCTAGCCTTTGCTACTTTACCATTTTTTGTGAGGTCTTCTCTTTTGTCCAGATTGGCAGTCTGTTGCATTCTTTGGGTCGCTTTTCCAGGATTAGTTGTATTTGGCGTATTTTTGTGTTATCTGTGGTTTTTGAAGTTTTCTGCCTTACTTCTCACACTACCATCTTTTTCCCCCTCTTCTCGTATTTATTATTTTTATTTTGAAATCCTTATCAAGAAGATTGGTGATTTCAGTTTCACTTTGCCATCTTTCTGACATCTGAATTTTTGTGCAAGTTTTTTTGCCATTTCATTTTTCTAGTGATTACTATGGAATAATAAGTTTGTGTAGGTGGTGCCCTCTAGTGCTCAGAAGATCTACTCTCTGGAGCTGCTGAGCACCTGAAGCAATGGTGGGGTCACAGGTGAGTGATATTGGCACCCTCCAGGAGGAAAGATGTCTTTTCTGCTTCCCAGCTGCATTGCCTGCCTCCACTGCCAGGTCCAGTGGGCCAAGCACACAGGGAGGAGCCTCTGCATTATTTTCCTGTAGCTGCCATAGGCAGGGACACCCTCTGGCTGGCCTGGTGCTATAGTGGGGGCAGTAGGTGTGCAGACTGGTGCCTTCTGGCAGGAAAAGTGACAGCCTGCATATCACAGTAGTGGGTCTTAGGGCTCTTGCCATCCAGACGGATGGAGTATCTGAAGCTCCTGAATGTTCCCAATGTCCTGGGCTGAGTGTGCTGGGACAATTTTTGCCACCTGCCCTTTTTTCTGAGCAGTAACTTCTGTGCAATCTTTCCCACTTTAACACCCGTCTTGCTGTTGGGAAGTCTTTCAAAGTGCCTGCCTTTCTTTTGTGCCAGAGCAGCCAGTTGTGCATACCTGTTCTCCACAAGTGGCTGGAATCTGTCTCTGAGTATCCTGCTTGTCTTTGCTTTCCAACCACTCTAATATCCAGAGCACCATTTAATGTGGGTTCATGCTCCTGGAGCAGGTCTCCACGGTTTGGTGTTTAGCAGTCCTAGATTTCTACTTCTTCCATGCTCCATTTCTCCTCCTCTTTCCTGTGAACTGGGGTGGAGGGTGAGCTTGGGTCCTGCCAGATCATGGCTTTGCTGCTTTATCATTTTCTGTGATATCTTTTTTCTCCAGATGTAGACAATCTGTTCTTCAGTCTTTGGGTCACTCTTTCAGGATTATTTGTATTTGCTGTTATTTTGTGCTATATGTGGATTTGGATGGAGGTTTCTACCCCAATTCTCACAACACCATCTTTTTTTCCCACTTTACTGGTGTTTTTATTTATAGTAGAAAAAATATAGGAATGAAATTAAGAAAATAATTTCATTTACAATAATGTTAAAAAGAATAAAATGCTTAGGACTATATGTAACCAAGGAGTTAGAAGACATGTACACTGAAAAACACAAAAATCTGCTGTAAGAAATTAAAATTGTAAATACATGGAAAGGCATTATTTGTGGTTTGAAAGTCTTAATATTGTGAAGATACTAATATTTTCCTGTGATATTCATGTTCAATGAAATACCTATCAAAATTCCAATTACCTTTTTATGCATATGGAACTTCATATGGAACTTCAAAGAAATCCGAATACTCAAAACAATTTAAGAAAAAACAAAATTGGAGGACTTACAATTCTGATTTCAAAACTTAATACAAAACTTCTGTAATCAAAACAATGCAGTACTGATATAACTATAGACATACATCAATGGAATAGAACTGAAAATCCAGAAATAACCCATACATCTGTGGTCATGCCAGGGTGTGTTCTTTTCCTTCATATATATATTAATTATACACAGTAGCAATAGTAGTATAACTCCACTTGGGTTCCCAAACCTGATTTCAATGTGTGTAAATATGTTGGAGAGTATCTTCCCACACATACTAACACCAAAAAATTCTTGAACACCAACAGGGTGTCCAGGAATTCAATTCTGATGCTATCTGCCTGGAGACAGCACCAGATTCCCATGTTAAGGGCTTGGTTCTACAAAACTGCCCTCCACCCCTCCAGATGCTGGTCACAAACCCCAGGCAGTTACCTGTGTTTCTGACCTACCAGCTACAGATTGGAGGTTCTAACAACCTCCAACTTAGTTTCAATTAATCTGCTAGTGGTGCTTACAGAACTCAGGAAAACACTTAATTTACCAGTTTAATAAAGGATACTATAGGATATAAGTTAACCACTTGAAGGATGCATTGGGCAAGGTCCCAAATAAAGAAGCTTCTGTCATTGTGGAACTTGGGACCTGACTCAGGGGCATGTGGAGGCATTCCTGTTCCCAAAGCATGGAAGCTCTCTCTGACAGCAACAGGATCCAAGAGAGCAGAAAATGATAAGCTCTTCTCAGGGGTTTTTGTGAGGCCTTCATTACATAGTCATAATTGACTTAAGTTATAGACCATTGGCTGATTCAACCTCCAGCCCTCACCCTTGAGTGGGGGTCCAGAAATCTCTCATTAACATGAAAAACACCCATTCCACCCTCAAGACTATAATTCACAAACATGGTTTGTTTCTTCACTTATTTGATTTTCGTTTTATTTATTTCCTCCTTTTGTAAATTTCATCATAAAGATCCTATACATGTTTTGTCAGATTTATAACGAGTAGTTCACTTTCTTTGGAGCAAATGTAAATGGAATTGTGTTTAAAAAATCAGTTTCCACATGCTTTTTGTTAGTAAGTGCAAGTGTAATTAATTTTTTGTTTGATCATGCATCCTGCAACAGTGCTGCATTTATCTCTTATTTCTAGGAGTTCACTTATGTATTCTTTTTGATTTTCAAGTTAGTTACGTCATCTGCACATGGGTACAGCTTTATATTTTCTATTTTAATCTGCATACATTTTTTTCTTGCTGTATTTCGTGGGCAATGTTCAGTAAGCAGTGAGAGTGTACATGCCTGTTGTTTGAACTTTATGGGAAAGAAATCAGTCTTTCATGGCTACATATGATGTTATTCAGAAATTTTTGTATAAACTCTTTATTAGGTTGACAAACATCTCCTCTGTTTTAATTCCTAACTCCTTTTTTTCCAAAGGTGTGTGGCATTTTTTCTAATGCTTTTTTTCTGTATTATTTGATGTGATAACAGGATTTTTATTCATTAGGCTATTGAAATGGTGAATTAAGTACATTAATTTTTGAACATTGATCCAGATTTGCAAATCTAGAAAAACTCCTAATTAGTCGTGGGGTAAAATTTTATGTAAGTGAATTTATATAATGTATAAGTTTTATACATTGTTGGACTTGATTTACTAATATTTAGTCCAGGATTTCTGTGTTTAAGATTATGAGATTTTGGTAGTTACTTATTTTCTTTATTTTTTAATTGAGATTCATAGAATAAAATGCAGAAATCTTAGTATTCGGCTTGATGAATTTTGTGTATACACTCATAACCAACACCCAGATCAAGATATTGAACATTCTCATTAATTTTTCCCCTTTACCTATTTCACCCATCATCACAACCCCCATCCCTATGGCAACCAATAGTCTTTTCTCTGTGTTAATGATTCTATTTCTGTTCTATTTGTGTGTTCCTTTGTTTTCTTTTTACATTCCACATATAAGTGAAATCAAATGATATTTGCCTTTCTCTGTCTCACCTTTTTACTTGGCATAACGTCCTCTAGATCCATCCATATTGTTGCAAATGGCAAGATTTTATTATTTTTGTGGATCAGTAATATTCCATTATGTTTATTTAGAACATATTCTTTATGCATTCATCTGTTTTTGGACACCTAGGTTTCTTTCATGTTTTGGCTAATGCAAATAATGCAACAATAAACATAGAAGTACATATAGCTTTTTTTTTTTTTACAATTTATTTTGGGATCATTAACCTACAATTACATGAGTAATACTGTGGTGATTAAACTACCCCCTTCATCAAGTCCCCCCCACCAACCCTATTACAGTCACTGTCCATCAGTGTAGTGAGATGAGAATCACTACTTGTCTTCTCTGAGTTGTACAGCCCTCCCCGTGCCCCCCCACCTTATGTCTGCTAATCATAATGCCCCTTTTACCCTCTTATCCCTCCCTTCCCACCCTTCTTCCCCAGTCCCTTTCCTTTTGGTAACTATTAGTCCGTTCTTGGGTTCTGTGAGTCTGCTGCTGTTTTGTTCCTTCAGTTTTTTTCTTTGTTCTTATACTTTTTCAATTAGTGATTTTGTTTTCCTCAGGTACATACCCAGAAGTGGAATTTCTGGGTGGTATGGTATTGCTATTTTTCGTTTGTCTAGAAACCTACATACTGTTTTCCATAGTGGTTACACCAATATACAATCCTACCAGCAGTGTTAGAGGGTTTCCTATCCGCCACATCCTTGCCAACACTTGTTACTTCTTGTCATTTGGATCGTGGCTATGCTGACTGGTGTGACGTGATATCTTATTGTGATTTTTATTTGCATTTCCAGGATAATTAGTTATGTGCTACATCTTTTCATATACCTGTTGGCCACCTGTAAGTCTTGGATATGGAAAATGGAAGTGTCTCTTCCGTTCTTCTGCCCATTTTTAGATCAGATTATTTGATATTTGGTATTGAGTTGTATGAGTCCTTTATGTATTTTGGACATTAGTCCCTTATCAGATATATCATTTGCAAACATATTATACCACACAGTAGGTACCCTTTTTGTTTGTTTTGTTGATGGTTTCCTTTGTTGTGCAGAAGCTTCCTTTTATTTGATATAGTTCCGTTTGTTTATTTTTTCTTTTCTTTCCCTTGCCAGGAAAAAAATTACTAATATCATTCTTCAAGAGGGTTCTGCCTATGTTTTACTCTAGAAATATGATGGTTTTAGGTCTTATTTTTAGGTCTATAATCCATTTTGAGTCTATTTTTCTTTATGGTATAAGACACTGATCCAGTTTTATTCTTTTGCATGTAACTGCTCAGTATTCCCAACACTATTTGTTTTGAAGAAACAGCTTTTTCCCAATTGTATATTCTTGCCTCCTTTATCATATGTTAACTACCCTTTTAAGCTTGAGTTTATTTTTGGTCGCCCTTTCTGCTCTATATATCTATGTATCTGTTCTTCTGCCAGTATCATGCTCTTTTGATTACTGTAGCTTTGTAGTATAGCCTGAAATCAGAGAGTGTGATACACCTAACTTTGTTCTTATTTCTTAAGATTGATATGGCTATTCAGGATCTTTTGAGGTCCCATGCAAATCTTAGGATTATTTAGTTCTGTGAAAAATGCTATTGGTATTTTGATAGGGATTGCTTTGAATCTGTAGGTTGTTTTAGAAAAGATGGCCATTTTAACAGTATTACTTCTTATCCATGAGGATGAGGTAGATTTCCATTGATTTGTGTCTTCTGTAATTTCTTTCATGAGGGTGTTATAGTTTTCAGAGTACAGGTCTTTTGCCTCTTCGGTAAAATATTTTTCTAGGTATGTATTCTTTTAGATGCAATTTTAAATTTGATTGATTTTTCAAATTTATCTTTCTGTTAGTTTGTTGTTTGTATAGACAGGTACAACTGATTTGTGTATATTTATTTTGTATCTTGTGACTCTACTGAATGCATTTATTAATTTTTATCAGCTTTTGGTGGAGTTTTAGAAGTTTTTTCAATACTGTATTTGTCTAGCTTTGCTATCGGGGACATATTTGCTTCATAAAATTAGAGCCCACCACAAGCCTTGGTAATTAGTAGTTATTTGGACATACAGAGCTCTGATATCCATTCATTTTGCTAATAAGCAAGTTCCTATTTGTAACTCATGTGACTGATGAGCAAGAATAATTCTTATATGACAGTGATGAACAGAAATGACAGCTCATTGTGTTGACGATATGCTGGTTCAATATGGTTGGATAGGATAGGAGGATCTAGATCTCAACTCCTCCCATGGACACACCAAGGCTGCAAGAACAGGTAGAACAACTGTGTGCATCTATGACCCAAAGCCTAACAGAACAGGTCAGCCACAGCTAAAGATATAAATAAAAATCCACATTGAGAAGGTGCTGAATGGGTAGGCATGATGTGGTCAGGACCAACACCCCTTGTGTGCAAGCTACAAGTTGGAGGGGATTCATAATTATGGGGGTCCTCCTTAAGAAGTGAAGATTACAGGACCCATATTGGGCGAAACTCACCCTAAGGACCTGCAAATGAAATATGAGCTTCCATAACATCTGGCTTTGAAATTCAGCAGGCATAACTCTGAGAGCTTTGAAAATCAGAAGGCTTAACTACAGGAAAGCTGGAGGTCCATAGGAAACTAAGACTCCATTAATAAAGGGTCCATGCACAAACTCACTCATTCTGAGACCCAGGAAAAATGCAGACAATTGAATTTCCAGAGGCATATATGTAGGAGATTTATTGACTAAATATAGGGTGTTTTTCAGAAGAGCAATTATTTGTAGAAAGTTTTTCTGAGGATGGAAGTGCTGGCACACACCATTTCCATGCCCTACTTCTGCCTAGGTATCTCAGTGATGGTGGATGCCAGTTCTGACACTCTCCATCTACCTTGATAGCATTGCCTGTCCTATCCTGCAATTACTCTGTATACCCACCCACCTTGGAAAACACTCTTCCAAAGTGAACCCCACCCCACCACAACTGGCATATAGTATCAGCTGGAATAAACACCTCCCCAAAGTTTCACCTGTGCCATGATAAAGGCAGGTGGTCTTTTCCAGGACCAGTGACCTCAAACTGGCTCCTTCTATTCCACAGCCAGCAGGTAGCTTTGCCAGTGAAAAGCACCCAACCAAAGGTCTAAATTCCTACCATAGATGGATGACAGCCTTAGCTTGGACTGACACCCCTCCAAAGAATCTTCTGCCATAGGAGAGTACACTGGCCTTACCCAAAAGGGGACATGAAGGAGTTTCAGCAAGGCTTTACAGCCAGCTACATTGTAGCAGATGCACTTGGGCATTTCAGTCAGCCATGCTCAGTACCAGTTGCACCCACCAGTGCACCCACAGCAATAATGACTGGACATCACAGTCAGCCAGGATGGGGACAGCCACACATACCAGCACACTTGAAGCAGTTGTGGCCCTGCCACAATACGAAGGTATATGCAGACCTCAGAGGGAATACTCCTGGAGTTCCTGATTCTGGTGACAAGTAAAGGATGTGATTTTAGGCCACATAGGAGTATTTTACATGAGGTCATTCTGTCAAGACCAGGAGATGTAACTGATTACCTAAAACATAGAAATAAAAGAGTTAGGAAAAATGAGAAGAGGAAAATGTTCCAAAGAACAAGACAAAACCTCAGAAAAACAAAAATTGAGATAAGTAATCTACCTAAGCATAGTTCAATGTAATGTTCATAAATAATACTCAAAGAACTTGGGAGAAAAATGGGTGAACTCAGTGAAAACTTCAACAAAGAAAAATATAGAAAAGATCCTACCAAAGCTGAAAAATGCAATAAGTGAAATGAAAAAATACACTAGAGGGAATCAACAGCAGATTAGGGGATGCAAAAAAAAAAGGATCAGCAGACTGAAACAAGATGGCAGAGAAGGAAGACAAGGGGGAAACTTTCTCACAAAAACACATAAAAGAAGAAAAGAGCAAATACAACTAAGCCTGAAAATGACCTGAAGACTGCAGAATAGACCACTTAAACCTCAGGAAAAAGAGAAGACCACACAGAAAAGGGTAAAGTGGCAGAGCTGAAACTGAAAGTGGAACCCAAACCCTACCCCCACCCCAGCCTACAAGTAGGAAAAAGAGGAACAGGATGGAAAGGGAGTAGGAGCCCAGGACTGCTTCACACCTGGTCCTGGAGATCTGGCCTCAGATCATAAGCCCACATTAATTTGGATTCTGGTGATTGGTGGGGGTGGACACTGGAGAAAGGCAGAAAACTCTGGAATTCTGGGACTCTGGCCATTGTGGAGGATGGGCATGCTCCACCAGACCTAAGACCCAGAGTAGAAGCATCAGTTTGGGAGACTTGCCAGCAGTGAGAGGGGGGCCAGCGTGGTAAGGGTTGGATAGAACTTTCTCTCCTGGGGAAAGGGCAGGTGTAGGATATCCCCCCAGCCCTTCCTTGTCCCAACAGATTGGGAATTCTTGGGGGCCCCAAGCACTCCATCCCCCTTGCAGACAGAACAGCCCTGAGTCTCCTCCCTGCATGCACTGTGGGACCCAGCAGCAGCCCTGGACTTTTCCACCTGGCAGCCAGTGGGAGACTCTACGAGCTTCCTTGGCTCTGTTTCAGCCCAGCCACGAAGGTATCTGAAGGAGCCAGCCCCAGGGATTCCTTCCTCTCTGTGGGTTCCCAGTCCCGCTGCTGCAGTCCATCTTGGGCAGAGCTGCACATTGGCCCACCCACCCCATTATGCCTGCAACCACACCACTGCTGCAGCCCAGGTAGAGGGCAGCTGTGCCCACAGCAAGAGTCTACTGAGCTGATCACAAAGGTGATGGATAAAGCAAACTGCCAGCACACATTAAAAAAAAAATCCCACCCACTGCTTGCCAACAGCTGAGGCCCCTGCAAAATAGAATCAGGCACTAGAGTAAAGAATATGGAGCTTCTGGGAACCATAGGAAACCTTCTTCATAAAGCTGCAACTCTATAGGTAAAGAAGCATAGCAGAGCTATCTAAAACCAAGGAACAAGGAAAGAAAACCTGACAAAATGAATAGGCAGAGGAAAATGATCCAAACAAAACTACAAGACAGAACTAAAGAAGGGGGGCTAAATGAAATGGAGCTCACCAACATTCCTGATAAAGATTTCAAAATAAAAATCATAAACCTGATCACAGATTTACAGAAAAGTATTCAAGATCTCAGGGAGGAATTTAACAAAAAGATAGAAGATCTGAAAAAGAGTCATTAAGACCTGAGGAATACAGTATCTGAAATGAAACACACAATAGAGGGATTTAAGAGTGGATTAAAACATGTAGAGGAGACAGTAAATTAGACAACAGGAAAACAAAGAGACTGAGGAACAGAGAGAAAAAAGGATCTCTAGGAAGGAAAGAATGATAACAGAGATATGTGACCAATCCAAACAAAACAAAGGGGTACCAGAAGGAGAAGAGAAACACAAAGGGATAGAAAGGCTCTTTAAGGAAACAATTGTTGAAAGCATCCTCAGTCTGGGAAAGGAAATAGGCACTCAGGTCATGGAAGCACAGAGATTCCCTAACAAAAGGAACCCCAGCAAGGCAACACTAAGACATATAATAATTAAAATGGCAAAGATCAAGGATAAGGAGAGAGTGTTGAAAGCAGCCAGAAAGAGAAAAAAATTACTTATAAAGGAAATCACATTAGGCTATCAGCACACTTTTCAACATAAATTCTTTATACATGATATATATAATGTACTGAAGCAGAAAGACATCCAACTCAGAATATCTACACAGCAAGATTATCATTTAAATTTAAGGAGGCCACCAACATTCTTCAATGAACTAGAACAAATAATTCTAAAATTCATATGGAACTACAAAAGACCCCGAATAGCCAAAGCAATCCTGAGAAGGAGGAATAAAACGGGGAATTACGTTCTCTGACTTCAAGCTCTACTACAAAGCCACAGTAATCAAGACAATATGGTACTGGCACAAAAAAAGACACACAGACCAGTGGAACAGAATATAAAATCCAAACATTAAACAAACATATACAGTCAATTAATATTTGATAAAGGAGCCTTGGATACACAATGGGGAGATGCCAGCCTCTTCAGCAGCTGGTGTTGGAAAAACTGGACAGCTACATGTAAGAGAATGAAACTGGACTACTGTCTAACCCCATATACAAAAGTAAACTCAAAATGGATCAAAGACCGGAATGTAAGTGAGGAAACCATAAAACTCTTAGAAAAAAACATAGGCAAAAATCTCTTGGACATAAACATGAGTGACTTCTTCATGAACATATCCCCCCAGGCAAGGGAAACAAAAGCAAAAATGAACAAGTGCGACTATATCAAGCTGAAAAGCTTCTGTACAGCAAAGGACACTATCAGTAGAAAAAAGAGATCCTACACTATGTGAGAATATATTCATAAATGACGTATCCGATAACGGGTTGACATCCAAAATATATAAAGAACTCATGCAACTCAACAAACAAAAAGCAAATAATCCAATTAAGAAATGAGCAGAGGACATGAATAAACACTACTCCAAAGAATAAATTCAGATGGCCAACAGGCACATGAAAAAATGTTCCACATCGCTAATCATCAGAGAAATGCAGATTAAAACCACAATGAGATATCACCTCACACCAGTGAGGATGGCCAACAACCAAAGCACAAAAAACAACAAATGTTGGCAAGGATGTGGAGAAAAGGGAACCCTCCTACACTGCTGGTGGGAATGCAAATTAGTTCAACCATTGTGGAAAGCAGTATGGAGGTTCCTCAAAAAACTCAAAATAGAAATACCATTTGACCCAGGAATCCCACTCATAGGAATTTACCCTAAGAATGCCTCAGCCCAGTTTGATAAAGACAGATGCACCCCTATGTTTATTGCAGCACTATTTACAATAGCCAAGAAATGGAAGCAACCTAAGTGTCCATCAGTAGATTAATGGATAAAGAAGAGATCGTACATATACACAATGGAATATTATTCAGCCATAAGAAGAAAACAAATCCTACCATTTGCAACAACATGAATGGAGCTAGAGGGTATTATGCTCAGTGAAATAAGCCAGATGGAAAAACACAAGTACGAAATGTTTTCACTCATCTGTGGAGTATAATAACAAAGAAAAAACTGAAGGAACAAAACAGCAGCAGACTAACAGAACCCAAGAACGGACTAATAATTTCCAAAGGGAAAGGGACTGGGGAAGATGGGTTGGAAGGGAGGGATAAGGGGGAAAAAGGGGCATTACAATTAGCAGATGTAATGTTGGGGGGCACGGGGTGGACTGTACAACTCAGAGAAGACAAGTAGTGATTCTATAGCATCTCACTATGCTGATGGACAGTGACTGTAATGGGGTTGGTGGGGGGGACCTGGTGAAGGGGGTAGTTTAATAACCATAATATTGCACATGTAATTGTAGATTAATGATACCAAAATAAATTTTTTAAAAAAGTCAGTAGGGAAAACAAGAGTGAGAAAAATAATGATAATGTATCTGGTGTCTTCAAAGAAATGAAAAAAATTTGCCTCCTTAAAAGAGAACCAGGGAGACTTCCGGAAAGATGGCGACATGAGCAGGGTGGCAGAAATCTCCTACCAACACTATATTTATCCACTAAAACACAGCAAATACAACTATTCTTAAAAGAGAGACCAGAATACACAGGAAAGCGCACAGCATGCAGCTACACCTGAGAGGACTTGGCACCCCGCGAGGTGGGTAAGATACAGAGCCGCGACCCAGTGGGACCTGAGCACTCACCCACCCCAGCGCACCAGCAGGAGGAGAGGATTCAGAGCCGGGAGGGAGTGGAAGTACAGGCCCGCAAAACAACCAGCCCCAGTGATCTGCGCGGGGAGCGCTGACACACATCGCGTGGTGTAGTGGAGATTGAAGAGACAGAGGGGGCAGTATCTGAGCAGGGAATGTGCCAGGTTGCTGGCAGCCAGCTCAAGGAAGGAAAAAAAAAAGGAACACAAGTGCTTGGTTTTTTCAGCGGTCTTAAAGGGACAGGAGCCCAGTGAAAGACCGGATCGCCCTGGCACACTCAGCCCAGCAGGCTGGGAGTCCTGGGGAGATTCAGAACCCTTAGCTGGCGACTGGGAAAGGACGGCCACACTTAGACTTCCCACAGAGATCAACAGCCTCCCATTCGTTCCCACCCTGGTCAGAGGTATAAAGGGCCGTGTGGAGCGGCACACCAATGGATCTGGAATAGTGAAGCAACAGCGCCACCTACAGCATACCCACAGAATCCACTCCCGTCATAAAGAGCCCAGCTGACATACATGGCAACTACAAGCAACCACTTCTATAGCCATGAAAAGAGAGAGGAATATGGTACAGACAAAGCTCCACACCCAGACAACCCCAGAGAGGGAACCTGAAGGGATGGACATGCCCAGTCTTCCTGAAAAAGAATTCAGAATAAAAGTCATAAAAATGCTGACGGATCTACAGAGAAATGTGCAAGAGCTGAGGGAGGAAGTGAGGGAAATGAGGAAAGACTATGCAGAAATCAGACAAGCAATCAACAGGCTTAACAGCAGACTGGATGAGATGCAAGAGACTGTTAATGGAATAGAAAACAGAGAACAGGAATACAGAGAAGCTGAGGCAGAGAAAGATAAAAGGATCTCTAGGAATGAAAGAATATTAAGAGAACTGTGTGACCAATCCAAACGGAACAATGTTCACATTATATGAGTACCAGAGGAAGAAAAGAGAGAAAAAGGGATAGAAAGTGTCTTTGAAGAAATAATTGCTGAAAACTTTCCCACGCTGGGGAAGGAAATAATATCGTAGTCCACGGAAGCCCACGGATGTCCCAACACAAGGGACCCAAAGAAGACAGCACAAAGACATATAATAATTAAGATGGCAAAGATCAAAGATAAAGACAGAGTATTAAAGGCAGATAGAGAGAGAAAAAAGATCACCTACAAAGGAAAACGCATCAGACTATCATCAGACTTCTCAACAGAAACCTTACAGGCCAGAAGAGAATGGCATGATATATTTAATGCAATGAAACAGAAGGGCCTCGAACCAAGAATATTGTATCCTGCACAAGTATCATTTAAATATGATGGAGGGATTAAACAATTTCCAGACAAACGAAAGTTGAGAGAGTTTGCCTCTCATAAACCACCACTACAGGATATCTTGAATGGACTGCTCTAGAGGGAAGCACCCCTAAGGCTAAAACTATGTCACCAGAGAAAATAAAATCATAGCAAAAAAAGCAGACCACCCAAATACTAACTAAAGGCAAAGAATAAAACTCCTAATATATAAAAACTGGAGGAGGAAAAATAGGAAGGGAGAGATAAAGAAACTTCAGATGGTGCAAACAATTACTTAACAAGAAAGTGAACTTAGATTCTTAGATAGTAAAGAAGTAACCCTGAACCTTTGGCAACCACAATTCTAAAGCCAGCAATGGCAATAAGTACATATCTATCTATAATCACCCTAAATGTAAATGGACTGAATGCACCAATCAAAAGACACAGAGTAACAGAGTGGGTAAAAAAGCAAGACCCATCTATATGCTGCTTACAAGAGACTCACCTCAAACCCAAAGATATACACAGAATAAAAGTGAAGGGATGGAAAAAGATATTTCATGCAAACAACAAAGAGAAAAAAGTAGGTGTTACAGTACTTGTATCAGATAAAATAGACTTCAAAATGAAAAAAGTAGCAAGAGATAAAGAAGGACATTACATAATGATAAAGGGGTCAGTCCAACAAGAAGATATAACCATTATGAATACATACGCACCCAACACAGGAGTGCCAGCACATGTGAAACAAATACTAACAGAAGTGAAGGAGGAAATAGACAGCAATGCATTCATTCTAGGAGACTTCAACACACCACTCACTCCAAAGGACAGACCAAACAGACAGAGAATAAGTAAAGACACAGAGGCACTGAACAACACACTAGAACAGATGGACCTAACAGATATCTACAGAACTCTGCACCCAAAAGCAGCACGATACACATTCTTCTCAAGTGCACATGGAACATTTTCCAGAATAGAACACTTTCTAGGCCACAAAAATAACCTCAGTAAATTAAAAAATATTGAAATCTTACCAACCAACTTCTCAGATCACAAAGGTATAAAACTAGAAATAAATTTCAGAAAGAAATCAAAAAGGCTCACAAATACATGGAGACTTAACAACATTCTCCTAATGAATCAATGGGTTAACGACCAAATCAAAACAGAAATCAAAGAATATATGGAGACTAATGACAACAACAACACAAAGCCACAACTTCTGTGGGATGCAGCGAAGGCAATCTTAAGAGGAAAGTACATTGCAAGCCAGGCCCATTTAAAGAAGGAAGAACATTCCCAAATGAACAGTCTAAGGACACAATTATTGAAATTGGAAAAAGAAGAACAAATGAGGCCCAAAGTTACCAGAAGGAGAGACATAATAAAGATCAGAGAAGAAATAAATAAAATTGAGAAGAATAAAACAATAGAAAAAAATCAATGTAACCAAAAGCTGGTTCTTTGAAACAATAAACAAAATAGATAAACCCCTAGCCAGACTCATTAAGAGAAAAAGAGAATCGACACACAGAAACAGAATCACAAATGAGAAAGGAAAAACAACGATGGACCCCACAGAAATACAAAGAATTATAAGAGAATATTATGAGCGTCTATATGCTAACAAGCTGCAAAACCTAGAAGAAATGGACAACTTCCTAGAAAAATACAACCTTCCAAGTCTAACCAAGCAAGAAACAGAAAAACTAAACAGACCAACCAGCAACGAAATTGAAACGGTAATCAAAAAACTACCCAAAACAAAACCCCCGGACCTGATGGATTCACCTCTGAATTCTACCAGACATATACAGAAGAAATAACACCCATTCTCCTTAAAGTTTTAAAAAAAAAGAAGAGGAGGGAATACTTCCAAACTCTTTCTATGAAGCCAGCATCACTCTAATACCAAAACCAGGCAAAGACCTCACCAAAAAAGAAAATTACAGACCAAAATCCCTGATGAACGTAGATGCAAAAATACTCAACAAAATGTTAGCAAACCAAGTTAAAAAATACATCAAGAGGATCATACACCATGATCAAGTGGGATTCATCCCAGGGATGCAAGTATGGTACAACACTCGAAAATCCATCAACATCATCCACCACATCTACAAAAAGAAGAACAAAAACCCCATGATCATCTCCATAGATGCTGAAAAAGCATGTGACAAAATTCAGCATCCATTCATGATTAAAACTCTCAACAAAATTGGTATAGATGGCACGTACCTCAACATCATAAGGGCTATATATGACAAACCCACAGCTAACACCATACTTAACAGCGAGAAGCTGAAAGCTTTTCATCTAAGATCGGGATCAAGACAGGTAAGCCCACTCTCTCCACTGTTATTCAACATAGTACTGGAGGTCCTAGCCATGGCAATCAGACAAAACAAAGACATGCAAGGCATCCAGATTGGTAAAGAAGAAATCAAATTGTCACTATTTGCAGATGACATGATACTGTACATAAAAAATCCTAAAGACTCCACTCCAAAACTACTAGACCAAATATCTGAATTCAGCAAATTTGCAGGATACAAAATTAACACACAGAAATCTGTTGGTTTCCTATATGCTAATGATGAACTAACAGAAAGAGAAATCCGAAAAACAATTCCATTCACAATTGCATCAAAAAGAATAAAATACCTAGGAATAAACCTAACGAAGGAATGAAAGACCTGTTCTCTGAAAACTACAAGACACTCCTAAGAGAAATTAAGGAAGACACTAACAAATGGAAATGCATCCCATGCTCTTGGCTAGGAAGAATAAATATTGTCAAAATGGCTATACTACCTAAAGCAATCTACAGATTCAATGCAATCCCTATCAAACTACCAACAGCTTTCTTCAATGAACTGGAACAAATAATTCTAAAATTCATATGGAACCAGAAAAGACCCCGAATAGCCAAAGCAATCCTGAGAAGGAGGAATCAAACAGGGGGAATTCCGCTCCCTGACTTCAAGCTCTACTACAAAGCCACAGTAATCAAGACAATTTGGTATTGGCACAAAAACGGACCCACAGACCAGTGGAACAGAATAGAAAATCCAAATATTACCCAAGCATACAGTCAATTAATATTTGATAAAGCAGCCTTGGATATACAATGTGTAGATGACAGCCTCTTCAGCAGCTCGTTTTGGAAAAACTGGACCGCTACAGGTAAGAGAATGAAACTGGACTATTGTCTAACCCCATACACAAAAGTAAGCTCAAGGTGGATCAAAGACCTGAATGTAAGTCATGAAACCATAAAACTCTTAGAATAAAAATAGGCAAAATCTCTTGGACTTAAACATGAGCAACTTCTGCATGAACATATCTCCCTGGCAAGGGAAACAAAAGCAAAAATGAACAAGTGGGTCTATATCAAGCTGAAAAACTTCTGTACAGCAAAGGACACCATCAGTAGAACAAAAAGACATCCTACAGTATGGGAAAATATATTCATAAATGATGCATCTGAGAAGGGGTTGACATCTAAAATATACAAAGAACTCACGCACCTTAACAAACAAAAAGCAAATAATCCAATTAAGAAATGGGCAGAGGACATGAATAGACACTTCTCCAAAGAAGAAATTCAGATGGCCAACAGGCACATGAAAAGATGCTCCGCATCAGTAATCATCAGAGAAATTCTGATTAAAACCACAATGAGATGTCACCTCACACCAGGGAGGATGGCCAACATCCAAAACACAAACAACAATAAATGTTGGCAAGGATGTGGAGAAAAGGGAACCCTCCTAAACCGCTGGTGAGAATGCAGATTAATTCCACCATTGTGGAAAGCAGTATGGAGGTTCCTCAAAAAACTCAAATTATAAATACCATTTGACCCAGGAATCCCACTCCTAGGAATTTACCCTAAGAATGCCTCAGCCCAGTTTGAAAAAGACAGATGCACCCCTATGTTTATTGCAGCACTATTTCCAATAGCCAAGATATGGAAGCAACCTAAGTGTCCATCAGTATATGAATGGATAAAGAAAATGTGGTACATATACACAATGAAATATTATTCAGCCATAAGAAGAAAACAAATCCTACCATTTGCAACAACATGGACGGAGCTAGAGGGTGCTATGCTCAGTGAAATAAGCCAAGCCACAAAAGACAAGTATCAAATGATTTAACTCATATGTGGAGTATAAGAACAAAGAAAAAAATAACTGAAGGAACCAACCAGCAGCAGATTCACAGAACCCAAGAACGGACTAATAGTTACCAAAGGGAAAGGGACTGTGGAAGGTGGGTGGGAAGTGAGGGATTAGAGAGTAAAAGGGGCATTACGATTAGCAGAAGTAATTTTGGGGGGGCATGGAGAGGGCTGTACAACTCAGAGAAGACAAGTAGTGATTCTATAGCATCTCACTACGCTTATGGACAGTGACTGTAATGGGGTTGGTGGGGGAGACCTGATGAAGGGGATAGGTAATCACCATGGCATTGCACATGAAATTGTAGATTAATGATACCAAAATTAATGATAAAAAACGTGAGAATAAGGAAGAAAATATAAGTTGAATAAATTTCAGGAAAGTAAAATAAGGTGAATAAAGTGATACTTTCAAGGAAATGAAAAATATAAGAATGAATCTACAAAAGAAGGAATGAAGTATAGAATGAATATTGTTGTATATTAAATTAGGGATATGAAAGACAAATCTGTGGAAATTACCAAATGCAAAGTAAGAGATTAAAATAAGGTATTAATATGACAAATATGAAAGGTTATAAAAATATAACATTAAGGATAATAATGCCAAAAAATATTTGAAGCAGGTATTAAACAATTTCAAGACAAACAAAAGTTGAAGGAATTTAACACCACTAGCCAGTCTTACAGGATATGTTAAAGGGACTGCTGTAGATGGAAATGTCCCTAAGGCTAAACAGATTTCACCAGTAGAAATAAACCAACAGTGAAGGTAGAAAAACTAATGACAAAACTAATATGAAATTTTAAAAAAAAATAAGTAAAATCAACTATACAGAAAATCAGTCAAAGGATACACAAAAAGTGCTGATTATGACACCTAATACAAAAAAAAGTGGAAGAGGAAGAAAGAAAAATATACCCTTAGATTGTGTTTGAAATAGAGTAATAAGGAATTTAAGATGGACTATTATACAGCAAGAAAGCTGTCCGTGAACCTTTAGTAACCACAAAACTAAAGCCTACAATAAATACACAAATATAGAAATAAATAAAGAAAGAAATCCAATTACAACATTAAAGAAAACCATCAATAACAAGACAAGAGTATGAGAGGAAGAAAGGAACAGAGAGGAGCTATAAAAAAAGCCAGAAAACAATTAATAAAATGGAAATAAGTACATATCTATCAATAATCACCTTAAAAATAAATGGACTGAAGGCACCAATCAAAAGACCTAGAGTAGCAGCATGTGCAAAGAAACAAGACCCATCTGTATGCTGCCTACAGGGGACTCATATCAGACCGAGACATACACAGACTAAAAGTGAAAGGATGGAAAAAGATAGTCCATGGAATTAATAGGGAGAAAAAAGCAGGATTAATAGTACCTATATCAGACAAAATTGATTTGGAAACAAAGAAAGTAGCAAGAGGGAGAAAAGGATGGCACAGTAGGAAGGCAAAGTAGAAACCTCCTCCCCAAAACACATAAAACATGAAAATACAGCAAATACAACTAAACCTGAAAATGACCTGAAGACTGCAGAATAGACTACCTAAATCTGGGAAAGAAGAGAAGACCTCAGAGAAAAGGGTAAAGTGGCAAAGCCAGATTGAGCAGGACCCAAGCCCTCTCCCCCACTCCAGCCCACAGGTGGAAGAAAGAGGAATGGAGAGGGAAGGAGGTAGGAACCCAAGATCACAGAACACCTGGCCCTGGAGATCTCTTCCAGGAGCAGGAACCCCATTACATGGTGCTCTGTTGATTAGTGGGGCTTGACAACAAAGATGGGGGATCATCAGGGAAGCTGAGACACCAGCCATTTGTGGAGTACAGGCACACTCCACTTGTGCCCCTGAGACAAAAGCAAAGCATGCAGTTTGAAACACTTCCAAGCAGTGGGAGGGGTGCCAGAGGACTGAGTGTTGGACAGAGCTCTCTTTTCAGGACAAAGGATAGTTGGACAATACCTTCCTAGCCCATTCTTAGCCCAAAAGTTTGGGAACTTTCAGGAGCCCCAGACATTCCATCCCTCTTGATTGCAACCAGCCCTGAGACTTCTATGTCTGCAAGGCTGGCAGACAACTCACTTGTCTCAGCAGTAGTATAAGGCTTTGCTGCTAGTTAGGCAGAGGGAGACTCTCCCAAAGTTCTTGGCTCCATTTCACCCAACCAGGAAGGTTCCTGCAGGAGCCAGCCCAAAGAGTTCCTTCCTCCCTGTGTGTTTCCAAACTGGGTACAGGGTGATGGGCATGGATAGAACTGCACATCAGCCAAGCCACCCCATTAACCCTGCAGCCCCTGCCATTGCTGCAGGCCAGGCAGAGGGTGGCCCTTCCCAGAGCAATTCCAGTAGAGACTTCTTCGCTGATCACAAAGGCTTGGCTGAAGCAAGCTTTCTGCCTAGAATCATACCACTATAAGCCAGAGAAAAAAGGTGATCCCCTCACTGCATGCCAACAGCTGGAGCTCTTGCACTGGAAAGTTAAATCTTGAGCTTCTGGGCACTAGAGGGTGCCTCCTTCATAAAGATATTACTCCATAGGCCAGGCAGCAGCAGAGCCATCTAATACAAAGGGAGTAACATACAAACCATGACAAAATAAGGAGGCAGAGGAATATGATCCAAACAAAATTACAAGACAAAACACCAGAAAGAGGGCTGAATTAAACAGACATCGTCAATATTCATAATAAATATTTCAAAGTAAAAGTCATTAACATGCTCATGGATCTACAGAAAAATATTCAAAGTCTCAGGGAGGACTTCAACAAAAAGAAAGACCTGCAATAGAGCTACTTAGAGCTGAAGAACACAGTATCTGAAATGAAATATACAATGGAGAGATTTAATAGATGATTATTACACATTGAAGAAGATGTAAATGAAATGTAAATTAGGGAACAGGAAAATAATGAAGCCAAAAAACAGAGAAAAAAGAATCTCTAGGAGTGAAAGAATAATAAGAGAGTTGGGTGACAAATCCAATTGGAACAATATTCACATAATAACCATACCAGAAGTAGAAGAGTGAGACAAAGGGATAGAAAGTCTCTTTGAGGAAATAAATGTTGAAAATTCCCCAATCTGGAGAAGGAAATAGATACTCAGGTCATAGATGTGCAGAGAGGCCCTAACAAAAGGAACCCCAGCAAGACAAAACCAAGACATACAATAATTAAAATGACAAAGATATGATTTCACTTATTTGTGGAGTATAAAACAAAGCAAAGCAGAAGGAACACAATAGCAGTAGACTCATAGACACTGATAAGGGATTAGTGCTTACCAAGGTGGGGTTTGGGGGTGGGTGAGGGGAGGGTGAAATGGATAAAGGGGCAGAATAATACATAATTACAATATAATTTGGTTTCAGGGACAGTACTACAGCATGGAGAATAGAATGAATGATTCTGAAACATTTTACTACACTGATAGTAACAGCACTGTAGGTGGTGAGGATTTAATAATATGGGTAGCTGTGAACCACTATACTGTATATTTGAAATGAACATAAGATTATGTAGCAATGATACTTTAATTAAAAAAGAAATTAACAAGGCAAAGGGATCTGTCCAAGAGGATATAACCATTATAAATATCTATGCACCCAAAATAGGAACACCTAAACATTTTTTAAAAATACTAACAGAATTGAAGGGGAAAATGGAGTCCAACACATTCATGTTATGAGATTTTAACACACTACTCACATCAACAGATCAACCAGACAGAAAATAAACAAGGAAACAGAGACATTGAACAATACATTAGATCAAATGGACTTAAGAGACATCTAAAGACACTCCACACAAAATCAGCAAGACACATATTTTTCTCATGTATATAGAACATTCTCCAGAATAGATCACATACTAGGCCACAAGAAGAGCCTCAAAAAATTCAAAAAGATTGAAATTGTATCTTGCAGCTTCTCAGACCACACTCGTATGAAACTAGAAAAAAATTACAAAAGATACAAAGGTTACAAACACAGGAATGCTAAATAATATGCTTCTAAATAATCAATGGCTAAATGAACAAATTAAAACAGAAATCAAGCAATATCTGAAGACAAAAATGAAAACACAAATCCCAAAATCTGTGGGAGGCAGCAAAGGGGGAAAGGACACAGCAATGGAGGCTTATCCTGAGAGACAAGAACAATACCAAATAAACAGTGAAAAATCACAATTAAAGAAACTAGAGGAAGAAGAATAAATGAAGCCCAACATCAGCAGAAGGAGGAATATAATAAAGATCAGAACAGAAGCAAATAAAAGATAGAACAATAAAAAAATAGAAAAAAATACCCAGGACCTGGTTCTTTGAGAAAATAAAGAACATAAACAAACCCCTAGAAACACTTATCAAAAATAGAGAATATACACACAAAAACAGAATCAGAAATGAAAAAAAGAATTATCACATTGGATACCACAGAAATGCAAAGAATTTTTAGAGAATACTATGAAAAATTATATGCCAACAAATTAACAACCTAGAAGAAATGGACAACATCCTAGAGAAATACAACCTTCCAAGACTGACCTACAAAGAAATAGAAAATCTGAACAACCCAATAACCAGCAATGAAATTGAACTGGTAATAAAAAAAAATAGTCATAAAACAAAATGCCATATCCAGACAGCATCACAGCTGAATTCTACCAAACGTTTAAACAAGAGCTAGTACCCATCCTTTTAAAGCATTCCAAAAAGTAGAAGAGAGTGGAATACTTCCAAACTCATTCTATGAGTCTGGCATAACTCTAACACCAAAACCAGACAAAGACACTACAAAAAAAGAACATTATAGATCAATATCTCTGATGAACATAGATGCAAAAATTCTCAACAAAATATTAGAAAACCAAATTCAAAATTACATCAAATAGATAATCCATCATGACCAAGTGGGGTGCAAGGATGGTACAATATTTCTAAATCCATCAATATCATACACACATTAACAAAAAGAAGGAAAAAAGCACATGATCATCTCAATAGATGCTGAAAAAGCATCTGACAAAATTCAACATCCATTCATGATAAAAACTCAACAAAATGGTTATAAGAGGGCAAGTACCTCAACATTACAAAGACAATATATGGCAAACTCACAGCCAACATCATACTTAATATTGAAAAACTGAAAGCTTTTCCTCTAAGATTGGGAGCAAGAAAAGGTTGTCCACTCTGACCACTTTTATTCAATATAGTACTGGAGGTCCTAGCCACAGTAATCAGACAATACAAAGAGATAAAAGGCATCTAAAGAGGTAAGGAAGAAGTTAAACTCTCACACTTTGTAGATAACATGAAAACACAAAAAAATCCAACAGAAAACTACTAGAACTAGTAACTGAATTGAGCAAAGTTGCAGGATACAAAATTAATACACAGAAATCTTTTACATTCCTATATACTAACAATGAAGTAGCAGAAAGAGAAATCAGGAAAACAACTCCATTTACAATTGCTTCAATAAGAATAAAATACCTAGGGATAAACGTAACCATGCAGATGAAAGACCTATACTCTGAAAACTACAAGACAATCATGAGAGAAATTAAAGAGGACACCAATAAATGGAAATCTATCCTCTGCTCATGGATAGGAAGAGTTAATATTGTCAAAATGGCCATTCTGTCCAAAGCAATTTACAGATTCAACACAGTCTCTATCAAAATACCAACAACATTCTTAGTTGAATAAGAATAGTTCTAAAATTTATCTGGAACCACAAAAGACCCAGAATATCCAAAGCAATCCTGAGAAAGAACAACAAAGCTGGAGGAATTGTGCTCCCTGACTTCAAGCTCTACCACCCAAGCCACAGTAATCAAAACAATTTGGTACTGGCAAAATAACTGACCTATAGATCAGTGGAATAGAATAAGTAGCCGAGATATAAACCCACAAATATATGGTCAATTAAATATAATAACGGAGCCATGAATATACAATGGGGAAAAGACAGCCTCTTCAAGAACTGTTGTTGGCAAAACTGGACAGCTAACATGTAAGAGAATGAAACTGGATTATTGTCTAATTCCATACACAAAAGTAAACTCGAAATGGAACAAAGAAAAAAAAAATAGGAAATGGAACAAAGACCTGAATGTAAAACCATAAAGCTCTTAGAAGAAAACAGGCAAAAATTTCTTGAACAGAAACATGAGCTATTTTTTCCTGGACATATCTCCTTGGGCAAAGGAAACAAAATAAAAATGAACAAGTGGAACTAAATCAAATGAAAAATCTCTGCACAGCAAGGGACACCATCAGCAAAACAAAAAGTCACTCTCCAATATGGGAGAATATATTCATAAGTGACTCATCTGATAACATGTTAACATCCAAAATATATAAAGAACTCACATGTGTCAATACCAAAAAAACAGATAGCCCAATCAAGTAATGGGCAGAGAAGCTGAACAGACACTTCTCCAAAGAAGAATTCAGATGGCCAACTGGCACATGAAAAGATTCCCCACATCACTAATCATCAGGGAAATGCAAATTAAAAGCACAATGAGATATCACCTCAAACTGTTTAGAGTGGACACTAGGCAAAAAAGAAAAAACAAATGCTGTTGAGTATGTGGAGAAATAAGGATCCTCTTACCCTGTTGTTAGGAATGTAAGTTGTTGCAAACACTCTGCAAAGTAGTGTGCAGGTTCCTCAAAGAGTTAAAAATAGAAATACCATTTGACCCAGTAATTCGACCCCTAGGAATTTACCTGAAAAAAACAAAATCCCTGATTCAAAAAGATACATGCACACCTGTGTTTATTACTGCATTATTTGCAATAGCCAAGATATGGAAGCAACCTAAGTGTCCATAAGTAGAGGAATTCATAAAGAAGTGGTGGTACATATACACAATGGAATATTATTCAGCCATAAAAAGAACAGAAATCCTGCCATTTGCAATGACATGGATGGATCTAGAGGGTATTATGTTCAGTGAAATTATCCAGACAGAGAAAGACAAAAACCATATGATTTCACTTATTTGTGGAATACAAAAACAAAGCAAAACAGAATGAAGAGAACAGCAGTAGACTCATAGACACTGAGAAGTGACTAGTCATTACCAATGGGTAGCGGTTGGGACATGAGCAGTGTGGGAATGGGAGGAGGATAAAAGTGCACAATAATTTACAATCACAACATAAAATGATCATGGGGGTTGTTGAACCACTATGATGTACACTTGAAACCAACATAAGATTGTTTTTTAATGACACTTTAATAAGAAAAGAAAGAAAAATTAATCAGGAATCTAGAAGATAAAGTAGTGGAAATCATCCAAGCTGAACATCAAAAAGAAAAAGAAGTTTTAAAAATGAAATTTTAAAACGGATTTTTCAAGGGACTTTTAGAAGATACCAAGCTTATTAATATTCAGAGTATAGGAGACCCAGAAAGAGAAGAAAGACAGAAATGGGGAGCAAATTTATTTGAATAAATAATATCTGAAAAATTTCCTAATCTGGGGAAGAAAACAGACATTCATGTTCAGGAATCACAGAGAGCTCCAAACAAGACAGACACAATGAGGTTCACACCAGGACACACAAAAGTTAAGTTGTCAAAGATCAAATACAAAGAAAATCTTAAAACCAGCAAGAGAAATGCAACATGTTTTGTGTAAAAGAACACACATAAAACTATCAGTTTATTTTTCAAAGAATCTTTGCAGGCTTAAAGGGAGTGGGATGACATAATAAAAGTGCTAAAAGGAAAAACCTACAACCAAGAATACTATGCCTGAGAGGATTATCATTCCAAATTGAAGGAGAGATAAAGAATTTCTAAACAATTTTAAAGGAATTTATCACTACTAAGCCAGACTTACAAGAAATGTTAAACGGCTATTAGGTAGAAATGAAAAATTTATAATTAGAAGTAAGAAAATTAAAAAGAAATACTCATTGATAAAAATATAGTGAAGGTTGTGGATCAACCACTTTTAAAGTTAGTATAAAGTATAAAGAAAAAAGTATAAAATCAACTATATCTACAATAGCTAAGTGATACATGAAATAAAAAGTTGTAAAATATGATATAAAATCCATAACATCAAGATGAGAGTAAATACTGCTTTGAGACTGTTTTTGAACTTAAGTGTCAATAAATTAAAATAGACTGCTCTATGATTAGGGTGTTATACATCATGGATGGGACCATTGTCTGAATACACTTACCAGATCCAGATGTAACCATGGCAGTCTTCCAAACTTCATCTATGCCCCAAAGCACCCACTATAGCAAAGTTCAGCAACACCTTCAAAGTGGCTCAAGTGTGGTGCACACTCAAATTAAACATGCTTGTGCCATCTCCACCCCAAAAATCTCTGTCAGCATGGTCATGCTGGTGATCACTGGAAATTCCCCAAGACAATAGTCCCTCAGTCCTGGCAACATGCACCTGAGCTTCTTCAATTAGGGATGGAAAAAACACACACAAAAACAGCAGAAGAGACAGATAAGTATTGGCATGAACACCACCCCCAACACTTTGACCTAAAATAAGCAGGGATACCACTGAGAGACCTGCATGCAGATTTGCCTGCCTGGTAACAGAAAAAAAACACATGATTAAAAGGGCAACTAAACTATAAGAGAAGAAAGTAGAGTTGCAGAAATAGAACACTCATCAAATGGCAGAGGATCACCTAGAACTGTGTAATCAGAGATGCTGGCCATGAGCCACTTTTTACACCCGCCCCCACATTGATAGTTCAGATGGCAGCAGAGTCTACGAGCACTCACCTGCACCAGAGGTAACCCAAAGTAGCCTGCCTGCCCTGTATGTGGCCAATGGAGTCTGCCGAGTTCCAGCAGTTCCACGAAGTCAGCACCAGTGTTGCACACACTTGGACTAGACCCATCCATGCCCTTACACACCCAAGTACTCTGTCAGTGAATCCTGGGTGGTGCACACTTGGACTTAGCCCATACCTCACACGCTTAGCTCCAGAGGCATGCACCCAAGCAAGGGCTGACTGAGACTTCTCCACATGGTGCACCCTCAGCCAATGACACTCTTCAATTATAACCCCTGGCCATCACTCAAGGGAAATTGCTTTGAATCATTCGCCATTGTTCCCAGTAGTGTGCCTATAGGAAGGAACTCACTGGAACTTACCCGTACCATGCACCATTGACCCTGGCAACACCATGGCTTGCCCATGCACAACACTCACCTGGACTACAATAGACTGGTTTCTGTGGCCCTGGACACACTGCAGTGCACACTGCTGACCAGAGCTTGCCAAGACACCCTTGCCTCATACTCACTTAATTTAACCCAGACAAAACTTGCAGGAACTTGAAGTCTACTCAGGGGTAATCCTTACACAAGTCCACTTCTTTAAGGCTGAGAGAGGTAGCTTTTTGCCTAATTGATAAAAGCAAACACAGAAAATCGAACAAAATGAGGGCAAACAGGCATATGTTCCAAACAAAAGAACAAGACAAAACTTCAAAATAAGAACTAAATGAAATATTTTTAAGAAATCTACCTGATAGGAGATTATGGGAAGGTGATGGTAGAATAGAGAGTTCCTGAATCCATGTTCTCCCACCTACACACTGAATCTACATCTACACATAGAGCATTTCATCCTAATGAAGAACTGAGACTGAAGTGAACAACTTCTATACAATGAGGGACAGAAATATCACATTTTAAAAAGTGAAATGGAAGGAGAGACAGAGACACAGTGATCAAAGGAACCCCACACCTAGCACAGCACCAGTAGAAGGGAGGAGGAAGGATATCACTGAGAGAAGCAGGAGCAAAAGCAAACTGCCTGTCCTGAGGTGCAGAAAATGTCCGTGCAGTTTAAAGTGCAACTAGACCATAAAAGAAAAAACTCAAGTTACAAAACTAAACATCTGCCATTTGGCAAGGAAACCTTTGAAGGTAATCCAGGATCTGTGGAGCTGGCCAGAGCCATTGCTTGCTTTCCTTCTGCACATCATAGTGCCACTGAGTTCAGGATCTGTATGCATACATCAATCTCAGACTCGGTCTAGCCAAACTCTACACCCCCATCCATATCCAGGTGCACCTACAGGATGTTCTGTGCTTGATTCCATGAATTAGTAGAAATACTTACCTCTCCTAGACTTGAATGATTGGTCTTACGTAAGGGGGTCCCCTGGGTAGTCTTTGTTTGCTTTGGGCTTTTGAGTGGCTGTCTGGAGGCATAATGGGCATGCCAATGGACTGTTGTAGTGTCAAAGCTCTCAGGGAATGGTTGGAGGGTGTTGTGGTAAGAGGGTCCAAATTGGAGGGGCCCTTGAGTGAATATCAATGTGGTCCCCAATGGTTAGGAGGCACTGGACCCAGGTTCAGTCTCCAGGAAAGCCCCACCTTTGCAACTACTGTCTCTGAGCCCATGGTGTAGCAGTGGCTCAAGTGCACTGCCCAAGGGTGAGGTGTGACCAGACCCACACCCTCAGTGAAGCCACAGGCCTAGGGACAGCATCTAGGAAAGCCCCATCTCTGCAGCTATAGACTCCATGCCCACAGTGCACACTAGTTCCACTGCCATGGTACAGCCCCAGGTCCAGGCAAGCAACACCTGTGCAGTCACCAGCTCCATACGTGCAGTGTAGAAGTGGCTCAGTCCTGCAACCCATATTTGGGCAGGAACTGGCTCTGCACCTGTGATATATGTACTCAAAGGCCTAGGATGGCCTCCATGGAAGCCTCAGCCCAATGGTTACTAGCTCTGAGTCTGTGGTGCAGAAGCAGCTCAGGTGTTCATTCATGATGCTCCAGAGCAGCATCCCGCCTCTTCAGCTACTAGGTCAGCACTTAACAGTGCAGTGATGGTCAGGGTTCATGCTCTAAGGGTAAGTGGCAACTGGCTCCACAACCTTGGAGCATTTGTGGCCTAAATGTGCTCTCCAGCTGATGCATCTGAGTGTGGGCAGGGGCTGGTAAGTCACCTAGACCAGGTCTGAAATTGGTTTGTGTGTCCCAACCATGCTCCCCACCTCACTATCTATGTAGGGAAGGTGTTAAAACAATAGCTGTTGCCAAACCTCTCATCCAGAGAGAGCTCCAGCTGTTCCCCCACCAAATTGTGGGTGCTTTATTTCCAAAAATCAGTTTTCTCACTAGACATACTTTCTGTGCTTGAGTCTGTGAATTAGTTGAAAGGTTCACTTTTCCAGTCTTGAAGGTTGTAATTGTGTAAGCAGGTCCCCTGTGTTGGCTGTGTGCCTTGTGGGTTTGGCAAGTTGGAGGCTGATTTGATTAAGTGTGGGACAGGCTTTTCCTGATGTTGGGGTTCCCTGTGTGTGTTACCTGGGGTGCAGGTGGAGGCTAATTGGAGGGACAACTTGGTGCATACCTGTTGCTTCCATGCTACTTTTGGGAGGTTGGTAGGCCAGTGGCATGTTGGGTACACTTGAAGCAAAAGAACACAGAGAAATCCAAACAGGATGAACTCAGTGAAGTCCTCCCCAAGACGCATCACAATTACAATGTCAAAGATCAAAGACAAAGAGAGAGTCCTAAAAGCAGTGAGAGAAAAGCAATGAGTTATCTAAAAGGGAAACCCCATGAGGCTATAAGCTGACTTTTCATCAGAAACTCTACAGGTCAGAAGAGAGGGACATGATATATTCAAAGTGCTGAAAGAAGAAAACCTCCAACCAGTAATACTCTACCCAGAAAGGTTATTGTTCAGAATGGAATCAGAGATAAAGAGCTTCATAGATAAGTGTAAGAGATCAGCAGCACTAAACCAACCTTACAAGAAATGTTAATAAAGGGTCTTTTTAAGAAGAAAAGAAAAAACCCTAACTAGAAACAAGAAAAATATGAAAGTGAAAGTTTCAATAGTAAAAGCACACATACCAGAAATAGTAGATTAATTAATCAAAAGCTAATATGGAGGGATTCTAGGATTCTAGGAAGATGGCAGAGTAAACAGAGCTTGAATCCACATCCTCCCACCTATGCACTAAATCTATACCTACATACAGAGAATCTCACCCGAAGAATAGCAAAGACCAAAGTGAACACCTATCTATACAAGGACAGAAAGATAAAATTTTTAAAAAGCCCAAAATGGCAGGAGAGACAGAGACAAGGTAATGGTTGGAGCCACAACCCCAATGGCAGAGAAGAGAGGGAAGGATATCACTATGAGAGACAGGCATGGACTCACTGCCTTAACACACAGGAAAAAAATACCTTGAAGTTTAAAATGCAAGTAGACCATAAGTGAAAGAACCTAAATTTAAGAAGGAAACATCAACCAAATGGCAATGAAACCACTGGAGACAGTCCAGGATCAGAGGAGCCAACCAGCACCATTGTTTGCACTCTTTCAACACATCTTGGGGTGCCTGAGAGTAGTATCTGGATCCAGCAGTGCTTCTTTGTTGCCTGCTGTTATTGATTAGCCCAGCCCCATGAGCAGGACTGGAAAGTTCACAGTTCACAGTGAGTGAGTGTGAGGCTGGGGGCAGGAACTTCTGAGGCAGCTCCCCAGAGCAAAAGGGGAGTGATGTGCTTGGCCTGGTCCCAGGTCATGGGTAGGGAGGGCACAGTGGGCACCAACTTTGGAATTACCTGGGACAGCTCAGAGTGCACAGGGGCCACAGGTAAACATGTGCATGTTATGCTTAAGCTCAACTCCAGGTGAGACCTGTGGGTGCCAACTTGGAAGTTCCCACCAAGGTGTGCAATCCTAAGAGAAGATGGGTATTCTGTTGGCAGTGTCTAACCTCTAGCAGGACCAGTGGGTTCTGAAGTGGGAATTCACCAAAGCAGCCCAGAGCATACATACATGATGCCTGATCCCAGTCACCAGTAGAACAGGAGGACACCAATGCAGGAATTCCCAGGAGTATCCCAGAGTGCACAGGAGCTGTGAGGAAGTGTGCACACACATGGTGCCTGATCCCATACACCAGAAGGTTCTGGGGATGCCTACATGGGAATACTCAGGAGCAGTCAAGAGCACTAAGGGGTTGAGGGGGAATGTGCATTGTGCCTGACTCCATGCTGTGACAGTATCAGGTGGGCATCCAATGCAGAATTCCCCGGAGTGGTCCTAATTGGACCACAACAAGCACTGGAATTTGGGTGAGGAAGCAAAGGGGATTCAGGAGGCAACAGGGAATTACCATGAGTGCACCTATGAAATGCTTCTGGCACAGACCCTCCTAATGCAGAACCCAAAGGAAAACCTTCAAAGGCTCCCCAAGGCCACTCCCCTGGGACCACACCCTGGGAAACTCAGCATCAGGAAAACCCTGTCAAACACTTACTCAGTCTCCAGGTTGCCAAAACCATGAGTCACATGCAGTCTACACAGGGGACTCTCCTATATAAGACCAATTCTTCAAGACTGGGTGAGTGAGCCTTTTCAACTAATTCATAGAACCAAGCACAGAAAGTCATACAAAATGAGGAGACAGAACAATATGCTCCAAATAACAGAACAAGAAAAATAAAACAGATAAAAAGTTAAATGAAACAGTTAACCAATCTACCCAAAAAAGAGTTTAAAGTAATGTTTATTAAATACTCACCGAACTTGAGATAACAATAGTGGAACTCAAGGCCGACCTTGACAAAGAGAACCAATTAGAGATGAAAAATTCAATAGATGAAATAAAAAATATACTGGAGGGAATGAACAGGAGAGAAGAGGATACAGAAAAATGGATCAGTGATTTGGAAGATAGTAAAGGAAAGCACTCAAGCTGAACAGCAGAAGGAATAAAGAATGAAAATAAATGAGAATAGGGTAAAAAAGCTCTGGGGAAACATCAAATGTCCCAATATCCACACTATAAGAGTGTCAGAAGAAGCGAGAGAGAAGGGTGTAAAAAAATTATTTGAAGAGATAATAGCTGAAAAATTCCATAACCTTGGGAAGGAAACTTTCTACCAGTTTCAGGAAGCAGAGAGAGCTCCAAACAAGGTGAACCCAAAGAGGTCCACACCCACAACATATCATAACTGAAATGCCAAAGATCAAACACAATGACAAGGAAAGAACAATGATAAGGTATAAATAATGATAGCCATAAGGCTATCAGCTGACTGTTCAGCAGAAACTCTACAGGAAAGAGGGAATGTCATGATATATTCAAAGTGCTGAATGGAAAAATAAAAGCTCCAACCAAGAATACTCTACCCAGCAAGGTTACCATTCAGAACTGAAGGACAGAGAAAGAGCTTCACAGATAAACTTGAGAGTTAACCACTACAAAAGCAGCCAAACAAGGAATGTTAATGGGACCTCCTTAAGATGAAAAGACAAGACCCTAACTAGAAGCTAGACATTTAAGAAAGGGAAAATTTTCCACTGGTAAAGCAAACATATAGCAGAGGTAGTAGATCAGTTACTTAAATTCTAGTATGAAGGTCAAAAAGACAAAAGTAGCAAAATCCATTACATTTAAAAATTAGTTAAGGGAATCACTAAGCAAAGAGTTGTAAATGATAATATATACATAAAATGTGGAGAAGGGAGAGTAATAAATGTAGTACTATGAGAATGCATTCAAACTTAACTGACCAGCTTAAAATAAATTGTTACATTCAAAGGATGTGATATATTATCCCCATGGTAAACACAAATGAAAAACTTATAATATACACACAAAAAGAAAAGAAAAGGGAACCCAACCATAACAATAAAAAATCATAAAATACAAGAGACAACAGCAAGAGTGAAATAAAGGTTCATAAAACAGCAAAAACAACCAGGAAACATTTACCAAAATGGCAATAAGTACATACATACCTAAAATTAAATGTAAATATACTAAATGCTATAATCAAAAGTCATAGGGAGACTGAATGGATATTAAAAGAAGAGCCATCTATTTGCTGCCCACAAGAGAATCACTTTTGATAGAAAGACTTACATAAACTGAAACTAAAAAGATGGAAAAATATATACCATGCAAATAGGGATAACAAAAACCTGGATTTGCAATGCTATATCAGACAAAACAGACTACAAAAAAAGTAAGAAGAGACAAAGAATAATATTACATAACAATAAAGGAATCAGTTCAATAACAGTATACAAAAATCATAAACACTTATGCATTCAAAACAGGAGCATCTAAATATATAAACTAAATTCTAACAGAGTTAAAGGGAGACATTGATGTTAAAATAATATTCATAAGGGATTTTGACATCCAACTTTTATCAATGAGTCAATCATCCAGGCAGAAAATAAAGAAGAGGTGTAGAATGACACATTAGACCAGAGGGACTTAACTATAAATACAGAACTTTCTATCCAAAAGCAACACAGAATACACATTTTTCTCCAGTACATATGGAATGTTCTCCAGAGAAGATAAAAAATGACACAAACAATTCTCAACAAATTTAAAAAGACTGAAATTATATCAAGCATCTTAGACTACAATGTTATGAAATTCGAAATCAACTACAAGAAAAAACTGGAGAAAACACAAACCTAGAGGCTAAACAGCATACTTCTAAATAATCAATGGATCAAGGAACAGATCAAAGAGGAAATCAAACTATACATGGAGCCAAAGGAAAACAGAAACACAACAGTTCAAATATGTGGGATGCAACAAAAGCTGTACTGATAATTTTATAACAATACAGACCTACTTCAAGAAAAAGAAACAATCTCAGATAATCTAATCTTTCAACTAAAGGAACTAGAACAAGAAGAACAAACAAAGCCCAAATTAGTAGGAGTGATATAATAAAGATCAGATCAGAACACAAATAAATAAAATAGAGATTGAGAAAACATCAGAAAAAGTAATTGAAACCAAGAGCTGGTTCTCTGAGAAAATAAACAAAAATAGAAAAACTTCCAGCCAGATTTTTTCAATAAATAAATAGAGAGGATACAAATAAACAAAATCAGGAACAAAAAAGAAGTTTCAACTAACACCACAGAAATACAAAGTATAAGAGAATTCTATGAAAAATGTATGCCAATAAATTGGCCAACCTCGAAGAAATGGATAAATTCATAGAAAAATTCCATCTTCTAAGACCGACCCAACAAGAAACAGAAAATCTGAACAGATCAATTACTATTAATGAAGTTGAATTGTTCATCAAAAAACTCTAAACAAACAAAAGGCCAGGATCAGATGGCTTCATAAGTGAAATCTAACAAACACTTAAAGATGAGCTGATACCTATCCTTCTTAAAGTATTCCAAAACACAAAAGAGGAGGGAATATGTTCAAATATTCTGAAAGGCCAGCATTACTCTAATACCAACCTAACAAAGACACTACACAAAAAGAAAATTATGGAAGAACAAAGATGCAAAAATCTTCAACAAAGTATTAGTAAACCCAATTCAAAAATACATTGAAAGGATCATCCATAACAATTAAGTATTATTTATTCCAGGGGTGCAAGTATGGTAAAATATCCAGAAATTAATCAATGTGATACACACATTATCAAAAGGAAGGATAAAAACCATGTGGTAATCTCCATTGATGCTAGAAAAGCATTTGAAAAAAAAATCACCATCAATTCATGCTAACAACATCCAACAAAATGGGTACAGAGGTAACATACATCAATATAATAAAGGCTATCTATAGGAAACCCACAGGTACTATTATACTCAATGTTGAAAAGCTGAGAGCTTTTCCTTTAAGATCAGGAACAAAACAAGGATGCCCATTCTTACCACTTTTATTCAACATAATACTAGAAAACTTAGCCACACTAATCAGATGAGATGAATAGAAGGTAATAAAATTGATAAGGAAGAAGTAAAATTGCCACTATTTACAGATGGCATGATACTGTATATAGAAAACCCTAAACACTCAACCAAAAAATCTTTTAGAACTAATAAATGATTCAGTAAAGTTTCAGGATACAAAATCAATATATAGATGTCTGTTGCATTTCTATATACCAACAACAAACTAGCAAAAAAAGAGATCAAGGAAATAATTCAATTTACAATTGCACAAAAAATACTCAGAAATAAACCTAAGCAAAAAGGCAAAACACCTGTACTCTAATTATAAGACACTGATGAGAGAAATTGAAGAATACACAAATCAATGGAAAGCTATTTCATGCTCAGGTATCAGAAGAATTAACATTGTCAAAGTAGCCATACTCTCCAAAGCAATTTACAGATTCAATGCAATCTCCATCAAAATACCAATATCACTTTTCATGAACTAGAGAAAAGAATCCTCAAATTTATATGGAGCCATAAAATACCCTGAATAGCCAAAGCAATCTTGAGAAAGATGTAGGAACCTGAGGTATTATGCTCCCAGATTTAAAGCTATACTGTCATTGGTAATAACATGCTCAGTGAAATAAGCCAGGTGGAGAAAGACAAATACAAATAATTTCACTTATTTGTGGAATATAAAAACAAAGCAAAACAGAAGGAACAAAACAGCATTAGACTTATAGACACTGAGATATGACTAGTGGTTACCAAGGGGGAGAAGAATGGGCAGGGTGTGGAGAGGGGGAAGGAGGCTGTTGAACCCCTGTGATGTATATTTGATAATAAAAAATTAATAAAAAGAAGGTAAAATAGAAAATAGAAAAGCTATACTACAAAGCAACAGTCATTAAAACTTTATCATACTGGCACAAGAATAATACATGGATCAATGGAACAGAATAGACAGCCCAGAAATAACCCAACATATGTGGTCAATTAATATATGTAAAAGGAGGCATGAATATACAATGGAGAAAAGACAGTCTCTTCAATAAATTCCGTTGGAAAAACTGGACAGCTACATGCAAGATAGTGAAACTGGATCACTGTCTTACACCATACACAAAAATAAATACTAAATGGGTTATATACCTGAATGTATCATACAAAATCACAAAACCCCTAGAAGAAAACAGTGAGAATATCATGAACATCACCATGAGTAATTTTTTCTGGATATATTTCCTAGGGCAAGGGAAACAAATGCAAAAATAAACAAATGGGACTATATAAAACTAAAAAGCATCTGGAGAGTAAAGGAAACCATCAACAAAATAGTCAACCTAATATTTGGGATAATGTATTTGCAAATGATTTATCTGATAAGTGGCTAATATCCAAAATACATAATGAACACATAAAACTCAACACCAAAAGAGACTTCCGAGAATATGGCGACGTGAACGGACCAGCAGAAAAATTCCTCCCAACATTATATTTATTCACGAAAATACAGCAAATACAACTATCCCTAAAAGAGAGACCAGAATACACAGGAAAGTGCACAGCATACAGCTACACCTGTGAGAACTTGGCAGCCGGTGAGGCGGACGGGATACGGAGTGGTGACCCGGTGGGACCGAGCTCTCCCCCCCCCCCAGAGCTCCGGCGGCCAGACACTCCGGACAGAGGACTCGGCACCCGGCGAGGCGGGACGGAAACGCGATCCAGCGAGACCAGAGCGCCCCTCCACCCCAGCACTCTGGCGGGAGTCCCGGCAAGGCGGGTAAGGTACGGAGCCACAACCAGGTGGATCGAGCGCTCCTCTCCCCCAGCGCTTCAGCAGGAGGAGAGGATTGAGAGCCAGGAGGGAGTTGAAGTCTGCGCTGGGAGCGCCAACACACAGCCTGCGGTGTAGCGGAGATAGGAGAGACAGAGGGCACAGGGTCCCAGCCCAGAACGTGCAAGTTGCCTGAGGCAGGCTCCAGGAAGGAAAAAGAAAGGAGAAAAAAGGGAAGAAAAGTGCGCGCTCTACCTCAGAGGTCTTAAAGAGACAGGAGCTCAGTAGAGGGGCCGGATAGCCCCTCAAACTGAGCCCAGCACACTGGGAGTCCTGGGGAGCTTTGGACCCCTTGGCTGGCGACTGGGAAAGGGTGCCTGCCATTGACACCCCCACAGAGGTCAAAAAGCTTCCCATTGTTCCCAACCAAGCCAGAACTATAGAGTGGCGCTGGAATAGTGGAGCAACAGCGCCACCTACAGCACTCACGCGGAACCCACTCTCAGTGGCTTTGTCTGTTTGTTTGTTTGTTATTGTTTTTTCTCCCCTTTCTTTTCCTTTTTTCTTTCCCTCTCTTTCAACAGCCTCCCATTCATTCTCACCCTGGCCACAGCTTTAAAGGGCCAGGTGGAGCGACGTGGCCATGGCTCTGGAATAGTGGAACAATAGCGCCACCTACAGCATTCACACAGAAAACACCCCCGGTGGGCGTTTTGGTGTTTTTCTTTGTGTTTTGTTGTTTTTTTTTTGTTGTTGTTGTTGTTGCTGTTTTCTGTTACGTGTTGCTGCTTTTTATTTTTCTTTTTCTTTTCCTTTCTCTCTCTCTCCTTTTACTTTTTTATTATTAGTAGAAATTTCTTTTTTTTTCCTTTCTCTCCATTCTTATCTCTCCTTGCTACCAACAACCAATTCTATAGTCATGAGAAGACAGAAGAATATGATACAGACAAAGCTTCAGACAAACACCACCCCAGAGAAAGAAGGTGAAGAAATGGACATGCACAGTCTTCCAGAAAAAGAATTCAGAATAAAAGTCATAGCAATGCTGACAGATCTACAGAAAAATGTGCAAGAGCTGAGGGAGGAAGTGAGGGAAGTGAGAAAAGACAATGCAGAAATGACGCAAGCCATCGACAGGCTCAACAGCAGATTGAATCAGGTTCAAGACACGATCAAGGAATTACAAGACAGGGACCAGGAATACAAAGAAGCTGAGGCAGAGAGAGATAAAAGGATCTCTAAGAATGAAAGAATATTAAGCGAACTGTGTGACCAATCGAAACGGAGCAATATTCGCATTATAGGAGTACCAGAGGAAGAAGAGAGAGAAAAAGGGATAAAAAGGGTCTTGGAAGAAATAATTGCTGAAAACTTCCCCACGCTGGGGAAGGAAATAGTCTCACAGTCCACGGAAGCCCACAGATCTCCCATCACAAGGGACCCAAAGAAGACAACACCAAGACACATAATAATCAAGATGACAAAGATCAAAGACAAGGACAGAGTATTAAAGGCAGCTAGAGAGAGAAAAAAGATCACCTACAAAGGAAAACCCATCAGACTGTCGTCAGACTTCTCAACAGAAACCTTACAGGCCAGAAGAGAAGGGCATGATATATTTAATGTAATGAAACAGAAGGGCCTCGAACCAAGAATATTGTATCGAGCACGATTATCATTTAAATATGACTGAGGGATTAAACAATTTCAAGACAAAAGAAAGTTGAGAGAGTTTGCCTCCCATAAACCACCACTACAGGATATCTTAAACGGACTGCTCTAGAGGGAAACACCCCTAAGGCTAAAAAGATGTCACCAGAGAAAATAAAAGCATAGCAAAGAAAGCAGACCACCCAAATACCAACTAAAGGCAAAGAATAAAACACCTAATATATAAAGAAAGGAGGAGGAAGAATAGGAAGGGAGAGATAAAGAAACATCAGACGGCGTTCACAATAACTTAACAAGAAAGTTAAGTTAGATTCTCAGATAGTAAAGAAGCAACCCTTGAACCTTTGGTAACCACGAATCTAAAGCCTGCAATGGCAATAAGTACATATCTATCAATAATCACCCTAAATGTAAATGGACTGAATGCACCTATCAAAAGACACAGAGTAACAGAGTGGATAAAAAAGCAAGACCCATCTATATGCTGCTTACAAGAGACTCACCTCAAACCCAAAGATATACACAGACTAAAAGTGAAGGGATGGAAAAAAATATTTCAAGCAAGCAACAAAGAGAAAAAAGCAGGTGTTGCAGTACTTGTATCAGATAAAATAGACTTCAAAATGAAGAAAGTAGCAAGACATAAAGACGGACATTACATAATGATAAGGGGTCAGTGCAACAAGAAGATATAACCATTATAAATATATATGCACCCAACTCAGGAGCATCAGCATATGTGAAAGAAATACTAACAGAAGTGAAGGAGGAAATAGACAGCAATGCAATTATTCTAGGAGACTTTAACACACTACTCACTCCAAAGGATAGATCAACCAGGCAGAGGATAAGTAAAGACACAGAGGCACTGAACAACACACTAGAACAGATGGACCTAACAGATATCTACAGAACTCTGCACCCAAAAGCAGCACGATACACATTCTTCTCAAGTGCACATGGAACATTTTCCAGAATAGAACACTTTCTAGGCCACAAAAAGAACCTCAGTAAATTAAAAAATATTGAAATCTTACCAACCAACTTCTCAGATCACAAAGGTATAAAACTAGAAATAAATTTCAGAAAGAAATCAAAAAGGCTCACAAATACATGGAGACTTAACAACATTCTCCTAATGAATCAATGGGTTAACGACCAAATCAAAACAGAAATCAAAGAATATATGGAGACTAATGACAACAACAACACAAAGCCACAACTTCTGTGGGACGCAGCGAAGGCAATCTTAAGAGGAAAGTACATTGCAATCCAGGCCCATTTAAAGAAGGAAGAACATTCCCAAATGAACAGTCTAAGGACACAATTATTGAAATTGGAAAAAGAAGAACAAATGAGGCCCAAAGTTACCAGAAGGAGAGACATAATAAAGATCAGAGAAGAAATAAATAAAATTGAGAAGAATAAAACAATAGAAAAAATCAATGAAACCAAAAGCTGGTTCTTTGAAAAAATAAACAAAATAGATAAACCCCTAGCCAGACTCATTAAGAGAAAAAGAGAATCTACACACATAAACAGAATCACAAATGAGAAAGGAAAAATAACGACGGACCCCACAGAAATACAAAGAATTATAAGAGAATATTACGAGCATCTATATGCCAACAAGCTGCAAAACCTAGAAGAAATGGACAACTTTTAGAAAAATACAGCCTTCCAAGACTCACCAAGGAGGAAACATAAAAACTAAACAGACCAATCACCAGCAACGAAATTGAATCGGTAATCAAAATACTACCCAAGAACAAAAGCCCTGGACCTGATGGATTCACCTCTGAATTCTACCAGACATATAGAGAAGAAATAACACCCATACTCCTTAAAGTTTTTCAAAAAATAGAAGAGGATGGAATACTTCCAGACTCTTTCTATGAAGCCAGCATCACTCTAATACCAAAACCGGGCAAAGACCTCACTAAAAAAGAAAATTACAGACCAATATCCCTGATGAACGTAGTTGCAAAAATACTCAACAAAATATTAGCAAACCAAATTCAAAAATAGATCAAGAGGATCATACACCATGATCAAGTGGGATTCATCCCAGGGATGCAAGGATGGTACAACATTCGAAAATCCATCAACATCATCCATCACATCAATAAAAAGAACAAAAACCACATGATCATCTCCATAGATGCTGAAAAAGCATTTGACAAAATTCAGCATCCATTTTTGATTAAAACTCTCAACAGAATGTGTATAGATGGGAAGTACCTCAACATCATAAAGGCTGTATATGACAAACCCACAGCTAACATTATACTTAATAGCGAGAAGCTGAAAGCTTTTCATCTAAGATCAGGAACAAGACAGGGGTGCCCACTCTCTCCATTGTTATTCGACATAATACTGGAGGTCCTAGCCATGGCAATCAGACAAAACAAAGACATACAAGGCATCCATATTGGTAAAGAAGAAGTCAAATTGTCACTATTTGCAGGTGATATGATACTGTACATAAAAAACCCTAAAGACTCCACTCCAAAACTACTAGAACTAATATCTGAATTCAGCAAAGTTGCAGGATATAAAATTAACACACAGAAATCTGTTGCTTTCCTATACACTAATGATGAGCTAACAGAAAGAGAAATCAGAAAAACAATTCCATTCACAATTGCACCTAAAAGAATAAAATACCTAGGAATAAACCTAAAGAAAGAAGTGAAAGACCTGTACTCTGAAAACTACAAGACACTCCTAGGAGAAATTAAGGAAGACACTAACAAATGGAAATGCATCCCATGCTCTTGGCTAGGAAGAATAAATATTGTCAAAATGGCAATACTACCTAAAGCAATCTACAGATTCAACGCAATCCCTATCAAACTACCAACAGCTTTCTTCAATGAACTGGAACAAATAATTCTAAAATTCATATGGAACCAGAAAAGACCCCGTATAGCCAAAACAATCCTGAGAAGGAGGAATCAAACAGGGGGAATTATGCTCCCTGACTTCAAGCTCTACTACAAAGCCACAGTAATCAAGACAGTTTGGTTCTGGCACAAAAACAGACCCACAGACCAGTGGAACAGAATAGAAAATTCAAACATTAACCCAAACATCTACAGTCAATTAATATTTGATAAAGGAGCCCTGGATATACAATGGGGAGATGACAGCCTCTTCAGCAGCTGGTGTTGGAAAAACTGGACAGCTACATGTAAGAGAATGAAACTGGACTACTGTCTAACCCCATACACAAAGGTAAACTCAAGGTGGATCAAAGATCTGAATGTAAATCATGAAACCATAAAACTCTTAGAAAAAAACATTGGCAAAAATCTCCTGGACATAAACATGAGTGACTTCTTCATGAACATATCCCCCCGGGCAAGGGAAACAAAAGCAAAAATGAACAAATGGGACTATATCAAGTTGAAAAGCTTCTGTACAGCAATGGACACCATTAGTAGAACAAAAAGACATCCTACAATATGGGAAAATATATTCATAAATAATGTATCTGATAAGGGGTTGACATCCAAAATATACAAAGAACTCACGCACCTTAACAAACAAAAAGCAAATAACCCAATTAAGAAATGGGCAGAGGACATGTATAGACACTTCTCTAAAGAAGAAATTCAGATGGCCAACAGGCACATGAAAAAATGCTCCACATCGCTAATCATCAGAGAAATGCAGATTAAAACCACAATGAGATATCACCTCATACCAGTGAGGATGGCCAACATCCAAAACACAAACAACAACAAATGTTGGCGAGGATGTGGAGAGAGGAGAACCCTCCTACATTGCTGGTGGGAATGCAAATTAGTTCAACCATTGTGGAAAGCAGTATGGAGGTTCCTCAAAAAACTCAAAATAGAAATACCATATGACCCAGGAATCCCACTCTTAGGAATTTACCCCAAGAATGCAGCAGCCCAGTTTGAGAAAGACAGATGCACCCCTATGTTTATTGCAGCACTATTTACAATAGCCAAAAAATGGAAGCAACCTAAGTGCCCATCAGTAGATGAATGGATTAAGAAGAAGTGGTACATATACACAATGGAATATTACCCAGCCATAAGAAAAAAAAAATCCTACCATTTGCAACAACATGGATGGAGCTGGAGGGTATTATGGTCAGTGAAATAAACCATGCCGAAAAAAACAAGTTCCAAATGATCTCACTCATATGTGGAGTATAAGAACAAAGAAAAAAAAATGAAGGAACAAAACAGCAGCAGACTCACAGAACCCAAGAATGGACTAATAGTTACCAAAGGGAAAGGGACTGGGGAGATGGGTGGGAAGGGAGGGATAAGAGGGTAAAAGGGGCATTACGATTGGCAGGCATAGGGTTGGGGGGCACGGGGGGGACTGTACAGCTCAGAGAAGACAAGTAGTGATTCTCATCTCACTACACTGATGGACAGTGACTGTAATAGGGTTGGTGGGGGGGACCTGATGAAGGGGGTAGTTTAATCATCACAGTATTGCTCATGTAATTGTAGGTTAATGATACTAAAATAAAATAAAGTGTAAAAAAAAAACTCAACACCAAGAAAACAAAAAACACAATTACAAAATGTGAAGAGGGCCCAAATAGACAATTTTTTGAAAGAAGAGATACAGATGGACAACAGGTACATAAGAAGTGCTCCATATCACTACTCCTCAGGGAAATGAAAATAAAAATCACAGTTATCTCACACCAGTCAGAATGGGCACTTTCCAAAACACAAGAAATAAAACGTGTTGACAAGGATGTAGAGAAAATGAAACCCTCATTATCTATTGGTGGAAATATAATATAGTCCAACCATTGTGGAAAGCAATATGGAGTTTCTTCTAAAAAATTAAAATAGAAATACCATAAAATACAGTCATTCTATTCCTGGGAGTTTACCCAAAGAAAAAAAAAACACTAATCGAAAATGTATATGCACACCTAGGTTCATTGCAGCATTATTTGTAATACTTAAGATATGGATGATGCAACCTAAGTGTCCTTCAGTAGATGAATGGATAAAGATATGGTACATTTACCCAGTGGAACATTACTCCACCATGAAGAAGGAAATACTGCTATTTACAGCAGTGTGGATTGAACAAGAGGTTATCAAGGTAAACAAAATAAGTTAGAGGAAGACAAATAACATATGCTTTCACTTATATGTAGAATCTAAAAAAAGCAAAACAAATAAAAGAGAAATAGAGCCATAAATACTAACAACAAATGGGTGATATTTGGGTGCATGTATGAAATAGATGAAGGGGATAAAGAAGTACAAACTTCAAATTATAAAACAAATTAGTCATAGGAATGGAAGTACAACATAAAAATATAACCAATAGTATTGTAACATTCTGCTATGGTGACAGGTGATAACTACACTTATTATGGTAAGCATTTAGTAATGTGTATAATTATTGAGTCACTATGTTTTACATCTGTAGATAATATCATATTGTATATCAACAATATACTAGTACAAATTAAATAAATAAATACAAAAATGAAATAAATCTACCTGAAATAATGTTCAAACTAATAGTTATAAAGATGCTCACCAGAGTTGGAGGATGAGTAGATGAACTCAGGGAGGATATAACAAAGAGAAAATATTAAAAAAAATGAATCAGAGATACAAAACACAATAAATGAAAAATACACTTCAGGGAAACAACCACAAATTATAAATACAGGGAAAGAATGTATCTGTGATTGGGGAGACAATGTATTGGACAGCAACCAATCTGAGCAACAGAGACAAAAAACAAAAAGAATTTAAAGAGTAGCTGTTAAGGGATATCTGTGATAATTTCAAATGAAACCTTTGTATAATAGGGGTCCTGGAAGGAGAAGAGAGCCACAAAGTGGCAGAAGAGCTATTTGAATAAATAATTGGTAAATCCTCCATAACCTGGGGAAGGAACAGATCTTTAAGCCTAGGAAACATGGAAAGCACTAAATAAGATCAACCCAAGAAGAGCCACAGCAAAACGTAATAATTAAAATGGAAAAATTAAAGTTGAAGAGAGAATCATAAAAGCAGCAAGAGAAAAGCAATGAATCACATGCAAGGGAAACTCCACAAATCTATCCATTGATTATTCAACAGAAACTTTACAGTTCAGAAGAGGTTGATATGACATACACAAAGTACTGAAGAAAAAACAAACAATGAGGAACACTCTATCTGGTAAGGTTATTATTCAGAATTGAAGGAGAGAGAAAGAGTTATACAGATAAGCTTAAGTTAAAAGAGCTCACCAATACAAAAGTTGCCATACAAGAAATGAAAAAGGAACTTTTTAAAGAGAAAAAGTAAAGGCTATAACTAGAGGCAAGAAATTATGAAAGAGAAAATTTTCAGCGGCAAACGCAAATATATATTGCAGGTAACAGGGCATTCATTTAATCTAATAGTATAGAAAAAGGCAAAAATAATAAAATCAATTATATCTAAAAAGGTGATTAAGATAATCGCTAAATAAAAGGGTGTAAAATACTGAATAACATCCATAAAATGTGGAAGAGGGGAAATAAAAATGTAGTGTTGTTCCAATCTGTTCAAACTAATGAAGCCATAAGATTAACAAATACTGCTATATATGTAGGATATTCTATATGAAAGTCATAGTAATCACAAAACAGAAACTATTATAGATAAATAAAAAAATAAAGAGAAAGGAATCTGAGTATAATACTAAAGAAATTCATCATGCAGATGAGAAGAGAGCAAAATAAGAAAGGAACAGAGGTGAAACGCAAAACAAGAAAAAATTAACAAAAAGACAATAAATATATACCCGTCAATAATTTCTCTAAATTAAAATTGACTAAATGCTCCAATCAAGAGATAGTGTGTGTGAATAGATAAAAACACAAGATTAGTTTATATGTTCCCAAAAAGAAACTCACTTCAGACATAAAGTCACACACAGATTTAACTGGAGGAATGGAAAAAGATATCCTATACAAATGGAAATGGAAAAAAATGGCTGTGGTAGCATTACTTATGTCAGACAGAATAGATTTCAAAACGAAGACTAATGAGGAATAAAGGAAATTACATAATGATAAAGATTCAATACATCAAGAAACTTTAACAATTATACGTATTGTTATGCCCAACAAAGGAGCACCTAAATGTATAAAGGAAACATTAATATATATATAAAGAAATTGACAGTTATACAATAATAATAGGGAACTTTAAGACTCCACTTACATGAATAGACAGATGACCCATACAGAAAATCAATAAGGAAACGGTGGCTTTGAGCCACACATTAGGCCAGATTGACGTAACAAATACATACAGAATATTACATCTAAGGAAAACAGACACACATACCTTTCAGGTGCACATGGAACATTCCTCAGGATAGATCACCACTTAGGATACAAAATAAGTATTGATGATTTGAAAAAAATTTGAAATTGTATAAAGTGTCTTTTCTGACAAAAATAGGAAACTAGAAATAAATTTCAAGAAAATAACCTGGAAAAACCGAAACATGTGGAGGCTAACAGCATGCAGCTAAACAACCAATGGGACAGGAAATAAATGAGGAAGTAAAAAAAAACTTAGAGAATAATTAAAATAGAAATACATGTTTAAAAATCTTTCTGATGGAGTAAAAGCAGTTTAAGATACAAATTTCTAATTATACAGGTATACTTTGAGAAATAAGAAAAACCTCAAATAATCTAACTTTACCCCTAGAACTGGAAATATGAGAACAAACAAAGCTCAAATTTATGGAAGGTAGGATACAATAAAGATCAGAGGGGAAATAAATGAAACAGAGATTAGAAATCATTAGAAAAGATGAATGAAAGAGAAGTTTCTTCAAAAAGATAAACAAAATTGATAAACATTCATCTTGACTCATCAAAAAAAGAGGACTCAAATAAATAAGGTCATGAATAAAAAGGAAGATACAGCTAACACCACATAAATACAAAGATAAACAAGATTACTATGAAAAAATATGCCATAAAATAGAACAACCTAATGAAATGTATAAATACATATAAATATGCGATCTTCCAAGACTGAACCAGAAAGAAATAGATTTGAACAGACCAATTACTAGTAATGCAATTGAATTGGTAATAAAATAACCTCTCTACAAACAAAATTCCAGGACCACATGGCTTCACAGGTAAATTATACCAACTATTTAAAGAATAGTGAATACCTAGTCTTCCAAACTAATAAAAAAAAATCAAAGAGGACATTTCCAAATTCATTTCAGCATGCCAGTATCACCTTCATAGCAAAACCAAAGACACTAGAAAATAAAATTAGAGACCAGTATGCCTGATAAACATAGGTGCAAAAATGCTCAATTACACATCTGAAAACGGAAATAAAAAATACATTAAAAGTAATATCAACATGACCAACAAACTTATTCCAGGGAATCAAGAATGGTTTAATTTCTACAAACCAATCAAATGTGATACATCACATTAACAAAAGGAATTATAAAAATCATATAACCACCTCAACAGACCCAAAAAAGTATTTGGCAAAAATTCAACACCCATACATGGCAAAAACTTTCAACAGAGCAGGTATAGAGAGAACATATTTCAGTATAATAAAGTCCATATATATACCAAACCCACAATGAATATCATACTCAGTGGTTAAAAGATGAGTTTTCTGTAAGGTCAGGAACAAGACAAGGATGCCCACTCTCACTTTTATTGAACATAGTACTGAAGTCCTAGCCACAGAAATCAGACAGAAAAAGAAGTAAAAGACATCCAAATTGTTAATGAAAATTGTCATTATTCATATGTGAAATGATGATATATATAGAAAACTCCAGTGATTCAACCAAAAAATTATTAGAATTGTAAATGAATTCAGTAAATTTGCAGCATAGAAAATCTATGTACAGAAACTGGTTTCAATTCTATATACTAAAAGAAAAAGAAATAGCAAACACAATCTCATTTAAAATAGAATCTAAAAGAACAAAATGCCTAGAAAGAAATCAAACCCAGGAAGCGAAAGTCCTTTACACAGAAAACTATAAGACAGTTATGAAATAAAATATGATGTAAATAAATGGAAAGATATTTCATGCTCAAGTAGAGGAAGGAAGAAGTAATATTTTTAATATATCCATATTATCTAAAGCAATCTACATACTTAGTGAAAATTTCATCAAAATACAAATGGCATTTTTCACAGAACTGGAGATATAATTCTAAAATTTGTATGGAACCACAGAATACCCTGAATAGCCAAATAAATCTTGAAAAAGAACAAACCTGGCAGAGGATAGAGCAAAAAAGATGGTGGAGTAGGAAGGTAAGGCAGAAACATCCTTCCAAAAGCACAACAAGGAAGCAACTACAGCAAATACAACTAAACCTGAAAATGACCTGAAGACTGCAGAACTGTCCACTTAGAACTGGGGGAGAAAAGAAGACCACACAGAAAAGGGTAAACTTTCAGGGCCACAATCAAGCAGGATCAAGGCCCTTCCCTCATATCAGCCCACATGTAGAAAAGAAAGAGTGGAGAGGGGATAGGTGACTAGGAACTCTGCATACCTGACCCTGGAGATCTGCTCCAGGAACACAAGTCCATGCCGGGGTTCTTGTTCACGAAGCCAAAGAATGAGCTTCACAAACACTCAAGGTAGGAGAGCAAGGTACAGGCTTTTATTTAGAGATAAAGTGAAAGGACAGACCTCCTGGCTCATGCCAGGAGAGGACAAGAGAGTCCATGGTGGTGCATTGTCTAGGAGATTTATAGGCAGTTGAGGACTTTTTTGAAAACTGAGGGCTTAGGGTGTAGACTTGTACGACCTGCCCTGCCCTCAAGGTGGGCTGGGTTATTGTCTGCTTGGTAGGGCTGTTTACAGTGAAGTCACTGGGTTATGCTGAGATACCCTTACGGAACACTCAAACATTCCAGGCGAAGTTGCTCCTGGCCTTTTGACCTTTAACTGATCTCACTGAAGATGTCTATATTCCTAGTCTGGTATCTTCACCCTAGAGAATTAGTGTGACCTTGACTTTGCATACTGGTGAACACAGTTTCCGTGGGGACTTTACATTGTTACATTGCTCTGACTGTAAATATCCTGCCTTGCTTTTTTCTGGAATCCCTCACCCTACTCTGACTACACCCCCGGTCCCTGTTTCATTCATATTGCATTGGATTCTGGTGATTAGTGGGGCTGGACACAAGGGACAGTTGGAAACACTTTGGAAGGCTGAGACTCCTGACATTTGTGGAGGACAGGCAAGCTCCACTGGACCCACTAAGACAGAAAGTAGAGGTGAAAGTTTGAAAGACTTGCCAGCAGTGGGAGAGGTGCAAGAGGGGCAAGGGTTGAATGGAGCTCTCCCATTGGGAGAAAGGGAAGGAGCATGATATCTCTCCAGCCCTCCCTTGGCCCAACAGTTTGGGAATTCATGGAATTCCCAGAAGCTCCATTCCCCCAACTGGCAACTCAGCCCTGAGGTACTTCTCTGCACACTGCTGGTAAGCCAACTCACTTGGCCCAGCAGCAGCACCAGACTTTGCTACTTGGCAGGCAGAGGAAGGCTCTCCCAGTTTTCTCAGCCCTGTTTCAACCCACTGTGAAGGTGCCTACAGAGCCAGCTGTGAGAACACCTTCTTACCCATGGGTGTCCAAGACTAGTGCTTTGTGTTCCACCAAGCCCCAGAGCCACACAATGGCCTTGACTACACCATTAACCCTGAAATCCTCCCATCCCTGTAAGGCAGGCAGAGGGCAGCCCCACCCACAATGATCCCACCAGAAGCCCATGCTCCAATCACAAAGGGCCAGCTGAGGCAAATTTAAGCTGAGATAAACTTAAGCAGACTGAGATAAATAATTGCTGGGAGACAGACAGAAAGTCAACCTCACCCATTGCCCACCAACAGCAACTGAGGCTCTACAGCAAAGGAGAACCAGGCACTGAGGAAGAAAGAGTCCTCAGCTTCTGGGAACCAAAGGATGACTTCTTCATAAAGCCATTAGTCTCTATCCAAGGAAGCATTACAGATTCATCTAATACAAAGGAAGAAACACAGAAAACCTAACAAAATGAGGAGGTAGAGGAATATGATCCAAACAAGCTACAGAATAAAACACCAGAAAAAGGGCTAAATGAAACAGAGATCACCAGTCTTGATAAAGATTTCAAAGTACAGTAACAAATATGCTTTCTTATCTGCAGAAACGTATTAAAGATCTCAGAGAGGACTTCAACAAAGAGATACAAGAGCTGAAGAATAAAGTAACTGAATTAAACATGCAATGGGAGGAATGAATAATAGATGGATGCAAGTAGAGGATAAAATGAATGAGATGGAAATTAGAGAGCAGGCCACAACAAAGCTGAAGAACAGAGAAAAATAAGGATCTCTAGGAATGAAAGAATGATAAGAGAACTATGTGATGAATCCACATGAAATATTTGTATAATAGGGGTTCCAGAAGGAGAATAGAGAGACCAAGTGATAGAAAATCTCTGAGGGAATAATTGTTGAAAACTTCCTCAGTCTGGGGAAGGAAATAGACACATAGGTCATGGACGTGCAGACAGCCCCTAACAAAAGGAGCACTGGCAAGAAAACACCAAGACATATAATAATTAATATGGTAAATATTAAGGATAAGGAAAGAGTATTGAAAGCAGTCATAGGGACTAAAAGATTATTTAAAATGGAAATCCCATCAGGCTATCAGCAGACTTCTCAGCAAAAACATTACAGGCCAGAAGGGAATGGCATGATATATTTAGTGTACTAAAACAGGACCTTCAACCAAGAATTCTCTACCCAGGAAGATTATCATTTAAATTTGAAAAAGGGATTAAACAATTTCCACATAAATGAAGGTGCAAAGGGTTTATAACAACTAAAACAGTATTACAGTATATGTTAAAGGAACTGCTATAGATGGAAATGTTCCTAAGTCTGACTTGTTTTCACCAGTGAAAATAAACTCATGGTAAAGGTAGTAGACAAATTAATTACCAAGCAAGTACAAAAATAAAATGAAACAAAAGTAGCAAACTCAACTATAAACAAAATCAATCAAAGTATGCATAAAAAGTGCATATTAAGACTTCTAATATAAAAAAGTGGAAGAGGAGGAAGATGAAAAAAGTACTTTTAGACTGTGTTCAAAATTGAACAATCAGCTACTTAATATAGACTATTATATACTAAGGAAGCTACCCTTGAAACTTTGGTGATCACAAACCTAAAGCCTTAATACATACACAAAAAGTTATAGAAGAGAAATCCAATCACAACACTAAAGAAAATCATCAAATAACAAGAAAAGAGTATAAGAGGAAGAAAGAGAGATGGGCTATAAAAACAATTCAAAAACAATTAAAATGGCAATAAGTACAGACCAATCAATAATTATTATCTGAAATGTGAATGGACTGAATGAACAAATCAAAAGATATAGACTGGCAGAATGGATAAAGAAACAAGACCCATCTATATGCTGCCTACAGGAGACTCATTTCAGACCTAAAGACATACACAGACTAAAAAAAAAGGGATGGTAGAAGATATTTCATTCTAACAGTAGGGGGAAAAAAGCAGGAGTAACAGTACTTGAATCACACAAAAGAGATTTTGAAACAAAGTAACAGATAAAGAAGGACATTATATAATACTAAAGGGTTCAGTTCAGCAAGAGGATATAATCATTATAAATACCTATGTATCCAAAATAGGAGCACCTAATATGTAAAACAAATACTAACAATTAATGAGGGAAATAGATGGCAACACATTCATTTTAGGAAACATTAACACACCACTCACAACAATAGACAGATCAACCAGACAAAAGTAAAGGCACGGAGACACTTCATAAAAGAATAGATCAGATGTATTTAACAGAAATCTACAGAACTCTCCACCCAAAAGAAGCAGGACACACATTTTTCTCAAGTGTGCATAGAATATTCTCCAAAATAGGTCACATACAAGGCCACAAAAAGAACCTTGAATAAATTCAAATTTTTGAACAAATTACAAAGATTGAAATTGCATCAAACAGCTTCACAGATCACAATGGTACAAAACTAGAAGTTAATTACACAAAGAAAACAAGCCAACAAACAAGTAGAACCTAAACAACACTTTTCTTAATAATTGATGGATCAATGAACAAATTAAATAAGAAATAATGCAATAAATGGAGCCACATGAAAACAAAAATACAACGGTACAATATTTGTGGAACACCTCAAAGGCCATTCTAAGAGGAAAGTCCATAGCAATACAGGTCTACCTCAAGAAACAAGAATAATCCCAAATCAGCTGTCTCACAATTAAAGAAACTATAAAAAGAAGAACAAATGAAGCACAAAGTTAGTAGAAGTAGGGACAAAATAAAGATCAAAGAAAAAATAAATAAAAGAGAAGAATAGAATAATAGAAAAATCAATGAACCCAAGAGCTGGTTCCTTGAGAAAATAAATGGAATAGATAAACCTCTAGACAGATTTATCATGAAAATAGGAGAGTACACACATAAACAAAATCAGAAATGAAAATGGAATAGTCACAACGGATACCACAGAAATACAAAGAACTATTAGAAAATACTATAAAAAATTATATCCCAACAAATTAGACAACCTACTAGAAAAATACAACCTTCCAAGAATGACCCAGAAAGAAACAGAAAATCTGAACAGACCAGTTACCAGCAATGCATTGAATTGGTAATCAAAAAAACTCTCAAGAAACAAAAGCCAGGACCATATAGCTTCACAGATGAATTCTACCAAATATTTAAATAGCTTACACCCATCTTTCTTAAAGTATTCCAAAAAGTAGAAGAGGAGGGAATACTCCCAAACTCATTCTATGAGGCCAGCATTACTCTAATACCAAAATAAGATAAAGACACTACAAGAAAAGGAATGTGTAGGCCAATATCCCTGATGAACAGAGATGTAAAAATCCTCAACAAAATGTTAGCAAATCAAATTAAAAAATGCATGAAAACGATCATCCACCCTGACCAAGTGGGATTTATTCCAGGGATTCAAGGATGGTACAATATTCATAAAATCATCACTATCATACACCACATAAAAAAAGGACATAAAACATGTGATCATCTCAATAGATGCAGAAAAACACTTGACAATATTCAACATCCATTCATGATAAAAACTCTCAACAAAATGGGTATTAAGGCTATGTACCTCAACATAATAAAGGCCATATATGACAAACCGACAGCTATCATAAAAGTGAAAAGCTAAAAGCTTTTTCTCTAAGACAAAGAACAAGAAGAGGATACCCACTCTCAAGACTTTTATTCAACATAGTATGGTGGTCCTAAGCACAGAAATCAGACAAAACAAAGAGATAAAAGGCATCCAAATAACAAAGTGCAATGATGTGCTTACCTCATTTTGGGTTCCCAGACCCAATTCCAATGTGTGTGTAGGGGAGGAGCATCTTTCCACACACCACACAAAGCAATTCTCAAACACCAGCAGGGTGTCCAAGTACTCAGCTCAATTCTGATGCCATCTGCCTGGAGACAGCACCAGAATCCACAGGTTAAGGGTTCTGTCCTACAAGATTGCCCCTCACCCCCCACTTATATGCTGGTTACAGGCCCCAAGCAGTTACCTGTGCTTCTGACCTATGAGCAACAGATTTGAGGTCCTCATGACCTCCTCCCCCCAGCTTTGATTAATTAGCTAGAGCAGCTCACTGAACTCAGGAGAACACTTACGTTTACCAGTTTAATAAAGGATACCACAAAGGATACACATTAACAGCCAGATAATAGATACATAGGGCAAAATCCCAAATAAAGGAGCTTCTATCCTCATGGATCCTGGGGGCCTGGTTCAGTGGCACATGGGAGAATTCTTTTTCCCCAGGCCCAAAATCTCTCTCTACAACAGAGAATCAGGATACAAGATAGTAGATAGTGATAAGCTCTTCTCAGGGTTTTTTGTGAGGTATTCATTGCATATCATAATTGACTAAATTGTTGCCTATTGGCTGATTCAACCTCCAGAACCTGCCCTTGGGTGGGGGATCCAAAAGTCTCTCATTAACATAACAAGACACCCATTTCACTTTAAGACTCTGCAGTGCTTTCAGGATTTGTGGGTGAAGACCAAATAAACCTGGGAAATATATATCCATCATATCAATCACCAAATATGTATTTCTTATTACTCATTATAACACATAAGGAAAAGTTAAACTGTCACTATTTGCAGATGACATGACATAATACATAGAAAACCCTAAAGATTCCACAAAAACGATCAGAATTAATAACTGAATTCTAAAGTTATGATACAAAAGTGAATTATAACAAATTAATTAGAAACAAAACAATTAATAAAGAAATCTGTTGCATTTCTGTATACTAACAATGAACTAGCAGAAAGAGAAATCAGGATAGCAACTCCATTTATAATTGAATGAAAAAGAATAAAATATATGAATAAACCTAATCAGGGAGGTGAAAGATGTATACTCTGGAAACCACAAGCCACTCAAGAGAAATTAGACAACAATAAATGGAAATTTACCCCATGCTCATGGATAAGAATTAATTTTTTCAAAATGGCATCCTGCCAAAAGCAATTTAGAGATTCAGTGCAATCCCTATCAAAATACAAACAGCATATTTCAATGAACTAGAGCAAATAGTTCTAAAATTCATATGGAACAATAAAAGACCCCAAATAGCCAAAGTAATCCAGAGAAAGAAGAACAAAGCTGGGGAATTATACTCTCTGACTTCAAGATATACTACAAAGTTACAGTAATCAAAACACTTTGGTAGTAGCACAAGAACAGACTCATAGATCAATGGAACACAGTGGAGAACCCAGATATATACACACACATATATGGTCAATTAAATACAATAAAGGAGCCATGAATATAAAATGGGGAAAAGACATCCCCTTCAACAAGTGTTGGCAAAACTGGACGACTACATTTAAGAGAATGAAACTGGATTATTGTATAACCCCATACACAAAAGTAAACTCGAAATGTAACAAGGACCTGAACGTAAGTCATGAAACCATAAAACTCTTAGAAAAAGACATAGGCAAAAATCTCTTGAACATAAACATGAGCAAATTTTTCCTGGACATATCTCCTTGGAAAAGTGAAACAAAATATAAAATGAACACGTGGGACTACGTCAACCTGAAAATCTTCAGTGCAGCAAAGGACACCATCAGCAAAACAAAAAGGCATCCTACAGTATGGGAGAATATATTCATAAATGACTCACCTGATAAGGGGTTAACATCAAAAATATACAAATAAATCATATGCTTCAACACCCCAAAAAAAATCCAATTAAAAAATTGGTGGAGGATCTGAACAGACATTTCTCCATAGAAGAAATACAAATGGCCAACAGTCACATAAAAAGATGTTCCATATAGTTAATCATCAGGGAAATGCAAATCAAAACCACAATGAGATATCACATCACACCAGTTAGAATAGTCACTATCCAAATGAAAAATATAACAAATGTTGGTGAGTATGTGGAGAAATGGGAATCCTCCTACACTGCTGGTGGGAATGTAAATTGGTGCAACCCTGTGGAAAGCAGTGTGGAGGTTCCTCAAAAACTAAAAATAGAAATACCAATCCATCCAGTAATTCCACTTCTAGGAATTTACCCAAAGAAAACAAAATCCGTGATTCAGAAAAATCTAGGTACCCCTATATTTATCACCATACTATTTGCAATAGCTGAGATATGGAAGCAAACTAAGTGTCCATCAATAGATTACTGGATAAAGAAGTGTGGTACATATACACAATGGAATATTATTCAGCCATAAAAAGAACAGAAATCCTGTCATTTGTAATGACCTCTATGGATCTGGACGGTATTATGATCAGTAAAAAAAGCCAGACAGAGAAAGACAAATACCATATGACTTCACTTATTCGTGGAATATAAAAACAAAGTGGAACACAAGGAACAAAACTGCAGTAGACTCATAGACACTGAAGAGTGACTAGTGGTTACCAAGGTGGAGGAATTGTGGCTGGTGCGTGGGGAAGGTGGGGGGGATAAAGAGGCACAATAATTCACAATTACAATATGAGTTGTTCATGGAACAATAGTAAAGCATGAAGAATATTGTCAATCATCCTGTAACATCTTTCTACACTGATAGATAGTAACCACACTAGAGGGGCTGATGATTTTTATTTTTACCATCTTTTAGCCATCTTTTAAATTTTTATTTTATCAAATGTACATAACAGTGGCTCAACAGTCCCCCTCTACTTCCCCCCACATCTGCCCACTACTTTCTCCCTTGGTAACCATTAGTCTCTTCTCAGTGTCTATGAGTGCCTTGGGGCTGTGTTGTCAGCAAGAGGAATAGAGTTTCTGAAGTTCCTGAGAGCTCCCAATCTGTTGAGCCATGGAAGGGATGGTGAGGTATCCTCTACCTGCCCTTTCTCCTGAGGAGAGAATTCTGTCAAACCCTCATCACCTATGATACCCCTTCCATTAATGGCAAGTATTTCAAACTGCCACCTGTGCTCTGGGTCCCAGGACTGGTGGAATATGCCTGCCCTCCACACTGGCTGGAGTCTCAGCCTCCCAGAGTGTTCCACCTGCTCCTTGCATCCAGCCCCGATAATCACCAGAACCCAATGTAATGTGGGTTTCTGCTCCCAGAGCAGATCTCCAGGCCCAATTGTGCAATGCTTCTGGGCTCCTGCCCCTTCTCTGCTCCATTTCTCTTTCTCCCACCTGTAGGCTGTTGTGGGAGAAGGGCTTGGGTCCTGCTCAATCTCAGCTTTGCCACCTCACCCTCTTCTGTGTGGTCCTTTCTTCCTCAGGTGTAGGAGGTCTGTTCTGCAGTCTTCAGGTCTTTTTCAGGTCTAGTTGCATTTGCTGTATTTTCCTCTTTTACGTGTTTTTGGGAGGAGGTTTCTGTTTTTCCTTCCTATTCCACCATTTTTAATCTGATAATCCTCAGTATGTGGCCTTTTTAATAAATACATGGGCTGTGGGTAAAATTGCAATATTTCCAAAATCTCTCACCTGGCTTTAGTGTATCTCCATAGAATAGGTGTTTCCAAGGGGTAGAGAGAAGTAGTCCATCTCCATATCAATAGGTAATAATTACAAGGGTGAGCAAGGTCTTACCAGGGCTGGAGAGGTTGGGTGGGGTTCTCCTCTGCAGCCAGGTTGAGAGAGATGCAGGACGACTGCTTGTAAGAAATAAATGTGTTTCTCTCACTTTATTTTTCCCTTTGACTGATACTGGTTTCAAAGGTATTTTGCACTGGGATTTCCCTTCTGGAGTTACATCTGATAGTACTCAGCAGGACCTCTGAACATGAAATCTGTCTACATGGATGTGACCCTTGGGCTGGCTGCCTCTAGAGATGGTGGGGAGATGTCCAGAACTCCTCCTGTGGATGGTGGGGATGCCCCAGTGGCTATGGCAGTAGTGGGTGCATCTTTACACGGGACTCCCCTATCTGTGGGGCTTCCAATTGTGGAGCACCTAGTGGGGAATTAGACTAGGGTAAAGCACCTCCTAGAGGGGTGGGGCCTTCCCCAGAATTGGGGAAGGGTGGAGACATTAGAACCTGTGGAATTATTCCCCTGAGATAGAAGACTGCTTAGAGGCCCTGAGTGGCCATGTAGCAGCTGGCATTGTAGGATCTCTTTTCCTCAAGATAGTGGAAAGTGTTATAGAGGAGAGAGAGAGGGTTATCAAAGAGAGAGAGAGAGACTTTGGCAGGAGAGAGACACACTTCAGCATCGTTTGGAGGAGCTGGGCAATGACCTATGGGATGCCCTTAAGAAAGAGAAACAATTATTGAGAAGACATGTCACACTCCTGGAAAATTCCTTAGCAGTGAGGGGGGAGGAATCAGAAGAGTCTGTGTTGCAGGGGATCATGGGGGGGTAGGAAAGAACGATTCCTTTAGCACTGGAGATGATAGAGGAGATGTCGGGAGAGGATGAGGGGGAGTGGCTGTCTGTTGCCAAGGCCACCACCTGAGGCACCAGCCTTTCCTGTATTAAAGGTCAGACTGGTTGTAATTAGGAAAGTAAAAACACAACAACTGCAGGCTCCTCAGAGGGAGGAGATGCCCCCTCCCCAGGTTGTGGAACACGCCGTGCAATGCCTCTGTACCCAGGATGAGCTGGTGGACATGAGCGTCCAGGATCGGCAGAAGCCATCAGAAGCTCTGCCTACATGGCTTTTGTGTCTCCAGGATATGGGGGTAGAAAACATTGCTATGTCAGGTTCTGAAATGAGTATACTGGCTTCAATGACAACTCACCCTTCTCTCCAGCAACAGTTGCAAAGTTCCAGTCACACCTCAGGGAATTGGATGCATTTGGATTGGATGACAGCAGTCATCAGGGCAGTTTGGCCTAATCAGGGTGATCTATCAAACTTACACACAAGCTGGAAAATGTATGCAGAGCTACAACAGGTGTTACAGGAGCTGGGCATGAAAAACATCATCTATAATATGAACCCCCAGGGCCCTGATGAGGAATTGTTCACCATAGGAATGAGAAATCTGATGCCCCATACAGCTCCCCCATCTCTCTTTGGGTCCCTACTGACTATTCTTTTCCCCCACATAGGGCAACCCATAAGTGAGGCTACTCATGCTTCATCAGATCGGAGGGAGGTTGAAACAAGAGAATGGAAGGAAGTACAGGCTATGACTGAAAAGAGAGGTGCAATGGGCCCCGTGAAGGTCTCAAGGACCCAGATGTGGGTTGATTTAATAAAGACTAGGGTAGTGAAAGAAAAACTTGGTGGACAGCCCAATAGGATCTTGTTAAAACTGTGGCACCAATTAAAGCCAGAGCAGCAGTTCCAGCCTCTGAGGTCCAGGACATGGAAGCCGGAGGCAAAGCCCCATGTCTGTCCTGTGTCTCTGAAACACTTCCTGGGTGAAAGTATTCAGGATCCGCCTAGGCTTTCAACCCCACAGGAGGACGATTGGGTGTCGCGGTTCGACTGAGGAGAGTGTCAAGGCCCCCACCTTGTGGGATGTGGTGGGACCAGAGGCCACACGTAGAATTAGCAATTGATTGGACCCCTGTGAATGTACAATGTGTTTTGGCAGTGGTGGACACAGGAGCTGAATATTCTCTGGCTTATGGCAATCCTGAGCATTTTCCTGGGACTCCTGCTCTGACAGGTAGCTATGTGGGTAAGGAAATTAGAGTGAAGAAAGCCCAAATCCCATTGAGGATAGGTATTTACCCCCAAAGGAGTTTACTGTGTACATTCCTCCCATCCCAGAAAATATTTTGGGGGTCGATATCCTGCAGGGCCTGTGGTTATAGACCACTACAGGTGAGTTCAGACTGAGTGTACATGTGGTAAAGGCAGTTCGAAGGAGACATGCTAACCACTCGCCTGTAGCTCTACCTGCACACCCCCTTTGTATGTTGCTGTCCCCTCTATAGAAGCCCTTATGGACACACCACCATGAACTAGGGATGTATCATTATGTTGTGGACCTAATGCTTTCTTCTCTATTGACATAGCACAGGAAAGTCAGGAACAGTTTGCCTTCATGAGGTCATTCACTGTCCTTCCACAGGGATAACTCTATAGTCCCACCAATAGGCCCAAGACTGGCCACATGGAATAAACCACAAACGGTGCAACTGTATCACTACATTGATGATATTATGCTCACGTCTGATTGTCTTGCAGATTTAGAAGGGACAGTTCCTAGACTGCTGCAACATCTACAGGAGAAAGGATAGGCTGTGAACAGCACCAAGGTTCAGGGACCTGGTTTGTCTGTAAAATTCTTTGGGTTTGTGTGATTGGGTAAGTCTAAAGTTATTCCTGAAGCAGTCATGGACAAGGTCCGGTCTGTCCCTACTCCTACCACTGTGGCAGAGTTTTTAGGTCTTTTAGGCTACTGAAGAGTGTTTATCCTGCACTTGGCACAAATTCTGAAGCCCTTGTACTGGTTAGTACAAAAGGTGGGACTGGGATGACTCATGTCCAGATGCCTTTACTGCTGCTAAGCAAGCAGTCAAGGCCATAAAGGCCTTGAGTGTAATGGACTCATCAAGGCCCTGTGAGCTAGATGTTCATGTAACCAAAGATGGTTATCAATGGGGTATTTGGCAGCAGCTTGAATGGACATGCCAAACTACTGGATTCTTCTCACAGTCATGGAAAGGGGCAGAAGTCCGGTATACCCTGATAGAGAAGCAACTGGCTGCTGTGTACCATGCCTTGCTGGCTACAGTGCCCATCCCTGTAACAGCTCCGACAAAAGTTGTAATCACCTATGAGAGTGAGTGCAAAACTGGACCCAAAAACCAAGGAGGGGCGTGGTACAGATGCCTACACTGGTGAAATGGGGTGCATATTTACAGCAGCATACTGCCCTCTCTATTAGCCCCTTAAGTGGAGAACTCCAACACTTATTGGGGCCAGTGATGTATACCAGTGGAAAGCAGGAAGAACTTGTTTTTGAGTCATTGGTAGCCAAGAGTTCTTATCAGGAGGGGGAAGCCCCTATACCTGAAGGTGCTTGGTATACAGATGGCTCCAGTCATGGGCAGACCCCAAAGGGGAGGGCTGTGACTTTCCATACTAAGACTGTGACAATATGGTTAGAGGATGGAGAGGGGAAGAGCAGCCACTGTGCTGAATTGCAGGCAGTATGGCTCGTGATCATCCAGGAGCCCTCCCCTATAGTTGTCTGCACTGACAGCTGGGGTGTCTATTAGGGCTTGATCCTGTGGCTACTGACATGGTACCATGCCAACTGGATGGTTGGTCACTTGCCCCTTTGAGGGCAAGAGTTGTGTCAAGAGCTATTGGTCTCTGGTCAGAGTAAGACAGTTACTGCATATCATGTGACTGTCCATTTGCCTTTGGCATCCCCAAGGAATGAGGAAGCAGACACATTGGCCCTCTGATGTAGCCCAATGGTTGCATCAGCATTTGTTGCACACAGGGCAAAAGACAATGTGGGCTGTAGCCCATTGGTGGGGCTTGCTGTAGGACGAGATCCCATCCCTGCCACTATCCTATCACAGGACTGCTCTCTTGCATGCATCCTACTGATGGACAAGATTTGCCTATGCTGGTGTCATTAAAACATGTATCTTATTGCCCTTAAGGGTACTGTCTTCTACAGTCCCTGGGGCCTGGACATGTCCTCTGGCTGCAGCTGCCTTGTGATGATAGCTCTGCTCTCCCTACCTGTTCAGCTACTAACTTCCTGTGGAATGGACGAGTTATGGACTTAATCTGCCTAGGACTTTGAACCTATCTGAATCTTCTGGCTTGATCATTTTCATGATTTTATTGCTGTTGCTATTGCATGTTATTAGTCTGGTTACAATACTCCAGTTTTCTGACACAGGGGCCATTGTGGGTGATGGGGAACAAGTAGATTGTAAGGTGAGATTTCTGGAGGGGTGGGTTGTGGGTAAAATTGCAATATTTCCAGAATCTCTTGCCTGGTTTTAGTGCATCTCTATATAATAGGTGTTTCCAAGGGGTGAGGTAGTCCATGTCCTTATCAATAGGTAATTACAAGGGCAAGCAAGGGATTATTTGGACCAGAGAGGTTGGGTGGGGATCTCTTTTTGTGCAGCCAGGTCAAGAGAGATGCAGGACAACTACTTGTAAGAAATAAATGCGTTTCTCCTACTTTCTTTCTCCCTTTGACTGATTCTGGTTTCAAAGGCATTTTGCCCCAGGATTTCCCCCTCAGAGTTACAATGGCCTCATAATAAATACAGAAAAATTCTTTCCAATGTCTACCATTTTATATCTCTAACCAGTATTGTATAATAACTGCCCATTTATATATATTTTTCCAACATTTGTCTTATGAAACTTGTAAATAATTGCCAAATGAGTGGAAACTGTTTTCATTTAATTTCCATGATTAGTAGTGATGTTGAATATCTTTTTATGTTGATTGACTATATATAATCCATCTGTAAATGGCTAATTTTTATTCATGTTGCATATTGTGCTTTTTTGTATTATTTGTTTGATTTCTTTACATATCCTGGGTACAAACCTTGTGTTATATATGTGGCTGTCTTTTAATTTTTAGGGTATCTTTTATTTTTCACATTTTAAAATTTTCAGAAATTGTGAACATATATGTATAATGACACTTAAGACACCACTTTGTTTCTTTGGATGCTGGTATCCCCCCTTAGGGAATGAATTTCTTGAAAGCAGCTGTGTTTTATTCATTTCCATAGCAACCAGTAAAGATCTTGGATTATTTGTAGCTTTTTAGTCAATATTTGTAGCATTTAATTGATGATAATTTGAAGCCACAGAGATGACAATGACTCTTAGAATAAAGAAATGAGTAAAGAAATATTACTGGAAAATCTATACACTATGAAATTCATTTATATCATTTGTAGTGAAAATCCCTTTCTGGAAACCCTAGGACAGTCACTCTGTCCTTTCAGGTTTTGATCTCAATCTTTCTCACAGGATTTCCTTCTTTATACTTTTTTTCTCAGAGTCTTTCTGAAAGACAAAGCTTCCCAAAACAGATTCCTCAGATAAGGCAGCTTCTCACATCCCCACCCAAGGTTGGCAGTTACACTGAGGTAATTTTTTATTTTAAAGCGCTCCAAATACCCTACTTTCCTATATTCTTTATTAGGAAAAAGCAAACAAACAAAATGGTGAAGAGAGCAGGGATGGGCAGCTAAACCTAGGCAACTGAATCTATCTCACAAACTCCTGTGGGATTATTTGTAGGAAACATACAAAAGGAGCACACAATCTTCCATTCAGGAACATGGCTGAAGAGATTCCCAAGAATGGGGAGGTCCTCACCCATTTAAACACAGAAATTATTGTGCTTAATAAAGCTCAGCTTCCTTTCTTATCCCATGCTACTATACAGTATTTTCATCACAGCTTTACCCAGCAAATGGAAAGAAAATGATAAACTTATGCCATGCCATGTTGAAGAAATGTAAAATGGAGACAGTCAAGGTAATAGCCATCATTTCTAAAGTTTAAAATATTTTTATTAATAAAATAGTATAATAATCAAACATAACACCAGGCACACACCTTGCCTGGATGCGACACAGGGATAGCCCCATCAGGCTAGAACAGAATAAACTCTAAGTGGCCATGCTGAGGATACTCTTGAGTATCTCCAGGTGCATAAAAGACTTGTATATGAGAGATTGCTCATGATCCTAGCCTCAAAGTCATGTCTCTGGAGCAAGAAGTACTATTGAGGAAAAACAGAGTGCTGCTCTAAAGCACTGAAATAATGAGGCACAAACATAAGTATTATAGAGACTAAAGCTTAATATACTGTTCTATAATTTCTTTAAACAAAGTAACAATGACAACTAGTCAGTTCCTTCACTGCAGGCTCCTTTCCCCAATACACATACACAGAGTCAGTTTCTGGCAGTGCTCTCTCAGTGTGACCTCCTGTAAAAAAACAGGGATGGGTACCACTAAGGATTCTCTTCCTTTCATTCTGGAATACAATGAAAACAGAACTGCATACAACATAATTATAAAGCAATGTCCAACACAACTACTTGTACTGACCCTGGGAAACTTCTACTGGAGGGGAAGGAGAGTTTATCAGGTAAAAAATTAGTCTCCCTCCCCCTGATTCCTACCCACCAGCAGAAAAGGAAATATAAGATGAAACCAGTGTTTGAAATCAAAGAAATCAAATCAAGATATATGCTGCCACTGGTTGAAATCGTATCCTCTTCCATCCCATTCCCATCCCATCCACCTCACCCCACTTCTTTCCAACATTAACTGCTCAGAGCACAGTAAATGGGGAAAGAGAAAAATGTAACCAGTGAAGTTGAACTAGCCAAAGTTTGAATGGCTCCGGAAAATTGCCTTTGTGCTTCTGAGAGGGTGATGTGTAATTTGGTCTAGGCAGAGTAAGGAAAGAGGAAGAATACAGCTTTTGAAGCAATGGATTTTGCCTACTTATTCCTTTAGGCCCTAATATGCTTTGAGTCTGGAAACAGAAAAGAATCTTATAGTTAATAATGAAGAGAATGTAGGGGGCAAGAAGAGAAGAAATAATAGTGCTTCCAGTGACTACTTTTCAATTACTTTTGTTACTGACTCAAAGTCAGCTCTTTATTACCTGGGATGTCTATTCCTCTCTTTTTTTCCTAGGGTAAATATAGGGTACTGTAATTATCATCATAGTGATGATCATAATACTTTGTTGCTCATTTAAGGATGTCCCATCATTTTTGCCAACATTCATTAATGAGAATCCTCACAACATTCCTGTGAGGTAGATATTTAGATCCTCATTTTACAGATGGGTTAACTGAGGCACAGAGAGGTGATATGACTTGCCTAAGGTCAGCCAAGTGAGAGACAGGAATATATGGAAGAGAGGTAATTTGGGGTAGTACCCCTACTATCAGAGAGCCATATTACCAGTGAGAAAAGAAAGTGCTAAGTCTTTCTTTCAGTTGGACATACCCACTTTCTTCTGTTTATCTCTATATAGGTATTAGTACACTGAGGAGGATAAATATTTTGCCTTGGTTTATTCAGTGTTAAGTCAATTCCCAATGGCTTGGTTCTTGATAAAACTTTTTTTAGGGCACAATAGATCCCAGGTTACCAGAACTCAGAAGAAATCTCTAATTCCCAAATTTTGCCAATTACTTTATTTCAAAGAACTGTTGGAGTTCTAAAAATGTTATTATCCTGTACATAAGCACTGCTGTTTCCCTCAAGTGTGCAGGTTAACAATTCAGATACTGCTATAAATGCACACTAGAATTGAACAATTAAGTAAATAGATGGCAGAGTGTGGGAGCCAGGTTTCTCACTGCTGGAATGAGAGGTTACAGATGAGCAAAGTGAAAGGCTATATGATGTGTATGGTAATGGACTGGAGTTGGAGACATCAGTATAAACTCATGTTTAGCTTAAAAATGACATGGAATATCATATATAGAAATATTTGTAGATATGTGTATATACATGGGTTAGTGTACACACATATATTTCCTTACTCTGTCAGCTGAGATGGCCTAAAGTACCACAGTAGCAACAAGCATACGTAAAATTTAGATCTTGGTTTCTAATATAATTCTCCATGAAAACAAAATGGAATTCTTTAAGAAATGGTTGATGATAGGAGTCAGCCAAAAAAATATACAAGATGAGCCTGTAACATCTCATAGTGCCAGAAAATAAGGATGTGCTAAAAAATGATGAGGGTGTGCAGAAAGACTTAAAAGTTAACCCAAAATAGTGTCCAATGGCCAAAGCTGGAATAATTTGAACAATGAAATAAAGTTCTGTTGGATTACAACCCGAAGTATAAAATAAATATCCATGAGTCTCTACTGATACAAGTAAATGATTATACAAATAAATGAGGGAGAAGAAACAAATCTCCCATGCACAAGAATTCTAAATAACTTACGTAGATATTCATCCTCAAGGATGTGATATATAACTCACCACTCTTTAAGGGTGGGCTGCACATAGTGATTTCCTTCCAAAGAGTATGGCATAAAGCAGGGAGAGGGGTAGAGTACTGAGGAAAAACTTGACAAATGCTATCTCAGCCAGGTGATCAAGTTTAACATCAAGAACATAAGTTATGTTAATATGATGTGATGAAAATTGCAGTTCACCTCTATAGTCTTCCTCCCAAAAACCCATAACCTCGGATTAATCATGAGATAAACATAAAACAAATCTCAACTGAGGAACATACTACTCAAAACTGACAAGTTTATGGGAAATAAGGAAAATCTGAGAAACTGTCACAACCAAGAGAAGCCTAAGGACATATGAGTACTAAATGTGATGTGGTATCTTGAATGTGATACTGGAAAAGAAAATGGATATTATGTAAAAACTAAGGAAATCTGAATAAAGTTTGGACTTTAGTTAATAATAATGCTTCGATATTACTTCATTAATTGTAACAAATATACCATATAAATGAAAGATGTTAATAATAGGGAAAACTGGATGCAGGGTATGGAAACTGTACTACTGTCACAATTTTTCTGTAAATCTAAAACTGTTCTGAAATTAAAAAAAATATATTTAAAAATAAGTTATTCTCACAAATTTTCTGTCTTGCCCATAATTCACTCCACCTAATTACCCAGCCACTTCGTAGTCTACATAGTTTTACCTGATATTTTTAATCATAATTATCAATTGTTATGTTTAACTGCCAATCATCTACAAATGGAGGAATTCCATTGCAACAAATCCCAGGATATTATCAAACCCTATTGAACAAGGCCATTTGCCATGCACTAGGCAACTGTTTGCATAAAGGTGAACTGCTTTTTGCTAGCATAAGCACAGCAAATTCAATTAATCTCAAATACTACCTAAGAGTGACAATTCCTTTCTATCTCATTGTCTATTTAGACAAGTTTTATATGCTTTGGTGCAGTATTGTACTGTACTGTATGTGAATTTCTGTACTCTATAAAATACTAAGAATTTTAACATATTTCTTAAAAAAAGGAAATAATTGGAAGGATTTTGTTGTTATTTGGAGGGGAGAGGGCATGAAGAATAGGATTAAAACTGTTTCTTGACTACAGACAATGAATAAAGCATTAACAAAGTCCCTCGTTATTTTGCATGAAAAATTTTGAACACAGGCTTGGGATGTCAGTGATACCAATATTTGTAATCCTAATTTGATCAACCTAGTAGTACAACAGTATGTTTGATAGCCTTTATTTATAAATAGATATGTTCTAATGCAAAAGATCCTGAGGTCTGAGGGGCACAGGTCAGTTATGAACTCTGGAAAAGGAGTCTCAAGATCCAAACTCTGGGGAAAATGAGTAAGCCCTTGAACTGCACTGTGAAATGCCACATCAACTGTTCAGTGACAAGTTTAAATCTATGTATGATGGTAATTCACCTTTAAAAATCTTATAGCTACATAGAAATCCCCTTTAACAGACCGGTCCTTGATATTTCCTAGTGCTTAAGCAATTGGTTTATAGTGTGGAACTTGTACACCAAAAGTCAGGGAAAAGCCTATATCAAAATAACGATGATAATAGTAAAAGTCCACATGTCATTTTGAAAAATACAGACAGTCCTTGAACTTATGAAGGTTTATGGTCTGGAAAGACATTGTAAGTTTAAATGAGGTAAATCAAATCTGAGATAATATACAGTGTTACAAAGAAAAATTGTGTGCCTAATATTATATGTCAATGACCACAAGCACATTATACTTAATATTTAATCAGCCATAAATGATTTGTGAGTAGTCTAGTTTGCTAAAGAATAACATATACATAAAATTGGACAAATACTACAACCAATGATGTAAAATTTTCTTTAGTTTGTTTTAATGTGATCCCTGGGAGAATAGGTATGGTCTATAATACCTTAAGGAACCATCTGGGGAAATAATCTGACTCATTTGTCTCATCTCTAAAATATGAATGATTGGTAAGACTAGACGGTTAATAGGATACCTTCTCAGTGCTAGAGTTCTATGATTTAGTCAGAATGGATACCCTTTGGAGGTAGTAGCCTAAAGCATTCAAGGAGGGAATGGTTGAAAATTTGCCAAGGAAAAGGGACTCAATATGAAGACAACCTTTGGGATGGAGGCTGAATCCAAAACCAAGTGATTCAAAGCCCACTCCCCCACCCTTCAGAGAGGAAATATGCCATGTGGAGGTAGATCTGAGGTCCAGGGCCTGGAACAGAGGATTTTATGTCCCAGAAACTATGATGAAACAGTCTGGGCAACCAAATATGTATGTTACACAATCTGCTCTCATGGCTAAAGGAAATGGCTTAGGTGTTCACAGCAGTTGCAGAAAATAAAATTTGTGTGTGTGTGTGTCATTTCTCACTAAATGCTTCTTATATTTCATTTGAAACAAGGAATACATACTGATAATGCCAAGGAATGAAATTTTTTTTCTTCAAACCCCTCACCTCTGCATAATATGGCCCCAGTGTGTGATTTGTTATCATGCAATTTGCTCCTAACAGTTGCTTTATGTAAACAAAAGAATAAATAGTACATTGTAGCCACTTAAAGACACTTCCTCAACAGGTTGCCATTTGAATGAGGTTTGATTACAGCACTTTTGATATCCTAGCTAAATCAAAGTCCCCCTCTATTTGTTTTCAGGATCATCCTGGTTCTGCTTGTTTCTATCACTGCCTAACATACTCTCCTGGAACACTTTTATCCCTACTGGCATGTCAATGTGTTTTGTGAATATATGTCCAAATTTAACCTAATAAAGTATGTAATTGTGCAGGAAGATATTTAATCCTGAAGAAAGAGGAGGAAGAAGAGGAAGAGGAGAAGGACCAGGTTTCTTTCATTCTCTTTGAAGTACTTAGGAAGCAGAAGCACCAGCACCATCTGAAAACCAACTGTAAGAACAAATAGGTTTGGATTTACAAAATCTTTGAGTTTCATATAAGACTCAGCTAAAATCACCGAGAATGTGCCCTATACTCAGGACCCAGATCCTTGTAAGCTCTTACTAACCAACAATATTGTTATACCTTCTACTGTCTAAGAACTTGAAAAAAATGTCATTTTAGGAGACTACCAACCACTTTTCAGTACTTATTAAAAAAATATGGATATGAATTCTAGAAAACAAGAGAAAAAATAGGGAAAAAAGCAGCGTGTGTTTGTTCACAGCCTTGAGTTTGATTCCTGTGTTGTTATTGTAGGAAAGTGTCCTATCTCAGAGCATGAATGGGCATGGGAGGGTGTGGGGGGGCAACCATGGGTGCCACACTGAAATTCAACCCTTGGGGAGGTTGAAAAAATTGGGGACTGTACAATGGGGAGGTGAAGGTGGAATATGAGGAGATCCCATGGAAAACTAGCTGTATTTTTCTACAGTCTCATCAACCTGGCTCAGTGTGCTGCTCCAAGCCCATTTCAGAAGCAAGCTGAAGTCAAAAAGGAAAAGATGGTCATGACCTCAGCACACACAGAAAGAGACCAGAGCATATCTTCTAGTGCTGTTTGTGTTTCTCACATGGTGTCATGGCGTCGGCGGTGCAGGGACAGGTGGTCAGAGCGAGAAAAGCTACGGTTGCAGTCTGTGCACCTGAAGGGTTTGATGCCTGTGTGCTTGCGGAAATGGCGGGTGAGTTCATCTGAGCGAGCAAATTTCCAGGAGCAGCCATCCCAGGTACATTTATAAGGTTTCTCTCCTAAAAAAGGGAATATGAAAAAACAAAAGGGGTTCAGAGAAGAGACACTGAAAAGATAACAGAGTACATAACCTTTTATCAAGGCTTCAGTCAAAAGGTGAGGCAATCACTTTGAGGACATATTTTCATTCATCTTTACAGAAGTACTAAAGAGAAGCCCAGATGGTAGAGTGAAAAGCACATAGGCTCTGGTTCAAACAGGCCTTTGATTGGATCCTGGCTCTACTACATACTATCTGTGTGACATGAAATAAGTTATTTCTCCTTGGCTGAGTCTGGTTTCTCATCTCTAAACGGAGATAAAAATACCTTACAGGTTTGTTTGAAATATTTTTTTTAAAACAGCTAGTAAATGATAAAACTGGGATCTAAACCCAAGTCTTTGTCACTATCCAGTGTACCACACTGCAGTAACCATATCCTCCCAACAAACAGTATAAAATAGAGCCATACACACAGGAAGAATGTATGATTCACTAGAATGGACCATCAGCTAAGGCTATAGGCCTTCTTCTGTGTAAGGTAAAAAATTCAAGGGCATGGAACAGGGTGAGGAGAAGAGTCAAGTCCAACTTTTTGAAATAGCTCTATGCTCAGTATGTCTGTTTGCATCTGGGTTATATATGGAATATGTATGTTCCAGATAAAATCTAAATGAAAAAAAAGTAGTATAAGAAACATTAATACAGTATGACCCTATTATTGTATATGTATCACACAACACATACTTATACACTCAGAATAAAGGTAAATCAATGCACTTAAATGTAAATTATGAGAATAATTAACAGTGAGCAAATATCTGGAAAGTGAGGGTGAGAATGATGAAAGAGGACTTTTCCTTTTTACTTTTCACCTTTCTGTATTGTTTGAATGTTTTAAAATTTACGATGATGTATTTCATAATCAATTTTTTCAATCAGAAGGAAAGAAGCTATATGAGCAAAAATAAATATTAACTATGATTAAGTCTAGGGCATAAGATTAGAGTAATGTTTGTTTTCTAAATGTGTTTCTCTATTTTTCATCTTCTATATGAGCATGTATTATTTCATAATAATAAACAAGCAATAATGCAGACAAAATGCATTGGTATTCTAATGGTCTCCTTTTCTCTGGCTTTTTCTCCAATTCCTCCATATAAAATTTCCAGAGTATTTAATTTTATGCTGCTCTAAATTCTGGTGGCAATCTCGTTTGTACATACTATTCTTCAGCTTACTTCTTACCACCTACAAATCCTCCCAACTGTTTACTAATTAACTATACAGCCCTCAAATAATGGGCAACAGAATGGAATTTACTCTGACTTACAGTTTTGGACCATATCCAGGCAACCATTTGAGGATGAAAGATGTCAATTACCAATAATTTCAAATTCAGAAATTGCTGCATTAGCTGCTAAGAACGAGACAGAATTGGATGTATTGAGAGAAAAAGGTGGCCAATGAAAAGCAAAAGTTACTGAATGAATGGCTACACACACACACACACACACACACACACACACCGATCCTATTTATGCTTTCTGAACCTCTGTGTCTCTTTGTCTCTGTGTCTCTGTTTCTCCCCTACCCACCTCTCACAGTCACCAACACACACACATACATACACACACACCACACAAAGAGAAACATTCTGGAAGACTACAGAGCAAATTATGAACAGTGGGGAGGAGAATGAGACTTCAGACAGTGCTGAGCATATGTAAATGGGATTTTCACTTTTTGGCCTATTTACTTCTAGCCCATCTCCACACTTCCCAACTGTCACATTAGTATGTTTTCTTGCAATCTCTCAAGAATTTTGCCTAAGAATTCCTATTTTCTCTATACTCAAACGAAGAAAATTTTACTTGTAAAGAAGTGACACCCTGTGGCGATTGAAGCTCTTTGCTAGAATACATAGATCACTGTCCAGGAATTCAGTAAGGAAACCGATTTTCCTATTTCAAAAGCAGTTACCTTTTATTACAATTAAAGCTCCTGTTTGTGCCAATGCACTTCATACAATACAACTCATGACTTCTATTAATATATCATCTAAGTTGAAGAACAAAACATACATAGGGAAAATAATTCATAATATAAAGTATACATATTAACTACATCACATAGTCAAGTGTGATATAAGTTCCAATGCTAGATAATAATCTGTGGGTTGGTATGAAGGCATTGAGCTAGAGGTATGGTTTTAGGTTTTTAGATAGGTGGAACAGAAGGCAAAAAGCAACCTAGTCAGTTGCAGAATTGGGTTGATAACGCAGTACAGTCAATGATGCATAGGGTCAGAGCCATTTTGAAGCATGGCATATCTTTACAGGAGTGCTATGAGATGGCCTCTATTATGAAGGGTAATGACATAAAAAGAACAGTGATAATAGTCTGCCTGAGGTATAGGCAGAGGAGTACATTGACTACAAGTAATTTTAAAAAATAATAAAATAGACTAAAAGTTAGTTTGCTCTTTGTTTTCACCATTTTCCAATTATAAACAATGTCAATGATAAAATACTCTTTTTCCTGCTACAGCTCCCACTGCCCTCTTTCTCTTGGTACACCATTGCCAGGCAATGGTTAGGGAGAGTGGGTACACTAAAAAATTTTGAACGCAAGAGTGACTTGATCAAATTTGTACATTGAAATGATCTAGCTATAGTATGTGAAATGGCTTACAATGAATAGGAGGCTACTCGGGTAACCCTACTTATCTGGCACATAAAGAATATATGCAAATTAATTATTTATAATTCAATCAGGTGTACAAATTAAGTATTTATAATTCAATTCAGATGAATTAATCAAGAGTATATGTAATAGGAGATTCAAATAAATCAAATCAGAAGTGAGAGAAGAGACATTACAATGGATGCCTCAGAAATAAAAAGGATTAAAGGAACAACTATATGCCAACAAACTAGATAACTTAAAAGAAATGGGTAAATTCCAAGGAACATACAACCTACCAAAACTGAGTCAAATAAGAAATAGGAAGCCTGGGCAGACCAATAACAAATAAAGAAATTGAATTAAGAATAAAAAATCTCCAAACAAACAGTACATTAAAGGGATAATATACCATGACCAAGTTGGTTTTACTACTAGTGTAATGCAAGAATGGTTCAACATAATCAAATCGATTGATGTGATACAACATGCTAACAAAATTCAACAAAATCCATATGATCATCTTAATAGATGCATAAAAGCACCGACAAAGTTCAACATCCATTCATAATTAAAACTCTTAACAAAACAGATATGTAAGGAATTTATCCCAACACAATAAAAGCTATATATGACAAACCCACAACTAACATAATCATAAATAGAGAAATACTGAAAGCCTTCTCCCTAAGATCCAGTATAAGACAAGGATGCCCACTCTTTCCATTTCTTTACAACATAACATTCAAATCAGAAAGGAAGAAGTAAAATTATCTCTATTTGTAGATGACATGATCACATACATAGAAAGCCTTAAAGAAAAAACAAAAAACCCTGTTAGACTAAATAATTATTAAACACTAATTAAATCATTCAGTAAACTTGCAATATATGAAATCAACATATAAAAATAAATCACATTTCTATACACAAACAATGAAGTATATGAAAAGGAAATCAAGAAAACAATCCTACTCACAGTAGCCACAGAAGAAAAATAATACTTAGGAATAAATTTAATTAGGTGAGGGATTTGTACACAATATTATAAAACACTGATACAGAAAATTAAAGGTGACAGATAAATGAAAAGATATTCCATGTTCATGGATTGGAAAGATTAATATTGTCAAAATATCCATAATAGTCAAAGTGATCCACAGATTCAATACAATTCCTATCAAAATCCCATTGGTATTCCTTACAGAAATAGAGAAAACAATCCTAAAATTTATATGGAACCACAAAAACCCTGAAAAGGCAAAGCAATTTTGAGCAAAAAGAACAAAGATAGAGGCCTCACACTTCCTAATTTAAAACCATATTACAAAGCTACAGTAATCAAAACAGTATAGTAATGACATAAAACACACATACAGACCAAAGGAATAGAATAGAGCTCAGACATAAATACACACATCTATAGTCAATTGATCACCAGTAACATGCAAATAATAAACAATGGGGAACGGGTAGTCTTCAGTGAATGGTGTTGGGAAAAGTGGATATTTACATGGAGAAGAATGAAATTGGACCTTATCTCACATCATATACAAAAGCCAACACAAAATTGATTATGGACTTAAACATAAAATCTGAAACCATAAAACTACTAGAAGAAAACAGGGGGAAAACTTCTTGACATTGGTTTGTGCAACCATTTTTTGCATATGGCACCAAAAGCACAGGAAACAAAGCAAAAATAGGAAAATGGTATTCTATCAAACTGAAAAACTTCTGCACAGCAAAAGAAACAATCAACAGAGTGAAAAGAGAACCTATGGAATGGGAGAAAATATTTGCAAACCCCATATCTTATATGGGGTTAATATATAAAATAAAAGAATTCATAAAACTAAACAACAAAAGCAAACCAATTTAAAAATTGACAAAGAAATTGAATAGACATTTCTTCAAAGAAGGCATGCAAAGGTCAACAGGCATATGAAAAAGCTAACAGGTATATGCTCAACTTCACTAATCATCAAGGAAATGCCAATCCAAATCATAATGAGATATCAGCTCACATCTGTTAGAATGGCTAGTATGAGAAACACTAAAGATAGCAAGTGCTGGAGAAGATGTGGAAAAAAGGGAATCTTTTTACACTTTTGGTGGGAATGTAAATTGGAACAGCCACTATGGATAACAGTATGGAGATTTCTCAAAAAATGTAACATAGAACTACCATATGATCCAGTATTCCCACATCTGGGTATATATCCAAAAGAAATGAAGTCAGTATCTCAAAGAAATAGCTGCAGTCCCATGTTCACTGCAGCATTATTCACAATGAACAAGATATGAAAACAACCAAAGTGTCTGTTGATGGATAAATGGATAAAGGAGATGTGTTACATATATGTATATATATATACACACACACACACACACACACACACAATGGAATATGTTTCAGTCTTAAAAAAAGAAGGAAATCCTGCTATTTGTAATCCCATGGAGGAACCTAGAAGACATTATGCTAAGTGAAATAAGCCAGATTCAAAAAGACAAATACTGCATGATCTCATGCAGTATGTGTAATAGGAAAATGTCAAATTCCTTTAAGCAGAGTACAGAATGGTGATTGCCAGGGGCTGGGGGTTGGGGTGTAGGAAGAAATATTAGTCAAGTGGTACAAAGTCCCAGCTTTGCAAGATAAATAATTACAGAAAATCTAATGTACAACAATGTGATTATAGTTAACAATATTGGACTGTTTACTTGAAATTTGCTAAGAGGGTGGATCCTAGGTGTTCTCACTACTAAAAAAAAGGGGTAACTATGTGAGGTGATAGATATGTTATTTAGCTTGATTGTCATGAATATTTCACAATGTATACATGTATCATATCACCAAATTGAATATCAGAAATATACACAATTTTTAATTGTAAGCTATAACAGAGGAAAAGAGAATAAATTAAGACAAAAAGCCTAAGGAGGTGGCAGCAAGACTGGAATTGAAAGAACATTAACAATAGCTAACATTTATTGAGTGTTTACTCTATGTCAAATACTATTCTAAGTGTTTTATACTATTATTATTCCCCAATAAAAACACTGAGGAAAAGAAAGGTGAAGTAACATTCAGCTAATGAGTGGTATACTGAGATGTCAAATTCAGACAGTGTAGTTTCACAATATATGCTCTTGGCCAGTAGGTCTACATCCTCAATAAAAGAGCCATTTGATGAAAGAAATAATAGAACTTTAGAAACAACTGAGGGCATAAGAGAATGTTAAAGATAAATTTTGTGCCTGGATTAATGGGTGATATCATTACAAAAATTAGGGCTTGACAGTATGTTTAATGGAAATTCTTATATCTGTATTTCCTGCTTTGTATGATTTTAAGCTCAGAGGAGATGAATGGCTGCATTTCAGCTAGAGGTGGTATCCAGATAAACAAGTGTCTCATAGCTCTCTGCTGAAAGAATATGTACCAGAAATAGAGATATTCTCTGGGACCACTTGCAGTGAACCCCAATCTTAGGAAGGCAATGAAGTAAGCATTTCTGAAGCTTCCTTATATTTAAAAACCCTGCAGGATGCCATCAAAAGAGAAAAGTATACCTAGGTTTCATACTAAACTTTGATTCCAAGGGACTTTTCCCACTTACTAACAGTGTGACCTTGGCAAACTATCTCTGTAAATGGCACCTCCATCCATCCATTTAGCACAAAACAGAAATCTGAGGTTTCAGTGTACCCTCAATCATCAATATACTTCCTTCTCTCTACATCCACTCCTAACATCCCTAGCTAGGCTCTTATCATTTTTTGCATGGATCACTACAATAGCCTCTTAAGTGGTCTTCTTCCACCCTTGTACCTCAATGCTTCCACCACCAACCACTACACTAAATATGCCTAGCTATGCTGGACTTCAGTCAGTTATCAGAACAAGGCAAGTTTATTCCCATCTCACAGATCTTGTACTCTGCCTAGTCAAGAACACTCTTCCCTCAAGTTTTTTACACAGCTGGCTCCTTCTCATAATGATTATGTTATTCAGTGTATGCACCTTGTTTAGATCCTGATTTGAACAAACTTTTAAAAAAACATTTATTAGACAACTGGGGAATTTGATATTAAGGAAATTTTCTGTGCTAGTAATATTGTGCTTATTTTTAAACATCTTTGTCTTTTAAAGACATATTCTAAAGTATTTATGACTAAGCTAATATATCTGGAGTTTGCTTCAAAATAATAGAGTGAGGAGTGGGTAAGTCAGTAGGGGTGTAGAAAAACATAACTGGCTATATACTGATATAATTGTTAAAGTTGGGTGCAGGGTAGATGTGATTCCAGTAAATTTAGGTTTAAATATTTAAATATGTGTGTGTGTGTATATACAATGTGTATATATACACAAAAACACACATACTCTATATATATTCAGTAGAATTAGCCTCTCTCCTACATGGAGGAGAAGCAGACAAAACATCAGTAAATAAGAAGAGTGTCATGGGAATGATGTGATAATGCAGTCTGGAAATCAGTTACCTGTTCATAGCCTCAAGACACACAACTAGTACTGTGGGTCCTTGTATACAAATCCTAATACAGCAAATGTAACACAATATATTTTTACAAGAAAGGGGGTCCCCTTTTTTCCAGAGTGTCCAAGCCTCAATTTTGAGCAGCTGATGATTGGCGAGGAGTATCCAAGGCAGAGGGTAAAAAGTGATGACTGACAATCTATATCTGGCCCATAGGCAGGTTTCTTTGAATCCATGGTGTTATGAAAAATTTTTAATTAGATGCCAACATTCAAAATCTAGGACATTTCACATAAAAATCTTGATTTTATGCTTTTCTTTAAATTTGAGAGATTTGGTAATACTTAGTTGGAGTTGAGTGATAATTCTACTTCAGATGGGAAAGGTGCCATCCACTTTGGCACAATCCCCACCAGGTCTGTTTTACTTATGTTTTCTGGTGTGAAAAAAGGTATATTATAGGTTGGTGGATGGTACTGAGCTCTAACAGCCTGCTTTAATTTCTTTGTGTCAAGACTTTCTTCTCTTCCTATCTCTCAGAGACTCTACGTGTGTTTGTATGTATGTTAGGGGTGGGGTGGAAGTGAGCACACCTGTATGGATTCTGCGGTGAGCTTTCAGGTGAGAGCTTTTGGTGTATACTTTGCTGCATCCTGCAAAATCACATTGGTGAATCCGTCTTCTCTTCAGGTCAAGAGACTCTTCTCCCTGCATTTGGGTCATTGCTGCTGGTCTGAGCATAAAAACAGAGATAGGGCCAGAGAATGATTTTAAAGTGTAAGCTAAATAAATGGACTTCCATATAGTGGGAACATCTCATCCATGCATTTAATATATGTAAATTGAACACAAGGCTCCCAAGAGAAGAAAAAATTGAAATAATTCTGGTAATTCCCTCAATTTGGCTGTTCTGTTCAGTAAGTTCTGCTCCCAGGAGGTGGTAATATTTCACTGGGTGATTTCTGTTCCCATACAGTGTGAGCATTTCACTCTAATAAGTCTCATTCTTGTGTTTAAAGAATTGTGTTTTTCATACAACATGGTTGCTAAAACACAAGCTAACTACATTGTTAGTTCTAGCACTGGAAAACAAGGCTGCTTTAAACTTACAGAGAGAAACAACATGCAACTGTACTTTATAGGAAAGTACATATATTTCAAGGGTAAAATTAATGATCTACAATTAGGCCTTAACACTGCCATAACATGCATGTACATGGACATGTGTGCACACAAACTCATACCTTTGCTGGGAAGGCAGTCTACCTATATTTTGTTGTCCTCAAATTCTTACTATCATGTCTGAGAACCCGTTCCACTTCTAGCACAGACACACACATATATACACAGAGATAGACCTGAAATAAAGACAAATGTACTCACTCTCGATGTCGTCCCTGAATACCCTGTAAGGCTGAGGATCCACTCTCAATTGCACTCTCCTCACTGTCACTTGGGATGTCCAGCGGAGACATGGAGGTAGGGTCAACTTTCACTAAAAGCAAGGAAAAGGTACAGCGTGGGCTACAAATATATGTGCTTCAGTAGTCATTTTCAGGACTTCCAATTTAGCCCACAATGAGAGATAGCAACAAGATAGAGAAATAAAATGCAAAGATGGAAGAAGTGTATTTGTGTGGAAGGAAGAGAAGAACATTTACAATTTAGTATAGCAAGGAACAGAAATTCCTTTGAGGGGAGGGCAATAAGAAACATTCTGATGCCATTAGAATGAGCTTCTTCTCTAGGATAGCAAGATATGGGTTGCTCTAGGGTAGGGTCTGAGTATGATTCAACTCTACCTCCAAACTCCAGAACAGGGTCTACTGAAAAGCCTGGCTCAATGAGTGTTTGTTGAATTGAATCCTATGAATAGTTCCTTGGTTGTCCTAATATCAATGCCTAGGCTCACCCCAGAGGTGAAAATATCTCCTTTGGCTTTTGTGCTCCTAAATGGAAATGAGTCAATGAAGTGGAACACATACCTAGTACCTACCTGGTGGGTGCTTGAGATATGTTAGCATCCTTCCCTTCCAAATAATGTCGGAAGAAACTCTTAATTATATCACCTACTGATGCTTGTGATGCCTAATTTAACTCAATCAGGTGGTCAGTGGTCTCCTAGGTCTAGTGAAAGCTCCAAAATTTCTGTGTAGAAGAAACTTAGGGTGACACTAAAGTTGGGGGGGTATTTGATTAGTGCAGTTGCCTTTACACATTGATTGTGTGTCATTCACTGAAACATTTTAAGCATGCATCTCATATGTATGTGTGTCTCTCTGTATGTGTGTGTGCATAATATAAATGCACTAGAATCCTGAAATGTTGTGTACCTAATGAAAACTAAACAAAAAATAACATGTAAAGGGTGAGAAAATAGAAATAGAATTTTGATACTCTCTTTTTGAGTTCCAGTTGTTTGTGTGCTCCCACCACCCCCTAAGATATAACCATACCATTTTGGAGACCACTGGGATAATAGTCTCAGCTTGAAAGTACATTGAACAGTTTTAAAATTTATTCTGTTTATAGTGGTTCTGGTGGACTGATGGATATTATGGGGGGAATATAAAGGCCTGATGATAAATTGATATCATCAAATTTACATACAGGGAATTTTGTTTTCCCATTTCCTTTTTGTTTGTCTTTCTCTCCCTAAATGGAAGTTGATAACACTATTTTAATTAACACCCTCAGGGGATCTCAAAAACAAGATTGAACACTTATCATTACCACAGTTAACTACTAGTCTATGATGCCATTTTTATTCAAAGGAATACTGCAGTTTCAGCAACTCGATGCTTAGTATGTTGTTTCTCAGTCTCCTATATTAAGTGATGGAATGATTACAATGCATTGAATTTCAAAGGTACAAAGCTCTTAGTTTTATCTACACTGAGCTGAAGTCTGGTTCCTAGTCATTTCTAACCATATAGCTCCCCTTTGGTTTTTTAAATTCATGCTATTTAATCATCTCCTCATTTGACATAGGTTTTAATCTTCTCATCATCCTAATCTCTCTCCTCTAACTATACCCTAATTTTCCAGCACCCTTCCTAAGATACAACATCCAAAATTTATTATAATTCTACAGATGTATGGAAACAAAATATCTTGAACCAATTCAGATGCCATATAATTTTCTTTGATCTTTCCCAATTACAAACTAAAGTTTATAGACCAGCAGGAGGGGAACTGGGTGGCTGGGGGATACTGGTGACTTAATTTATACCTTTATGAATTCTAAACTTATTTTAAAATATAAATAGGGAAAATTATAGCATGTGAACTCTCTCCTGGACAAATTTTCAAGTTTGTTCATCAAATTATCTGTTGCAAGACATCTACTATCTATCACTGTGTTAGGTTCTCTGGAGACACACAAAGAGAAATAAGATAGTGATGTCCTTGAGGAAATTACAATTCACTTGTAAAGAATGCCCATACACTTGTGATATAAGCAAGCAAAAAAGTAAAGTAGAGGGTGATAGATGTCAAATGAGGGGGAATACAGGGAAGATGGCAATATTTCAAAGAAGATTATTTTACCAGTAGGGAAAAGGAAAGGTATGGTATAGGGAGAGCCTGGAGTTAAGGGTGGCTAAGTGTGTAAGGCTAGAAATACTCTTAAGTTTTCCAACAAAGCATTCCTAATGGCATAGAAGAATAAATATATTCTCCTGGAAATTGCCAAGGTAGGTGTCTTAGTAAGCTTAAAATTATTTTTGAAGTGTGTGTTTTATCTTAAAAGCTTATTCAAATTTATCTTTAATAAAATCATATTTTAAAATATAAAATGTTTATATTACATCAGATAATCTAGAGGTTACAGGAAGTTACATAGTATTTCACCCAAGGATATGCATATCCCAATTTGAGAAGATGGGTCTAAACAAGAGTCATTTTACATTCTTAATCATTGAAGAGACATGATAAAAATAGTGTTTATGAAATATTACTCTTGAGGCTGTGTGAAAGAATACTTGGAGAGTGTGAAAAGAGATAAGAGATAGGATGACAAAAAAATTTAGATGGAAAAAGTGAGGCCCAGAAAAGGGGCACCTTGATGCTCACCTGATCCAGCATTTTTGCCATCTCCTCCAATGAGTGGGACTGTAATGGCTGATGAGCCCCCATCTGCAGGCAAAGTAGTATACACCATGGGCAGTGACTGTACCACCACTGGGATAGTCTTCAGGCCTCCCATCTTATTTGGCAGACTGACTGAGGGGATGGTGTGAATCACATGTAAGATCTGCTGGCCACCAGTGCCCTGAGAGGAGGCCAGGATAGAGCCTGGAGTCAGAATGGTAGGGATGTTTGCTGAAGTGCCTGTGTCAGATGTTGAAGTGGGCACTACAAGGGTCTGGGGAGCAGGCTGTGGCTTGAGAGGATGTATCGGAGCTTGCAGCATGCTGGCAGGCTGGAGAGGAGCCTTGGGCTTGTGAAAGGAGAGGTCAACTGGCTCCACCTGAGGCAAGCTGAAATCATTGGCCAGAAGTTCTTCTGGGGGTTCAATCTTGATGTCATTAAACAGTGCTGGGTTATCCATGGGGTTGGCATCCAGGAATGGTGGAGATGTCATATTACTACTGTCTGCCGTCTTAGGGTAATTTCTAATCTGAATAAGGCCAGCGACCTAAAATAAATAAACAAATGAGAGTTGCAAAACAGTGTTAATATATTGAGGAAGAGACGTGTGAGCAATAAAAGAAAGCTCTAGTCTCTTTTCATGGACAGAATATACAGGGAGTTGAGAGACATGAGACAGGGGTACACTAAAGGAGAAAAAGAAGGGAATCTTTACTGAGCACCAGTACTAGGCACTGTGTCAGGCAATTGATACAAATTATTTCATTTAATCTTTCCAATAATCTTGCAAAATTAACTTTCCAAGTATCCACTATAACTACTGTGCTAAGCCTAGTGAAGACACACATGAATAAGGTTTAGCCACTAAGTGCATACTAACATACTAACTAAAATGATAGAATAATGTGAGTAGCTTATAAGTTACACCATAATAAGTGATGCAGCAGAAATATAAGCAAGATGTTTTAGAAAAAGAAAAGGGACTAATTCTTCTTGTCTAGACAGGATAAGGGAAGGCTTCAAGGAGGATGTGATATTTTATATGAGTCTTAGATAATTAATAGGAGTTCTCTAGGCAGAAATGGGTAAGAAAGATATTCCCGTCTGCAGAGATATAGCAACAGACCATATGCTTAGTGAATAATGATGCAATATTATCAGTTGTATTATATGCAAAATTGAACTAGGCAACTTTTAAATTAAAAATTTTTAATTAAATGATCACTTTATGGGTAATATATAAAGTAACATAAAGCCTCAACTTCATTAAAAACTTCCTAAGAATTCTATGAATTCAAAGGTCAATGATATTGTGAACTGTGTATACCATTACCAAGCAACACTATGTACCTTGAAAATGGCGTTGGAGATGGTGCTACTTTAGCCAGTAAACAAAACATGATCCCATTCTCTATCAGGATTATATTTGAGTTATGGGAGTTTTTAATTATTAGAGATGTTCAGTACTACATTCCTTACACAAATACAACTATTCTTTATTTTTGTATATTTGGAATATGAGGGAAGGTGGAATTCCAGGCAAGGCTGGGTGATAAAAGATAATTGTTTTGAGGAGGAGAGTTACATGGGCAGAGCTATTTCTGTGAAATTTAACTAGCTCCTCAATGAAACATAGATTGAAGGAGGAATAAGACTGGATTCGAAGAGACTGAAAAGAAAGCAAGAGGAAAAATCTTGGTGAGACATTTATGAGACAAGTGGAGAAGTATAAATATTGACTGGACATTGGATATTAAGGAACCATTTTTAATTTTTATAGGTTCTATAATGATATTGTTGTTATAGTTTTTTTTAATTTAGGTGAAAAATAATAAAGGCCTGAATCAGAGAATGAAGAGGGGCAAGGAGAGGCAGTGTCCTCTCGCTCAGACTTCATTAAAAAACCTTGAGAACATGCCAGGAGTAAGTAAAGTTACCAAGAAACATCCATGCTTTATCTACAGAATTTAGCCAGATGGTCATCTGCTTTCTCCCTTTGCTATGCTGATACTCCTGTTTTTTTGATTTACAAGTTCCCACCCAACTCAGGAGCTGTTTGTGGTCTGAATACTGCTTCAATCTGCCTCTAAGACATGACTTATATGATTTGTCTCACTGTTCCACATACTTCTAAGGTGATCTATCTTTCATGGTTAGATTCACTCCATCCAGGTAAGGGGGGTGGAAGGATAAGGAGAGATATTTCTCAAGAATGGCTCCGCTGAACTTAAAAATTCCCTGTCCTCTGATTCTCCCAAATCAATTTAAGCCCCTATTTTTCCTGCATTTCCCACTTGTCTCTTCATCTGACTAGCTCCCTTCCCAGATTAAGGAGGCAGAATCCCAGGAATCTCTAAGGAAGAGTAGGAAGATGAATCTTACTATGATTTCTTTATCATGGCTGTCTTTAACATTGAGAAATAGACTTACAGCAGAAAGCATAAGAAGGCATTGAGTGCAATGTCATTTTCTATAAGAATGTTGATTGTGGATACAGATGCAGATATAAACACAAAGTCTGGCAATATACATTTAAGGAAGGATCTAGGTAAAATTTTAGGGACTTTTTATATTTTTAAGCCCAGAAACTAAAGAAAGCTGAAGCTCTGAATTCTAAATATAAAATAGAGACCACCTTGGCCACCTTACTGTCTTGCTAAACAAGCCATCTTCAGGACCCTGATAGTTGCCCAGAATAATGGGGTTAGTTCAAGGCCTTGTATTTAGCTAGCACTCAATCCACATTCACTTTATTGAAAAACACATTATTCAGGAAAATCCAAAATGGGAACTAACCAATAAAAGTATAGAAATTGAAGAACATATAGACTATTCTTTTTTTGGTATTCTTTCAAGGTATCATTGCTATAAAATCTTATGAAGGTTTCACATGAGCAACACTGTGGTTACAACATTCACCATATTATCAAGTCCCCCCCCACACACACCAATTGTGGTCACGGTCCATCAGCGTATGAAGATGCTATAAAGTCATTACTTGTCTTCTCTGTGCTGTACTGCCTTCCCCGTGACCTACCTATATTATGTGTGCTAATTATAATGCCCCTTAATCCCCTTCTCTCTCCTTCCCCACCCACCCTCCCCAACCCCTTCCCTTTGGTAACTGCTAGTCCCTTCTTGGAGTCTTTGAATCTGCTGCTGTTTCGTTCCTTCAGTTTTGCTTTGTTGTTATACTCCACAAATGAGTGAAATCATTTGGTACTTGTCTTTCTCTGCCTGGCTTATTTCACTGAGCAGTATACCCTCTGGCTCCATTTATGTTGTTGCAAAGGGTAGGATTTGTTTTCTTCTTATAGCTGAATAACATTCCATTGTGTGTATGTACCACATCTTCTTTATCCATTCATCTACTGACAAACACTTAGGTTACTTCCATATCTTGGCTATTGTAAACAGCGCTGTGATAAACATAGGGGTGCATATGTCTTTTTGAATCAGGGATCTTGTTTTATTTCAGTAAACTCCTAGGAGTGGAATTCCTGGGTCAAATGGTATTTCTATTTTTAGTTTTTTGAGGAACATCCACATTGCTTTCTACAATGGTTGAACTAATTTGCATTCCCACCAAAAGTACAGCAGGGTTTCCCTTTCTCTCCATCCACACCAGCATTTGTTGGGCCTTGTCTTTTGGATGTTGCCCATCCTAACTGGTGGGAGGTGATTTCTCATTGTGGTTTCAATTTGCATTTCCCTAATAATTAGTGATGTGGAGCGTCTTTTCATGTGTCTGTTGGCCATCTGAATTTCTTCTTTAGAGAAGTGTCTGTTCAGACCCTCTGCCCATTTTTTAATCAAGTTATTTGCTTTTTGTGTGTTGAGGCCTGTGAGCCCTTTATATATTTTGGATGTTACTCCTCATCGGATAAGTCATCTACAAATATATTCTCCCATACTGTAGGATGCCCTTTTGTTCTTCTGATGGTGTCCTGTGCTGTACTTATTTTTAGTTTGATGTAGTCCCATGTGTTCATTTTTGGTTTTGTTTCCCTTGCCTGTGGAGAAGCATTCAAGAAAAAGTTGCTCATGTTTATATTCAAGAAATTTTTGCCTATGTTTTCTTCTATAAGTTTTATGGTTTCATGACTTACATTTAGGTCTTTGATCCATTTCAAGTTTACTTTTGTGTATGGAGTTAGACAATTATCCAGTTTCATTCTCTTACACATAGCCGTCCACTTTTGCTAACACAAGTTGTTGAAGAGGCTACCATTTCCCCAATGTATATCCATGGCTCCTTTATTGTATATTTATTGACCATATACACTTGGGTTTATATCTGGACTCTCTAGTCTTGTCCATTCATCTATGGGTCTGTTCTTGTGAGAGTATCAAATTGTTTTGGTTACTGTGGCTTTGCAGTAGAGCTTGAAGTTGGGGATCATAACCCCCTCCCACTGCTTTATTCTTCCTTCTCAGGATTGCTTTGGCTATTCAGGCTCTTTGGTGATTCCATATGAATTTAAGAACTATTTGTTCTAGTTCATTGAAGAATGCTGTTAGTATTTTGATAGGGAATGCATTGAGTATGCAGATTGCTTTAGGCAAGATGACCATTTTGACAATATTAATTCTTCTTATCCATTAGGACGGGATGTATTTCCATTTACTGGTGTGTCTTCTTTAATTTTTCTCAATAGTGTCTTGTAGTTTTCAGGATATAGGTATTTCACCTACTTGGTTAGGCTTATTCCTAGGAATTTTATACTTTTTGAAGCAATTGTAAATGGAATTGTTTTCCTGATTTCTCTTTCTGCTAGTTCATCATTAGTATATAGGAATGCAAAAGATTTCTTGTATTAATTTTGTAAACTGCAAATTTGCTGAATTCAGTTATTAGTTCTAGTAGTTTTGGGGTGGATTCTTTAGGGATTATTATGTATAATATCATGTCAGCATCAGGTTAACTTCTTCCTTACCAATATGGGTGCATTTTATTCTTTTGTGTTGTCTGATTGCCATGGCTAGGACCTCCAGTACTATGTTGAATAAACATGTGAAGACTGGGCATCCTTGTCTTGTTGCCGATCTTCAAGGAAAAACTTTCAGCTTCTTGCTGTTAAGTATGATGTTGGCTGTGGGTTTGTCATATATGGCCTTTATTATGTTGAGGTACTTGCCCTCTATACCCATTTTGTTGAGAGTTTTTGTCATGAATGGATGTTGAATTTTGTCAAATGCTTTTTCAGCATCTATTGAGATGATGTGATTTTTATCCTTCTTTTTTTGATGAGGTGTGTGATGTTGATGGATTTTCAAATATTGTACCATCCTTGCATCCCTGGAATAAATCCCACTTGTTCATGATGGATGATCTCTTTTATGTATTTTTGAATTTGGTTTGCTAATATCTTGTTGAGTATTTTTGCATCTATTTTCATCAGGAATATTGGTCTTTAGTTTTCTTTTTTTGTGGTGTCTTTGCCTCATTTTGGTATTAGAGTGATGCTGGCATCATAGAATGAGTTTGGAAGTATACCCTCCTCTTCTACTTTTTGGAAAACGTTAAGGAGGATGGGTATTAGGTCTTCTCTAAATGTTTGACAAAATTCTGTGGTGAATTCATCTGGTCAAGGGGTTTTGTTATTAGGTAGTTTTTTGATTACCAGTTCAATTTCATTGCTGGTTATTGGTCTGTTCAGATTCTCTGTTTCTTTCTTAGTCATTCTTGAAATCTTGTATTTTTCTAGAAAGTTGTACATTTTTTCTAGGTTATCCAATTTGATAGCATATAATTTTTCTAGTATTCTCTAATAATTCTTTGTATTTCTGTGGTGTCTGTAGTGATTTTTCCTTTCTCATTTCTGATTCTGCTTATGTGTGTAGACTCTTTTTTTCCTGACAAGTCTGGCGAGGGGTTTATCTATTTTGTTTATTTTCTCAAAGAACCAGCTCCTGGTTTCACTGATTCTTTCTGTAGTTTTATTCTTCTTGATTTCATTTATTTCTGCTCTGATCTTTATTACGTCCCTCCTTTTATTGACTTTGGACCTCATTTGTTTTTCTTTTTCTAGTTTCATTAATTGTGAGTTTAGACTGTTCTTTTGGGTTTGTTCTTTTTTATTGAGGTTATCCTGCATTGCAATATAATTTCCTCTAGAACTGCCTTTGCTGCATCCCACAGGTTTTGGGCTGTTGAGTTGTTTTCATTTGTCTCCATATATTGCTTCATCTCTGTTTTTGTATGGTTGTTGACCCATCGATTATTTAGGAACATGTTTTTAAGCCTTTATATGATTGTGGTCTTTATGCTTTCTTTGCATAATTTATTTCTAGTTTCATACCTTTGTGGTCTGAGAAACTGGTTGGCACAATTTCAATCCTTCGGAATTTACAGAGGCTCTTTTTGTGGCCTAGTATGTGATCTATTCTGGAAAATGTTCCATGGGCACTTGAGAAAAATGTGTATCCTGCTGCATTTGGGTAGTGTGTTCTGTAGATGTCTGTTAGGTCCATCTGTTCTAATGTGTTGTTCAATGCCTCTGTCTCCTTACTTATTTTCTGTCTGATCTGTCCTTTGGATTGAGTGGTGTGTTGAAGTCTCCTAAAATGAGTGCATTGCATTCTATTTCCGTCTTTAATTCCATTAGTATTTGTTGTACATATTTGGGTGCTCTTATATTGTGTGCAGAGATATTTATAATGGTTATATCCTCTTGTTGGACTGACACTTTTATTATATAATGTCCTTGTCTCTTGTTACTTTCTTTGAAGTCAATTTTATTTGATACAAGTATTGCAACACCTGCTTTTTTCTTCCTATTGTTTGCATGAAATATCTTTTTCCATCCTTTCAGTTTTAGTCTGTGTATGTCTTTGGGTTTGAAGTGTGTCTCTTGTAGGCAGCATATATATGGTTCTTGTTTTCTTTTATCCATTCTGTATCTTTATGTTTTTTGATTGGTGCATTCAGTCCATGTACATTTAGGGTGATTAATGATAGATATGTAGTTACTGCCATTGCAGGCTTTAGAGTTATGGTCACCAAAGGGTCAAGGGAAGCTTCTTAACTATCTAACAGTCTAACTTAACTCACTTAGTATGTTATTTCAAACACAATCTAAAGGTTCTTTTTTCCCCTTCTTTTTCTTCCTCCTCCATTCTTTATATATTAGGTGTCATATTCTGTACTCTTTCTGTATCCCTTGACTGACTTTATGGGTAGTTGATTTAATTTTGCATTTGCTTAGAAATTAATTGGTCTACTTCCTTTACAGTGGTTTTATTTTCTCTTTTAACAGCTATTTAGCCTCAGGAGCACTTCCATGCATAACAGTCCCTTTAAAATGCACTGTAGAGACAGTTTGTAGGAGTTATATTCCCTCAGCTTTTGCTCATCTGGAAATTGTTTAATTCCTGCTTCAAATTTAAATGATAATCTTCCTGGGTAGAGTATTCTTGATTGAAGGCCCTTCTGTTTTGTTGCATTAAATATGTCATCCCTCTCTTTTCTGGCCTGTAAGGTTTCTGCTGAAAAGTCTGCTGACAGCCTGATGCACTTTCCTTTGTATGTGAGCTTTTTTCTCTTTCTGGATGCTTTTAATGTTCTCTCCTTATCCTTTATGTTTGCCATTTTAATTACTATATGTTTTGGTGTTGTCTTCCTAGGGTCCCTTGTGTTGGGAAATCTCTGTACTTCCACAGCCTGAAAGACTATTTCCTTCTCCAGATTCAGGAAGTTTTCAGCAATTACCTCCTCAAAGACACTTTCTATCTCTTCTTCTGGTGACCCTATAATGAGAATATTGTTCCATTTGCATTGCTTGCACAGTTCTCTTATTTTTCTTTCATTCCTAGAGATCTTTTTCTCTCTGGGCCTCAGATTCTTTCTTTTCCTCTTCTCTGATTTCTATTTCATTTACCATCTCCTCCACCTTATCTAATCTGCTTTTAAATCCTTCCATTGCATATTTCATTTCAGATAGTGTATTTTTCAAGGTTTCTATCTTTCTTGAACTCCTCCCTGAGATCTTGAGTATTTTTCTGTAGTTCTGTATGTTTATGATTTTTATTTTGAAATCTTTATCAAGAAGATTGGTGATTTCAGTTTCACTGAGCCCTCCTTCTGCCAGTTCTTCTTGTAATTTTGTTTGTACTAAATTCCTTTTTCCGTTGATATTTCTAATGATTACTATGGAATAATAACTTTGTGTAGGTGGCGCCCTCTAGTGTCCAGAAGCTCTACTCGCTGGAGCTGCCTAGCACCTGGAGCAATTCGGCGGTAGGGGGCCGGAGAGGGAGGGATGCTGGATGGTGTTGCAGGCACTTGATGCCAGTGCCTGCCAGGAGAAAAGTAGTCTTTTCTGCTTCCTGGCTGCAGTGCCTGCATTCAATGACAGGTTCAGTGGGCTGAGTGCACAGAGAGAAGGCTCTTCACTATGCCCCTGTAGCTGCCTTGGGGCCACCCTCTGGCTGGCCTGGCATGATGGTGGGGGCAGCATGTATGTGATGTGAACTATTGCCTGCTGGGAGGAAGGAGTTACAGTCTGCATATTGTCATGGGCAGCCTTGGCACTGCATTGCCAGCCAGGGGAATAGAGCATCTGAAGTGTCTGAAAGTTCCCAACCTGTTGGGATGAGTGTGCCAAGATGATTTTGTCCACCTGTCCTTTCTCCTGAGTAGGAGGCTCTGTGTAATCCTTGCCCCTTTAACACCCCTCTTGCTGTAGGGAAGTCTTTCAATGTGCCCACCTTTCTTTTGTCCCAGATAGGCCAGTTTTGGGTACCTGTTCTCCACAGGTGACTGGAATCTCAGTCTCACTGAGTATTCTGTCTTTCATTTCCAACCTCACTAATCTCCAGAGCACCATGTAATGTGGGTTTATGCTCCTGGAGTAGATCTCCAGGGCTGGGTGTTTGGAGTCCTGGGCTTCTACTCCATTCCTGTTCTGTTTCTCTTCCACCCTTCTGTGAGCTGGGATCGAGAGGGCTTGGGTCCTGCCTTATCATGGCTTTGCTACTTTGCCCTTTTCTGTGACGTCTTCTGTTTTCCCCAGATGTAGGCAGTCTGTTCTGCAGTCTTTGGGTTCCTTTTTCAGGATTAGTTGTATTTGCTGTATTTTTTCATTATATGTGGTTTGGGGAGGAGATTCTGTCTCAATTCCTATGCTGACTTCTTTTTCCCCTCTCCCATGTATTCTTATTCATTTGATGAGAAAAGATATTGTAGGGCCCTACTTCAGCAAGCCATTATGAATTGTCCTTCTGTATACTAAGCCTGCCCTGTAGTCTACCAGTTCTTAACAAAAACCCTGTACACAACAGGGCTTCAAGCATTACTCCTCTTCTGACATCATCATAAGACTTTGAAAGAAATAATGGAAGGCCAGTTTGAATTTTATTGTTTCAATAATAATTTCCTAAAAGTGTATCATCACATATTTGCCTCTGCACATATCACTTTTAAGTGTACCTATGATTCCTAAGTAGCAAGGATTTTCTAGCTTGTGAATATTGTATTCTGTAAGCAAGATTCCTAAGGAAAACAGATTATGCTTGAAAGGAGCTCTCAAGGTGGAACTACTCTTTCTTGCTTGGTGGCCTGAAGGCATAAAAGGACAAGCATTCCATATCTACATATTACTATAGTGAACAGTTTTGTGTGCATTGAGGATTCTCTTTTCAGTATGGTCAAAATAATTTTAATAAGAATTCTGATATATACTCTTTCTTCCATATTTTGAATATACCCATTCCTATAGTTAAAAAAAAACCCAACACACTACCTTACCTTCTTCTTGTACATAGCATACTATACTTGAAGGTGTTGAAAAAGATACAATGTAAGGAGTGAGTTTTTATCCTTAGGGTTTTGGTGATTTTTAAGATTTCTCACTAAGATATTTCAAGATGGCTCCCCATTCTACTCTTCATTGAATATAATTATCACATCTTTAGAAGCTCACCTGATTGCTTCAACACTTTCCCATCAGATTTTTATCTTTAAATCACTTCCTTTCATCTTCAAAATTGTGTTATGTCTTCAGTTTATAAGTCTTCTACTATCAGTCTCTATCGCTTTTCAAAGTCAATAGCTACTTTACTCATTCACTATTTTACCACTTTAGGTTACAGCTTTCTAAGATATCTGAGTCTATGAAGAAGATTGGGTAATGAAAAAATTCAGAAACTTGAAGGTGGTTTGGACAGAAGCTTTAATTTTAATAGTCCTTCTCAAATGACTAGAATCCTAATCAGATTTTAAGTCAATTTGAGTTGACAAAAAATGTATATTTATATATTGCCAAAGACAGTGGATAAAGACACCTAGAACCCTCAATTCTAGGTAGAAATCCAGAGAAAAGGTGGTCAATTTCACAAATATTTAAGCTCTTGAACATTTAATGAAGATAGGTAGGAAGGTCCTGGGAGGTGGAGGGTCAGGGAATCAACTGTTTAAAGCAGCTATGATTTAAAGCTTGAAAGTGGGAAGGCAAGACAAGAAAAAAATGTAAAAACAAAACACTCCTGACAGCACACTAGGAGGAAAGGAAAGGAAGGAGTATTGTCATGGTAATAAGATAAAACCCAGGCTCCTTCCAAACCGAAAGAGGAAAGCTGTTTTTGTAAACAGGTCCCTTCTAGCTTCGCTCTGGGTTCAAACTATTCATTTTCATGTGTAGGTGCATATGTGTTCACATTCACACAAATATGTGCATATTCATTGTTTACATCAAAAAGTCAGTTTAACCCTCTGCAACTCCAATCGTTCTCGGATATCCATTGTTTGGGTATTAGAGAAGGGAGAGGTGGATGGAGTTGGATATTATTAATTAGAAAGCTAGACATAAATTAAACCTAGATCGGTTTAAAATGTTACATCACCACCATCTCAATAGCATCAGGAAATGGAGCACTATAAAACAAAAGAATTCATCAGTTTGTACAAACTAATTAACTAGGCAATCCTAAGGGACTAGGAGAAAGTGTCAAGCATAGTAGCAGCTACATCCAGGCAAATGAGGTCAGAAATGTACATATATATGTATGTAGGAATATGTGTGGATATGTTCATTAGGTATTTGATCAGTATTTAACCTGAAAATATGGAAATAGTATTATCTAGCATGGGACTATGAAAAATATGATGAAATACTTTCTCTTCCTGAAAGCATATAAGATTATTTTTGGATGATGAATAACTTATCTTATTTAAATAGTTATATATTAGAAAAAATATAAGTAAATTACATCCTAATGGGCTGAATGGTGTTCTCCAAAAATATATGTCTGTGGCCTAATCTGCAGAACCTATGAATGTTATCTTATTTAGAAAAAGTCTTTGCAAATATAATTAAACTCATTAAAATGTAATTAAAATCTTGAGGAGATTATTCTGGATTGTTTGCATGGGCCCTAAATTCAGACAAGTGTCCTCTTTAGACGCACAAAAAGGATAGATACATACAGACACAGAGGAGAGTGATGTGAAAACACAGGTAGACATTGGAGTGTTGAGGCCACAAGCCAAGGAATACCCAGATCCACCAGAAGGTGGAAGAAGGAAGGAACAGATCTGCCCTAGAACCTCCGGAGAGTTCACGGTACTAACAACACCTTGATTTGGGCTTCTGGACTCTAGAACTGTGAAAGAATAAATTTCTGTTGTTTTAAGACACCCAATTTGTTGTTGAGGCAGCCCTACAAAACTAATACTCCACATCAAACCCAGATTTCTCCATATTGCTTAGGACAAAACTAATTTATTTTTATCTGAGCTAACTTTAAAAATGTAAGCAATATTGATGATAAGCGTATGGCAAAAACTGTGAAGGTGATATATAAATAATTGAAGTTGGGGAGACAAAAAATCACTGTGAAAACAGGAGATATTTACGTGAAACAATTGACAATTAAAGAACAAGAAATAAGTTGAGCTACATGAGTGATACAGACAATTTACCATTCCAGGAGCTTCAGTGCACTAGATCTTAGTGAGGGTTGAGGTTATGAGTGAAGGTTTTCTGGAAGACATGGAATTAGAATTTTGGTCATAAGGAAAGTGTGGGATTTGATAAATTAAACAGGTTAACTGAAGCACATTCCAGACAAAGAGAACAGAACAGGAAAAAGTGTCACTGAGAACCTTTTAGAAATGTATAATCCAATTAGGTAATATTATAGAAACACTGTTAAATTTCTTTGGTATAATAGTGTTGATGAAGTTATATAAGAGAATGCCATTATTTGTAGATGACTCATACTGAATTATTTAGGGGTGAAGTCTCTTGATATAAATTACTTTCAAAGGTAAGAAATGAGAGAAAAAAAACATATAGAAGAGAGAAGCAGAGAATGAGAGGCAGGGGGAGAGAGAATAGACTATATCAGAATATGTGTCAAAATGTTAACAATATTAAATTGGAGAGGAGAAGACATGTATGATACAATATGAACCCCGGAGCTCCTCATACACTTTGTCCAAGAAATTCCACCTCTAGGACATAATGAGAAAGTAGAAACAAAGAGCATGAGACAACCAAATGCTCATTCATTATATGGTACAGTGATACAGTAATCCAAAGGTGGGGGAGCAGCATGTGTGTAATGAACTAGACAGTCCCCACAAATCCTACCTCATGAAACAAACAATTCATATAATAAAATAAACCAGGAATTTCTTCCCACTAGTATGTTGCCAGTATTGTATTGTTAAAGAGCACAAGTCCTGGGCCTTTGTCCCCTAGCACATGGCCAGTGTTCTGTGGCCATGCACCACAAGCACTCTAGCTTTATTAAAAACAAAATATATTAAAAATGACAAGAATCAAAATATGTGCTTAGATCATCTATTATCCAGAATTTTCTACACATTGAACTAATTTCAAATGCCTTCAAATTCTGGAAACTTAGTACACTTAAACAACACACGGGAAAACACTTACGTAATTTACTTAAGTGTACTGTGATTTCAAAGTAAAGTAGGTGTGTGTTGTAGACAACACTTCACTAGAACTTTTTCTTATTACAAGTCCAATAGATTTTTATCTAACACTTATATTCTGCTTCTTCTTAATAATAACTATGACTAAGCGCCAGCAACCAGCAGATGTTAAACAAACAGCAAGTTTTGATGTGCTAATAGTCCCTAAATGGCAACAAATGCAAGTAAGGTAACAAGACATTAAATTGGGTTTAATATCACTAAAATAAGACAAAGGTATCTCATCCAGATGCACGTGTAACTTAAATTCAGTTGTATACCATGGGAAAAACATTTAATGATTAAAAACTTATTTTGTAAAATATGACTCCTAAATCTAAGCCAGACAGTTTATCTGGTGACTCAAGTACAGAAATGGAATGGCAATGGATATGCAAAACTGTATACTCAACTTGACAGGTGATTTCATGTATTTTCAAGGGTAATTTTGACTGTATTTGGGTTTCACTTATGGAATGAATTTAGAATTCAACCCTGAGCAAAATGGAACTTTTGCATCTAACACAGTGCTTGGCTGTAAAAACAGATAATCTGTTTTAAATCATGTTTTGGGAGTGTCCAAGTTCATAATCTTCTTATCTGTAAAATAGCAACATTGAGAATATCTATCTGTGATGGTTAATTTTATGCCAACTTGGTTGGGTCACGGTGCCCAGATATTTGGTCAAACATTATTATAAACGTTTCTGTGGAAGTATTTTTTTTTGGATGAGATTAAAATTTAAATTATCGGGCTTTAGTGGATTACCCTCCATAACGTGGGTTGGCTTCATTCAATAGCCTGAAGGCCATAATAGAGAAGGACTGACCTCCAAGCAAGAAAGAATTCTTCTAACAGACTGTCTTTGGACTTGAGCAGCAACTCTTCTCTGGTTCACCAGCCTGCGCCATCAGATTTTGGATTCAACAGGATTCCACAATCATGTAAGCAAATTCCTTAAAATCTCTTGATGATGATGATAGATAGATAGATAGATAGATAGATGATAGATAGATAGATAGATAGATGTAGATAGATGATAGATATATAAATACATTTTTATTTTATACAGAGATATGTATATTATTATATATGATATATACTTACATCTGTATATATACAGAGATATAGATTATATGTAGATATATAGATACATATTTTATTTATATCTATAAACATAAATATAGAGAGAGATTGAGTCATACACATTCTGTTATTTCTGTTTCCCTGGAGAACCTAAAACAGTATCCAATAATGCTATTGTGAAGATTAAATGAGACAATGCATTTAATCTTCAGAGTGCCTGAAATATGGAATAGTGCTAGATAAATGGTTGCTGTTGTCTACTAACTGTCTAATCTTGCTCCTATAGCCTTGGTCCCAGAAGCTGTTTCTTTTAGGTGATTTACTCCCTTTATGAACCTGAAACCCAGGCACTCTGATACTTCCTGGAAATATCCCTTCCTTCACTTCTTCTCAGTTACCAACATATTGTTAGAAAGAAAAATGAGCTTCAGTTCTATAATGATTACCAGATACTCAACACTATTATGGTTCAATATTAGTACCTAATTTTCCTGATAACAGACCTGTTTGAAAACATGCATTGAGCCACCTTCTGTATTAAGTGGGACCTCCAAGTTGTTTATGAGTTGATCCATATCTGGAAAAGAGATAAGGGAAAGATAATTTTAAAATAAGATCTAACCACCATATCATACAGCATGCCATTTACCTTGGTTACACCTGTTTGTGTTCTATGAACATTATATTTGAGACTTACCAGATACTGAGAAGTCAGTTTTCGAAAACACTCTAATTTATATATTCTAATCACCAGGATAGCCCTGGCTTGTCCCCAGTAATATCAGCAAACCCTCCCCTCAACTTCTGTATGCATGTGAATCTGATACTTCCAGTTTCTCCAACCTGCCCTACCTCCATAGGAATATCAGCATAGCTACACAGTTTCCAGAATCCTTCCCTTCCTGGTCTACCTCTCCTAAGAAGTTCAATGGTTCTGTATGGATATTTACCCTGTTGAGATTTTTACCAGTCAGTGCCAAATCTCTCTGAAGAAACATTTTATATGTCTACCTCTCTTAAATATAGAGGCCAGGTGGGGTTAATACAGGCATTTTCCTGTTAGACAATTTTTCTTCCTATGAGTTGATGGCTTCATTTAGCTGCCCTACACCATCACAATCATTCACACTAGAAGCACCTACCAGCACCTCTTCAATCATATTTCTTTCAATCTATGTGCAGTCTAATCTCATTAGAGAAGAAAACATTAGCAAGTAAGATGAATCCTCAACTTGCTTCTGACTTAGTTGGTCAGGTTTTAGATCACTAAATGTCTCCGAGTCAATTATAATTAGTTTCCTCCATTTATGATGCGGTTGCATTTCAAAAGGTAGTCCATTAATCAGTTGTTTTAGATGTCAAGTACATTTGTCCAAAGATATGTTCATTTTATTGGTCACTTCACAATAGCCATTTCAGATCTAATGCAGTTTAAATACAACAAATGCACAATCAACAGGACACAAAATTATAATACAGCCATACAAAAATGTAAAAGATAAACCTAAAAACAATTCCTTTATTGAATGTCAGGAATTGAGGAAACCACTCCTAATTAGATGGCAATAATACACAGTCTCTATTGGGATTATGAGGAAAACTTCTAGGCCACTATCAAAGTGTTTGGAGAATTTTGACACTTTAAAATATCTCATTTTATCTCAAAACACATGTATTTTCTTTTCTTTGATCCTAGTTTATGACTAGGACAGCTCACCTATGTATCCATCACTCATCAAATATTTATTGCATACTTACTATGTGTCAGAGGTTATGCTAGGCACATCATTATCAGTTTTGTATCTAGATCAACCGGACATGGTGAGTAAACGTGTAGCAGAGAGCACTGAACTGGTAGTTAGATGCATAGGGATCATATCCTATAATCTTTGTCAAGGCATTTTTCTTTCTAAGCTTCAACTTCTCCATCTAGAATTAAAAGATGTCAAACTCTTCTCTGCAGAGTCCTAAGGCTTCTATGAAGCCTCTTGGTGGGATTAAGTTAATGGACGAAGAAATGTAGTAAGGAATAAGCACGGTAAAATTCAGATGCAGATAACTCTGATTTCTATTAGATTGTAAGCTCTTTGAAGTCAGAGATTTTCATCTTTGATGTTTTTTTAGTGATGTATTTCAAGGGATTAGAACAGTGCCTGGAACATGATAGGTGTTCAATACAGTTTTGAAGGGTTTTGATCAGAGAAACAGAAAAGGAGAATGAGGAAGTGTGTTTTCTCAAGTACAGGAATTGGACAAGAGTGGGAAAGAATGAAAGAAAATTACAGAGGTTATGTATGAGAGCTGTAATTAACTATGAAGTATAAAGTGCCAGAGGGGCACTTCTTTTCTAATTTCCAGGAGGAGGAAAAAGGTGTGATGATAGAAAAAGAATGTTAGGTCAGACAACTCTCAACATAGTCCACAGAGGGGCACCATGAAGCCAGGAGAGCTTTCTTGGTTGCTGCAAGAAAAATCTACAGGAGTGGAGAGAATTTAGTTCCTCTCCATTCACATATCCTTCAACCATGCCTTAATATTTTTAGCCAGGAGAACTTACACAAACCATCTCCTATTCTTCCATTCCTATGAATTACAAGACAGCAAGGTTGAGGAAGCAGAGTGACTTTGATAAGCTATTTAGCCCCTAGGAGCCTCAGTTTCTTCACCTGCCACAAGGTGGGTACATATTTAATAGGTTTAATGTGAGGATTCCATGAATTAGTCCATGTAAATGCACATAAAAACGTTGTTGGTATATAAAAACCTTCCAATATAATTATCTATTGTTATCATTACCACCATTATTATTACTGATGGCCAAATCTTAAGCTCTGGCCCAGAGGGATATCTCCTAGGCATCAAACAGGTCCTTTACACTCAATGTGCTCACAAACCTTCACTTATATTTACAATTTCAGTTTTTAGCACCACCATAAACCCAATCTCAGTCTAAAAACCTGATGGTCAATCACCTTTGACTCCTCTCTCTCCATCTCCAGCCAATTGGTTACCAGCTGAAATAAATTCTACAGCAGAAATATCTATTAAATCTAGCACTTCATAGTCTCCCAGTCAGTTCCCCTTCCAGTCCATACTTCACATTGCTACCCAAGTGTGGTAAAAAGATGAGTGACTTGGGTCACATCCTGGCTATGCAATTTCTTAACCATAAGGCCTTGGGCAAGCTTTTCCATCTCTCTGTCTGTTTCCCTATCTGTAAAATGGGGATAATGATGGTACCAGCTCATAGGGTTGTCATGAGGATTCATCAAAGTAATACATGTTCAAGTGTTTACAACAGTTTCTGACCAAAGAGGCATTGTCTTCTGTTTCTCTCATTATCAAGTGAGCCCCTCAGTGTTTACCCAGTCTTGGTCCTCTCTGTATCTCTGTGTTTTAGCAGAGTATCTCCTATATACAATGTGTTAGTATCCAATGAATGAATGATCATAGCAATAAGGAAGGTTATTTAATAGCAATAATATTATATTGCAATATTAAGTAATACTAATATTACTTAATAGCAATAATCAAGGAGCCTGAAAAATATGTCTTGCCCCACCCACATCACAAATATTTCAGTCAAATGATATAAGAGGATAGGTGACAATTAGGAATGCCTCAGCCATTTCTGATTAGTGTCCTCTCACCCAAAAAACAGCCAACTGGAATACCTGAACAACATTCCAAATGTTGGTAGGAATGAGTATAGGGAAAGCTATGAGAAAGGTGTTTAACCTTCTCTTTTAAAATAAATATTTTCCTTAATATTTCTTCAATAAAATTACTTCAATATTCTAGCCAGCCAAAATTTATTCTTCAATAAAAATACTTCAATATTTTAGCCAGCCAAAATGTAAAACTGAAGGATATTAGGGCCTAAAGGATGGTCTTAAAGAAAGCTTGATTTTTTGAAAAGAGGATTTTATAAGCCTTTTGCTTTTCTCTAGAGTGGTGTTGCTGCTTTAAGTGTCTGGGGCCAGACAGCTGCACAGAAGCTGAGGAAGTGGAGACCCCCAAAGGGGGTTAGGGTATGTCCTAGACCACTGAGATGTGAATCACACAGGCAGGAGGGCTTCAGAAGCAAATTACCTACTTGAGACAATAACCACTATTCTGTCTGGATTGGCTCCTCAAGTCTTTGTGTCTAGAAGCTGGACTTTCTGGTCTTTTTTCTAAGGGGTACTGGAAGAGGAAGCAGAGGAAAAGATAGGAAGGAGGCCTGAGCCCCAGTCACAGGACATCAATGTCTCATATATACAGAACATTACACCATATTCTAGGTGCCATGACCATAGAAATTTGATGATATTATATTATGTTTGTCATGTTCCCATTTATTTTGTTATCCAAGTGACACTTTCCATAGTGATCTCCTTGTTTTATGAAAGTGAACAGTACCTCCAAGGGACAGGGGCAGATGGCTGGCTAATAAGAACACATCCTATCCCTTCCCTGAGAGGGGAGAAAAATATCTAGGGATAAAGTGAGAAGTTAAACTTTTAAAGAGGGAAGTAAAACAGAGTTACTGAGACCTACAAACTCAGAAAAAGGCAAAGCACCAGGAACTCTGACACAGACATAAGAAGGTATCTTGTGTCTTAACAAGATAGAGTATTTGAACAATACAAATAATAATCCCTCATGTGCATCTCATCTACATAGCTTTGCAGTAGAAAAATAGCTTTCATATATCATTCCAATTTCAGATAATGCATAAGGAGGCCCAAGGTCACATAGTTTAGAAGTGGTGGAATTAGAACTTGAACTCTTATCCTCTGACTCAAATTACAGTGTTCCCTCCCTACTTTCCAATATCCCAAATCCCGTGAGAACCTTCTTTCTGAAAATCTGCTCAAAGAACAATTTTAAGGACAACAACCCTCTCATTTTGGAAGATATTGAGCAGATACCATTCACTGTCGGACTCTGATCTATAAGAAATGCTAGAAATGTTGAAAAAGGAAAATCAGTGTTTTAAGGTTTTGAGATTATAGGTAGTCTTTAAAAGATATTACCTGTTTTCAATATTTGAAAAAGAATTAAAGAATCATAGTACACATATATTTTAACTGTATATCTTCCAGGGGGATAGAGACAAGTTTTGATAGGGACCTCTGGGAAAACCTTCATGACTGAAGCTACTCTGCTACATGACATTAACAATAGAATGGTGTTAAAAGAACAATAATTGTTCAGCAGCTGGTGTTGGAAAAACTGGACAGCTACATGTAAGAGAATGAAACTGGACTACTGTCTAACCCCATACACAAAGGTAAACTCAAGGTGGATGAAAGACCTGAATGTAAATCATGAAACCATAAAACTCTTAGAAAAAAACATAGGCAAAAATCTCCTGGACATAAACATGAGTGACTTCTTCATGAACATATCGCACCGGGCAAGGGAAACAAAAGCAAAAATGAACAAATGGGACTATATCAAGTTGAAAAGCTTCTGCACAGCAAAGGACACCATTAGTAGAACAAAAAGACATCCTACAATATGGGAAAATATATTCATAAATGATGTATCTGATAAGGGGTTGACATCCAAAATATACAAAGAACTCACGCACCTTAACAAACAAAAAGCAAATAACCCAATTAAGAAATGGGACAGGACATGAATAGACACTTCTCTAAAGAAGAAATTCAGATGGCCAACAGGCACATGAAAACCACAATGAGATATCACCTCACACCAGTGAGGATGGCCAACATCCAAAACACAAACAACAACAAATGTTGGCGAGGATGTGGAGAGAGGGAAACCCTCCTACATTGCTGGTGGGAATGCAAATTAGTTCAACCATTGTGGAAAGCAGTATGGAGGTTCCTCAAAAAACTCAAAATAGAAATACCATATGACCCAGGAATCCCACTCCTAGGAATTTACCCCAAGAATGCAGCAGCCCAGTTTGAGAAAGACAGATGCATCCCTATGTTTATTGCAGCACTATTTACAATAGCCAAGAAATGGAAGCAACCTAAGTGCCCATCAGTAGATGAATGGATTAAGAAGATGTGGTACATATACATAATGGAATATTACTCAGCCATAAGAAAAAAACAAATCCTACCATTTACAACAACATGGATGGAGCTAGAGGGTATTACGCTCAGTGAAATAAGCCAAGCCGAAAAAGACAAGTATCAAATGATCTCACTCATATGTGGAGTATAAGAACAAAGAAAAAATAAATAAATAAATAAATAAATAAATGAAGGAATAAAACAGCAGCAGACTCACAGAACCCACGAATGGACTAACAGTTACCAAAGGGAAAGGGACTGGGGAGATGGGTGGGAAGGGAGGGATAAGAGGGTAAAAGGGGCATTACGATTGGCAGACATAGGGTGGGGGGGAACGGGGGGGACTGTACAGCTCAGAGAAGACAAGTAGTGATTCTCATCTCACTACACTGATGGACAGTGACTGTAATAGGGTTGGTGGGGGGGACCTGATGAAGGGGGTAGTTTAATCATCACAATATTGCTCATGTAATTGTAGGTTAATGATACTAAAATAAAATAAATTGTAAAAAAAAAAAAAAAAAAGAACAATAATTGCCAACATTCACTGAGTACTTACTATGTGCCAGGCACTGTTCTGTTAAAAGAACAAATACTTATATTAGCTCATTTAATCTTCATAATTCTAGAAGTGGGCACATAATTTCCCCATTTTTAAAGTGAGAAAACTGAAGCACAGAGAGATGAAGTACCTTATACTGAAATCAACCAATGAGTAAATGGCAGAACAGAGATTTGAATCCTTAGCAGTCTAGAGCTATAATGAAGCTATAATGCTCCTCGAATTGAGTGCTAGTGGGAACCCCCAACCTCTGCTTGAAGTAGATCACTTAATGGCGGGTGAATGGCTGCTAGAAACAAAATGTCTGAAAAAGAGATTACAAGATCTTCATTTCCTCTAAACAGGGTCACACTTATAACCATAGGAAACATTGGAAAGCCCAAACTCAAAGAACGCCTGCTTCTGTCATCTCAGTAAGTAGCTTACTATGATTTTTAAAAATATATTTTATAAGTATAACTTCAGATTTCTAGAACAAGTCCCTTTGTCCAGCTCCCCCATCAAACAGTTTATTTTTATATAATAATTAACCTTATAATCAATAAATTGATAGAACTGATATGAAAAGTACTATAGTTCAAGAAGGCAATGTGAAACAATGGAAAAATCTTTTAACTAGGAGTAGGGGGACCTGGGTTCTGGTCTGGGCTCCACTGTTTTCTAGCATTATCATTTTGAGTACACTACTTAGCCTTTTTCAGGTCTCTTCCAGTTATAACACTGTATGATAAATAGTTTTATGATAAGATCATGAGCTTATAATGCTGTGGATCTTTGTCCTTTTTCTAAACTGATGCCTCAGTGCCATTCTGGACCTCTGTATTCCTAGAGGCCTTGCCTGATGATTAACATTATGAATAATAGGACTCCTTTAATATCTTTGATGATCTATAATATCTTCCTAAGTTTCTTCTTAATGTATGAGGTTCATGTCAAGAAGGACAATTAAGTTCTGCACAAACCATTAGGTAAACTTGAGCCTCAATCTCACAGCATTAAAAAAACACAACTTTTAATTTTGTATAATTGCCAATGCATACAAAAGTAAAGATAAACCCCCATGTGTCTATTCCCAGCTTCAGTGATTTTCAGCTCATGGAAAATGTTTCATTTGTACCCCACAACCCACTACTCCCAACTCAATAGGTATTTTTAGGCAAATTCCAGATATCACATTATTTCATTCTTATGGCACTTTCAGTGGAATATATTTAATCTTTATAATCCCTTGTAAAGTAGGCACTACAGGTGATTCCATTATATAAATGAGGAAATAGAGGCTCAGAAAAATTAAATAATCCCAAAGCCATATAGCTTATAAATTAACTGGGATTTGAATCCAGGAATGATGTCCAATACCAAAGCTCTTTTTCTCCCTTAAAGAAATTGCTACTACTCTGCACTTTGGAATACAGTGATGACAATGCAAATAATAGTAATGGAGGTGTTTCTATATCTTAGCAGTAAACTCTACTATTGAACATTTCTGAAGAATATTAAAGAATTCATACTACCTATCGTGTGGAGGAGGGGCTCAAGATGGCGGTGTGAGTAGGGTGGCAGAAATCTCCTCCCAAAACCATACATATTTTTGAAAATACAACAAATACAACTACTCCTAAAATAGAGACCAGAAGATACAGTACAACAGCCAGGCTACATCTACATCTGCGAGAACTCAGCATCTCACAAAAAGGGTAAGATACAAAGCTGTGACCCGACGGGACCGGAGCACTCCCCCCACCCCAGCTCACCAGCGGGAGGAAAGTAGTCAGAGTGGGGAGGGAGTGGAGCATAAGACTACTAAATAACCAGCCCTAGTAATCTGCAGTGGGAGCACAGACACACATTGCATGGTGTACTGGATATTAGAGAAATGGAAAAGTAAAGTCCGAGATGGAGACTGCAAGCAGGTCGCCACAGCCGGCTCCCCTGGGACAAAAGAAAAGCGAGCGCTTTTTAAAAGTCTTAAATGGACAAGGGCTTAACAGCCAGACAAAATCGTCCCAGCACAGTCAGACCAGCAGGCTGGGAATCTTAAGGAACTTCAGGTGCCCTAACCCCCTGGGGAGTAATCCAGCCCCAAAGCCCCTCACAGTGATAAGCAGCCTGCCATTAATTCCCCCGGCCAGCGCTGCAAGCAAAACGGCTAACCCACCACAGCTGCAGAGCATCTGGGGAACAGCCCTGCCCACAGCAACCACACGGAGTCTTCTCCCAGCATGCAGCTTAACCGGACAGACCCCGAGGCTGCTGCTGGTGTGCAGCTGCCCAGCACAGACAGAGGAAACTGAAACAAGGTCCAGAAGGCAAGAAGGGGTGCCGTTCCCACAGGAGAACACACCTGGCATGGCTGCCACACCCTGCAATGCTCTAGGCTATCCTGAGGGTGGCCTCATCCACGGCAGCTCAGGGGATTATCCCAGAGACTGCTCCTGGTCTGCAGGTAACCGACACAGGGAGCAGAGAAGGGCAAGGTGACCAGCAAGCAGGAAGGGACATTGTTCTCCAGCTGACACACGTGCCACCTGCCTGCGACCACTTCTATCACCATGAAAAGGCAGAAGAATCTGGTCCAGTCAAAAATCATTCAGACAAGGGCCTGGTGATATAGATATAATCAATCTTCCTGAAAAAGAATTTAAAATAAAAGTCATAACCATACTGTTGGGCCTGCAGAGAAATATGCAAGAGCTAAGGGATGAAGTCTAGAAGGAGATAACAGAAATGAAACCATCGATAGAAGGTCTTAAAAGCAGACAGGACAAGGTGCAAGAGACTTAAAATGGAATAGAAAACAGAGAACAGGAATACAGAGAAGCTGAAGCAGAGAGAGACAAAAGGATCTCTAGGAAAGAAAGAATATTAAGAGACCTGTGTGAACAATCCAAACAGAACGATATTCATAGTGTAGGGGTACCAGAAGAAGGAGAAAGATAAAAAGGGATAGAAAGTGTCTTTGAAGAAATAATTGCTGAAAACTTCCCCAAGCTGGGGAAGGAAATAGTCTCTCAGACCATGGAAGCTCACAGATCTTCCAACACAAAGGACCCAAGGAAGACAACACCAAGACATATAATAATTAAAATGGCAAAGATCAAACAAAAGACAGAGTATTAAAGGCAGCTAGAGACAGAAAAAAGATCACCTACAAAAGGAAAACCCATCAGGCTATTATCAGACTTCTCAAGAGAAACCTTAAAGGCCAGAAGAGAATGGCATGATATATTCAATGCAATGAAACAGAAAGGCCTTGAACCAAGAATACTGTATCCAGCATGATTACCATTTAAATTTGAAGGAGGGATTGAACAATTCCAAGACAAGCAAAAGTTGAGGTAATTTGCTTCCCACAAACCACCTTTACAGGATATTTTTAAAGGGACTGCTCTAGATGGAAGCACTCCTAAGGCTAAATAGACGTCACCAGAGAAAATAAATTCACAGCAGAGAAAGAAGACCAACTGAATACTAACTAAAGGCAAAAAATAAAATCAACTATCCATGAAAGCAGTCAAAGGAAACACAAAAGAGTGCAGAACAAAACACCTAACATATAAAGAATGGAGGAGGTAAAATAACAATGGAGAGAAAAAAAGCATCATCAAACTGTGTTTATAATAGCTTAATAAGGGAGTTAAGTAGATGATTAGACAGTAAAGAAGCTACCCTTGAACCTTTGGTAATGACGAATCCAAAGCCTGCAATGGCAATAAGTATGTATCTTTCAATAATCACCCTAAATGTAAATGGACTGAATGCACCAATCAAAAGACACAGAGTAATAGAATGGAGGAAAAATCAAGACCCATCTATATGCTGCTTACAAGAGACTCACCTCAAACCCAAAGACATACACAGACTAAAAGTGAAGGGATGGAAAAAGATGTTTCATGCAAACAATAGGGAGAAAAAAGCAGGTGTTACAGTACTTGTATCAAACAAAATAGACTTGAAAACAAAAAAAGTAACAAGAGAGAAAGAAGGACATTACATAATGATAAAGGGGGCAGTCCAACAAGAGGATATAAACATTATAAATATATATGCACCCAACACAGGAGCACCAACATATGTGAAACAAATATTAACAGAATTAAAGGAGGAAATAGAATGCAATGCATTCATTCTAGGATACTTCAACACACCACTCACTCCAAAGGACAGATCAACCAGACAGAAAATAACTAGGGACACAGAGGCACTTAACAACACACTAGAACAGATGGAGGTAACAGACATCTACAGAACCCTACACCCAAAAGCGGCATCATACAGATTCTTCTCAAGTGTACATGGAACATTTTGCAGAATAGACCACATACTAGGCCACAAAAAGAGCCTCAGTAAATTCAAAAAGATTGAAATTCTACCAACCAACCTCTCAGATCACAAAGGTATAAAACTAGAAATAAATTGTACAAAGAAAACAAAAAGGCTCACAAACACATGGAGGCTTAACAACATGCTCCTAAATAATCAGTGTATCAATGACCAAATTAAAAGAGAGATCAAGCAATATATTGAGACAAATGATAACAGCAGCACAAAGCCCCAACTTCGGTGGGATGCAGAAAGGCAGTTCTAAGAGGAAAGTATATAGCAATCCAGGCCTATTTAAAGAAGGAAGAACAATCCCAAATGAATAGTCGGAATTATTGAAACTGGAAAAAGAAGAACAAATGAGGATGAAAGTCAGCAGAAGAAGGGACATAATAAAGATCAGAGAATAAATAAATAAAATTGAGAAGAATAAAACAATAGAAAAAATCAATGAAACCAAGAGCTGATTCTTTGAGAAAATAAACAAAAATACATAAACCCCTAGCCAGACTTATTAAGAGAAAAAGAGAACCTACATACATAAACAGAATTAGAAATAAGAAAGGAAAATTCACAATGGACACCACAGAAACACAAAGAATTATTACAGAATACCATGAAAATCTATATGCTAAAGAACTGGATAAACTAGAAGAAATGGACAATTTCTAGAAAAATATAAACTTCCAAGACTAACCAAGGAAGAACCAGAAAATCTAAACAGACAAATTACCAGCAACGAAATTGAATCAGTAGTCAAAAAACTACGCAAGAACAAAATCCCCTGACCAGATCAATTCACCGCTGAATTTTATGAGACATATAGAGAAGACATAATACCCATTCTCCTTAAAGTTTTCCAAAAAGTAGAAGAGGCGGGAATACTTCCAAACTCATTCTATGAAGCCAGCATCACTCTAATACCAAAACCATGGAAAGACCCGACCAAAAAAGAAAATTACAGACCAATATCCCTGATGAACATAGATGCAAAAATACCCCCAAAAATATTAGCAAACCAAATTCAAAAATACATCAAGAGGATCATACACCTAGATCAAGTGGAATTTATCTCAGGGATGCAAGGATGGCACAACATTCAAAAATCCATCAACGTCATCCACCACCTCAACAAAAAGGACAGAGACCACATGGTTATCTCCATAGATGCTGAAAAAGCATTCAACAAAATTCAACATCCATTCATGATAAAAATTCTCAACAAAATGGGTATAGAGGGCAAGTAACTCAACATAATAAAGGCCATATATGACAAACCCACAGCAACCATCATACTTAACAGCAGGAAGCTGAAAGCTTTTCATCCAAGATCGGGAACAAGACAGGGATGCCCACTCTCTCCACTATTACTCAACATAGTACTGGAGGTCCTAGCCACGGCAATCAGATTAAACAAAGACATACAAGGCATCAAGATTGGTAAAGAAGAAGTCAAACTGTCACTATTTGCAGATGACATGATATTGTACATAAAAAACCCTGAAGACTCCACTCCAAAACTACTAGAACTAATATCTGAATTCAACAAAGTTGCAGGATACAAAATTAACACACAGAAATCTGTTGCTTTCCTATACATTAATGATGAACTGACAGAAAGAGAAATCAAGAAAACAATTCCATTCACAATTGCATCAAAAATAATAAAATACCTAGGAATAAGCCTAACCAAGGAAGTGAAAGATCAATACCCTGAAAACTATAAAACACTCTTAAGAGAAATTAAAGAGGACACTAACAAATGGAAACTCACTGCATGCTTTTGGCTAGGAAGAATTAATATTGTCAAAATAACCATCCTGTCTAAGGCAATCTACAGATTCAATGCAATCCCTATCAAAATAACAACAGCGTTCTTCAACAAACTAGAACAAATAATTCTAAAATTCATATGGAACCACAAGGACCACAAACAGCCAAAGCAATCCTGAGAAGGAAGAATAAAGCAGGGATGATCTCGCTTCCCAACTTCAAGCTCTACTACAAAGCCACAGTAATCAACACAATTTGGTACTCCACAACAACAGACCCATAGACCAGTGGAACAGAATAGAAAGTCCAGATATTAACCCAAACATATATGGTCAATTAATTTACAATAAAGGAGCCATGGATATACAGTGGGGAAATGACAGCCTCTTCAACAGCTGGTGTTGGCAAAACTGGACAGCTACATGTAAGAGAATGAAACTGGATCCTTGTCTAACATCATACACAAAAGTAAACTCGATATGGATCAAAGACCTGAATGTAAGTTATGAAACCATAAAGCTCCTAGAAAAAAACATAGGCAGAAATCTCTTGGACATAAACATGAGCAACTTCTTCATGAAGATATCTCCCCAGGCAAGGGAAACAAAAGCAAAAATGAACAAGTGGGACTATATCAAGCTGAAAAGCTTCTGTACAGCAAATGACACCATCAATAGAACAAAAAGACATCCTACAGTATGTGAGAATATATTCATAAATAACATATTCAAGAAAGGGTTGACATCCAAAATGTATAAAGAGCTTATGCACCTCAGCAAACAAAAAGCAAATAATCCAATTAAGAAATGGGCAGAGGATCTGAATAGACACTTCTCCAAAGAAGAAATTCAGTTGGCCAACATGCACATGAAAAGATGCTCCACATTGCTAATCATCAGAGAAATGCAAATTAAAACCACAATGAAATATCACCTCACACCAGTTAGGATGGCCACCGTCCAAAAGACAAAGAACAACAAATGCTGGCAAGGATGTGGAGAAAGGGGAACCCTCCTACACTGCTGGTGGGAATGTAAATTTGTTCAACCATTGTGGAAAGCAGTATGGAGGTTCCTCAAAAAACTCAAAATAGAAATACCATTTGACCCAGGAATTTCACTGCTAGGAATTTACCCTAGGAATGCAGCAGCCCAGTTTGAAAAAGACATAGGCACCCCTATGTTTATTGCAGTACTATTTACAGTAGGCAAGAAATGGAAGCAACCTAAGTGTCCATTAGTAAATGAATGGATAAAGAAGATGTGGTACATATACACAATGGAATATTATTCAGCCATAAGAAGATAGCAAATCCTACCATTTGCAACAACATGGATGAAGCTACAGGGTATTATGCTCAGTGAAATAAGCCAGATGGAAAAACACAAGTACGAAATGATTTCACTCATATGTGGAGCATAAGAGCAAAGAAAAAAACTGCAAGAACAAAACAGCAGCAGACTCACAGAACCCAAGAATGGACTATCAGTTACCAAAGGGAAAGGGACTGTGGAGGATGGGTGGGAAGGGAGGGATAAGGGGATAATGGGGTATTATGATTAGCAGACATAATGTGGGGCGGGCACGGGGAGTGTTGTACAACTCAGAGAAGACAAGTAGTGATTCTATAGCATCTCACTACACTGATGGACAGTGACTGTAATGGCGTATGTGGTGGGGACTTGATGATGGGGGGAGTTTAGTAAACATAATGTTGCTCATGTAATTGTAGTTTAATGATATTGAAAAAAAGAAAAGAATTCCTACTAATTGTGATGTTAATCACCAGACCAAACCTCTAGGAATACAGAGCACTGGCATGGCACTGAGGCAACAGTTTAGGAAAAGCACTACAAGCTCACTGCTCTGCAACATCATGTAAAGTCTCATGCAATTCTCTTCTTTATACCATTATTTCATACAACAGTGTCCTCCAACAAATTAAACATGGTGACACTGCAGCAACCAAAAATAATGTACAATATAAGTAGTTATTTTCCATACTCAGTACAACAGTGCTTAAGGGCAGAAACTGTATCTTTAATGGCCTTTCCACTCACTGCGTGGAGCACCAAGTCAGGTAGTGCTAGAAGAGTGCTGAGCTGTCTCAATTTGTAGAACACCAGGAGGTCAGGTTAATGAAGGGACAAGTAATACTAATCATTATTATTATTTTCAAGGCTACACATTGATTCTAGGATCTAGCTACAAACTAAAAACAAAACTGGAGGAGATACATTGATACACTGTGTGTATTTATCAAAACTAGTTTAAAAGCCAAGAAAATAGATTCATAACCCATTCTACTGAAGATGAAATTGAAAGATGAAACAACTAGATCATTGACAGCACAGAAAGAAACCAGAAAGTTGGGATAATAAGCCCTAAATAATCAGAAGTTAAGTATATGCTCAGTATTGTGACGACCTTTCTGAGATTATTGTACCTTGCTGGTGAGTTTGTATTTCAAGGGAAACTAAATAGAAGTGAAATGCAGAGAAAATGAAAGAAACTCTAGAGAAATAAAGGATCAATTTTTTTAATTGAATAAATAAGAGCTAGATTAAGGAATTCAGATGTTTGCATTCTGAAAAAAGAAAATAGGGGAAAAGATCGCTGTCCTGATAATTGTCTTCAAAAGCACATGTTAGGTACTTAGAGAAAGCAGAACTGTTATATTATTACTGGAAATTACGGTCCATTTAAAGAGGATCTCACTAATGATAATCAAGTCTTTACAGAGAACCTACTACATAGTCAACACTATAGTAGACACTGTGTGTATATATGGGAAGAGGGGAAGCATATAACACCAAGTTTCTACTGGTTTCTACCCTCAAGGAATGTGAAGTTTAGTTCAGATAGAGAAAATTGGCAGCCCACTATAGATTTGACCTGGTTTTCACAGTGATGTTAAAAATTAAAACCAAATTAGTTGATAACCTTTCAAAACCAGGTTTCCTTTAAAAAATTCTACTTATTGATTTTCTAAAAATGCTGGGAGTTCTTAAAACATGGAGTCCACACTGGCATAAGAGAAAAATTAGGTGAAGGGGATCACAGTGCATGCTTCTCTCATTTTATTGGGCCTTGTAAAGATGTGAGATCCTAGGTCTATGCAGTGAGATTTTTATCATAGTTTTCTATGTAGAAAATAATAGCAACCAAATATTATAAAAGATGCTACATTGCTTAATTATGATTTGAGTCTATGAGCACTAATTAGAAGAGTATATTGACTGGAAGTGGAATATTCAGAAAAACTTCCAGAGAAATGGTCTGTGGTGAGGTGAGCCTTGACAAACTAGGATTAGTCAAGAAGAGACAGGAAATTCGGTGAGAGGAAGAGCAGACTATGTACCCTAGGAAGGCAAGAGCTGCATCTAAATTATTCACCATTCTAACTCCAGTTTCTAGCATGATGCCTAGAATTTTGTAGGTACCCAGTAAATGATTATGAAGTGAAGGACATAATTTTATTGTTGATTTTTTTTCTTGAAGTATACTTGATATAGAATATTATATTGGTTTCAAGTATACAACACAGTAATTCAACAGTTATGTACATTACTAAATCCTCACCCCAATTACTGTAGTTACTATATGTCAATATAGAAAGATGCTACATAACTATTCACTATATTTTCTTGAGACTGGAAAAATTTCTTTTAAAAAATATGTTTTAAGGAAGTTACCTTGGCAGGGGTCTACAGAACAGAGAAGGCAGAAAGGATCAATGTAGAACTGGAAGCTATTGCAATATCCTACGTGTATCATGCTAACAGCTTACATAGGTGTCACAAACTCAGTACCTAGAGGGCCTAGGCAGGTTAAGATCACCTAGGCTGGATGCAGAATATGGTGAACTAAGAATATATGTCCTGTCTTGGAGCAGTTCATTAACTCTAGGTAATTATTGACAAGATGGAATATTGGTCCAGTATCTTTTGATTATTCAAGAGAAGCTAGAATTCTATAATTTTAAGTAAAATACAATTTTCAAATGTTGACAATTTTTTTAAAGTGTGCATATATAAAAAAAGTGTGCATATATAGACTGTATTTCCCTCAAATTCATATGTTGAAGCCCTAATCGTCAATGTGAATGTATCTGGAGATAGGGCCTTTATGAAAGTAATTAAGGTTAAATGAGATCATAAGCATAGGGCCCTCATCCAATAGAATTAGTGTCCTTATAAAAGAGACACCAGAGAGTTCATTCTCTTTCTCCATGAGCACAAAGGAGAGGTCATGTGAGCTTACAGGTAGAAGGCAGCCATCTGCAAGCCAGGAAGAGGGCCCTCACCACAACTGGACCATGCTGGCACCCTGATCTTGGACTTACAGATTCCAAAACTGTAAGAAAATATATTTCTGTTGTTTAAGCCTCCCAATCTATGGTATCTTATTATGGTAGCCCTAGTCCGAATACACATACTTACAAAGTTTTGTTAATTGCTATTACAAACAGCACTGGAAAAGTTTGGAAATATCTCAAGTGTCATTCAACAGAAGACTGTTTAAATAAACTGTAGCTCATCCATGTAGTGAAAAACTATGTAGTCACACAAAAGAATGAGGTGTTTCTTTACCTACAGATATCGAAAAGTCTCCAAAGCATATTTTTAAGTTGATAAGGCAATGTGTAGAACGCTATGAAAAGTATGCTACTATTTGCGTATAAAGGGAAGGGGAAGAAAAAAAATATATATATATATATACTCATTTGCTTGATATGCATAAAATTGTCCATGGAAGGATTTCTAATAAGCAGATTAACTTTAATTGTCTCCAGTGAGGTAAAATCGGCAGCTAGGGGACAGGACTAGGAGGGAGATGTTCCACTATATATCCCTTTGTATAATTTCAATTTTGTGAGATGTGGAATACATTATCAATTTAAAATACGTTTTTAAATAAAAGTTTTTTACAACTTAGTGAAAACAAAACATATCTATGGGCAGTACTTGGTCTTTAGGGTAATTGTACCTCTAGACTAAATTCAGGTGGTGGCAGAATAAGAAGACAGGAACTGATGCCAGATACAATGGGAAAAAGCAATAGCCCCTGGCAATTAAGTAGATGAAGAAATAGCATTTTGAGTATGGAGTAAGGGAACCACAACAACTATATTTCTCTACTGCTTACTAAGCTATCATGTATTCTTTTAAGTGCTTTACAAAATTAACACATTTACTCCTTACTGCAACCCTATATAGTTTCTATTATCCTTAATCCACAGATGAGAGAACTCAAGTGCAGCATTTAAATAATTTCACCAGGGTTATTATGATGGTAAATTGTAAAACCAGGGAAGTGAAAAAAAGTCTTTAGTAAGTGGTCGGGGAAAAATCTAGGAGTGATGACAGATTTGGATTGTATTTTAGAACTGATGAATTTGAGGTTATAAAATGTCAAAATGCTAGTGATTTGATACCTGGATTGGCCGTAGAGTTAGGTCATAGCTCCTTAATCTAAAGTGTTTAATAATCCCAGAGTTTGGTTTGCCCCAATTACATCTACTTTGTCTCAGTACACAGACATCTTTCAGTTTATTTTACAAAGCACTTAGCATGTTACAGACATTTAAATCCAGCTTAAATGTGTGCTCAGCCCACTGGTTCAGACAGTGGAGACAGGCTTAGCAGCCAGGAACCAGGAAACAGCCCTTTCCTCCCACAAGGCACCAATACCACTCCCCTACAATCCCTGACATTGCTTCAGGGGCTGAGCAGCCCCAGAGAGTAGAGCTTCTGGGCACTAGAGGGCTCCATACACAAATATGAAACGCCAAAGGAACCTGGTCCAGAGTAAAATTATGAATACAACTCCTGAGAAAGATTTTAATGATATGGACCTTAAGACTCTCCCTGAAAGGGAGTTCAAAATAAAAATCATTCACATGCTCATGGAGGTATGGAAAGATATTCAAGATCTCAGGAATGAATTCCGGTCAGAGATCCAATCCTTGAAGAACACAATGGACGGTATTAAAAGCAGAATGGATATGGTGGAGGAGACGATAAATGAAATAAAAACTAGAGAAGAGGAATACAAAGAAGCTGAGGTACTGAGAGAAATAAGGATCTCTAAGAATGAAAGAATATTGAGAGAACTCTGTGACCAATCCAAACGGAACAATACTCGCATTATAGGAGTACCAGAGGAAGAAGAGAGAGAAAAAGGGATAGAAAGTGTCTTGGAAGAAATAATTGCTGAAAACTTTCCCACACTGGGGAAGGAAATAGTCTCGCAGTCCACGGAAGCCCACAGAACTCCCAACACAAGGGACCCAAATAAGACAACACCAAGACATATAATAATTAAGATGGCAAAGGTCAAAGATAAAGACAGAGCATTAAAGGCAGCTACAGAGAGAAAAATGATCACCTACAAAGGAAAACCCATCAGACTATCATCAGACTTCTCAACAGAAACCTTACAGGCCAGAAGAGAATGGCATGATATACTTAACGTAATGAAACAGAAGGACCTTGAACCAAGAATATTGTATCCAGCACGATTATCATTTAAATATGATGGAGGGATTAAACAATTTCCAGACAAACGAAAGTTGAAAGAGTTTGCCTCTCATAAACCACCACTACAGGATATCTTAAATGGACTGCTCTAGAGGGAAGCACCCCTAAGGCTAAAAAGATGTCACCAGAGAAAATAAAATCATACGAAAGAAAGCAGACCATCCAAATACTAACTAAAGGCAAAGAATAAAACACCCAATATATAAAGAATGGAGGAGGAAGAATAGGAAGGGAGAAATAAAGAAACATCAGACAGCACACACAATAACTTAACAAGAAAGTTAAGTTAGATTCTTAGATAGTAAAGAAGCAATCCTCGAACCTTTGGTAACCACGAATCTAAAGCCAGCAGTGGCAATAAGTACATATCTATCAATAATCACCCTAAATGTAAATGGACTGAATGCACCAATCAAAAGACACAGAGTAACAGAGTGGATAAAAAAGCAAGACCCATCTATACACTGCTTACAAGAGACTCACCTCAAACCCAAAGATATACACAGACTAAAAGTAAAGGGAAGGAAAAAGATATTTCATGCAAACAACAAAAAGAAAAAAGCAGGTGTTGCAGTATTTGTATCAGACAAAATAGACTTCAAAACGAAGAAAGTAGCAAGAGATAAAGAAGGACATTACATAATGATAAAGGGGTCAGTCCAACAAGAAGATATAACCATTATAGACATATAATGACCCAACACAGGAGCACCAACATATGTGAAACAAATACTAACAGAAATGAAGGAGGAAATAGACAACAATGCATTCATTTTAGGAGACTTCAACACACCACTCACTCCAAAGGATAGATCAACCAGACAGAAAATAAGTAAAGACACAGAGGCACTGAACAACACACTAGAACAGATGGACCTAACAGATATCTACAGAACTCTGCACCCAAAAGCAACAGGATACACATTCTTCTCAAGTGTACATGGAACATTTTCCAGAATAGACCACATACTAGGCCACAAAAAGAACCTCAGTAAGTTAAAATATATTGAAATCCTACCAACCAACTTCTCAGATCACAAAGGTATAAAACTAGAAATAAATTTTAGAAAGAATTCAAAAAGGCTCACAAATACATGGAGACTTAACAACATTCTCCTAATGAATCAATGGGTTAACAAATCAAAACAGAAATCAAACAATATATGGAGACTAATGACAACAACAACACAAAGCCACAACTTCTGTGGGACAGCAAAGGCAGTGCTAAGAGGAAAGTATATTGCAATCCAGGCGTATTTAAATAAGGAAAAGCATTCCCAAATGAACAGTCTAAAGACACAATTATTGAAATTGGAAAAAGAAGAACAAAGGAGGCCCAAAGTCACCAGGAGGGACATAATAAAGATCAGAGAAGAAATAAATAAAATTGAGAAGAATAAAACAATAGAAAATATCAATGAAACCAAGAGCTGGTTCTTTGAAAAAATAAACAAAATAGATGAACCCCTAGCCAGACTCATTAAGAGAAAAAAAGAATCTACACACATAAACAGAATCAGAAATGAGAAAGGAAAAGTAACGACAGACCCCACAGAAATACAAAGTATTATAAGAGAATATTATGAGCATCTGTATGCTAACAAGATACAAAACCTAGAAGAAATGTACAACTTCTTAGAAAAATACAACGTTCCAAGACTGACCAAGCAAGAAACAGAAAAACTAAACAGACCAATCACCAGCAACGAAATTGAATCGGTAATCAAAAAACTACCCAAGAACAAAACCCCCGGACCTGATGGATTCACCTCTGAATTCTACCAGACATATAGAGAAGAAATAACACCCATTCTCCTTAAAGTTTTCCAAAAAAAGAAGAGGAGCGAATACTTCCAAACTCTTTCTATGAAGCCAGCATCACTCTAATACCAAAACCAGGTAAAGACCTCACCAAAAAAGAAAATTACAGACCTATATCCCTGATGAACGTAGATGCAAAAATACTCAACAAAATATTAGCAAACCGAATTCAAAAATACATCAAGAAGATCATACACCATGATCAAGTGGGATTCATCCCAGGGATGCAAGGATGGTACAACATTCGAAAATCCATCAACATCATCCACCACATCAACAAAAACAAGAACAAAAACCACATGATCATCTCCATAGATGCTGAAAAATCATTTGACAAAATTCAGCATCCATTCATGATCAAAACTCTCAACAAAATGGGTATAGATGGCAAGTACCTCAACATCATAAAGACTATATACGACAAACCCACAGCTAACATCATACTTAACAGCGAGAAGCTGAAAGCTTTTCATCTAAGATCGGGAACAAGACAGGGATGCCCACTCTCTCCACTGTTATTCAACATAGTACTGGAGGTCCTAGCCATGGCAATCAGACAAAACAAAGATATATAAGGCATCAAGATTGGTAAAGAAGAAGTCAAATTGTCACTATTTGCAGATGACATGATACTGTACATAAAAAACCCTAAAGACTACACTCCAAAACTTCTAGAACTAATATCTTAATTCAGCAAAGTTTCAGGATACAAAATTAACACACAGAAATCTGTTGCTTTCCTATACACTAATGATGAACTAACAGAAAAAGAAATCAGAAAAACAATTCCATTCACAATTGCATCAAAAATAATAAAATACCCAGGAATAAACCTAACCAAGGAAGTGAAAGACCTGTACTCTGAAAACTACAAGATACTCCTAGGAGAAATTAAAGAGGACACTAACAAATGGAAATGCATCCCATGCTCATGGCTAGGAAGAATAAATATTGTCAAAATGGCTATACTACCTAAAGCAATCTACAGATTCAGTGCAATCCCTATCAAACTACCAACAGCTTTCTTCAATGAACTGGAACAAATAACTCAAAAATTCATATGGAACCACAAAAGACCCCGAATAGCCAAAGCAATCCTGAGAAGGAGGAATCAAACAGGGGGAATTACGCTCCCTGACTTAAAACCCTACTACAAAGCCACAGTAATCAAGACAATTTGGTACTGGCACAAAAACAGACCCACAGACCAGTGGAACACAGTAGAAAATTCAAACATTAACCCAAACACTTACAGCCAAATAATATTTGATAAAGGAGCCTTGGATATACAATGGGGAGATGACAGCCTCTTCAGCAGCTGGTGTTGGAAAAACTGGACAGCTACATGTAAGAGAATGAAACTGGACTACTGTCTAGCCCCATACACAAAGGTAAACTCAAGGTGAATCAAAAACCTGAATGTAAGTCATGAAACCATAAAACTCTTAGAAAAAAACATAGGCAAAAATCTCTTGGACATAAACATGAGTGACTTCTTCATGAACATATCCCCCTGGCAAGGGAAACAAAAGCAAAAATGAACAAGTGGGACTATATCAAGCTGAACAGCTTCTGTACAGCAAAGGACACCATCAGTAGAACAAAAATACATCCTACAGTATGGGAAAATATATTCATAAATGATGCATCTGAGAAGGGGCTGACATCCAAAATATATAAAGAACTCACGCACCTTAACAAACAAAAAGCAAATAATCCAATTAAGAAATGGGCACAGGACATGAATAGACACTTCTCTAAAGAAGAAATTCAGATGGCCAACAGGCACATGAAAAGATGCTCCACATCGCTGGTCATCAGAGAAATGCAAATTAAAACCACGATGAGATATCACCTCACACCAGTGAGGATGGTCAACATCCAAAACACAAACAACAACAAATTTTGGCGAAGATGTGGAGAAAAGGTAACCCTCCTACACTGCTGGTGGGAATGCAATTTAGTTCACCCATTGTGGAAAACAGTATGGAGGTTCCTCAAAAAACTCAAAATAGAAATACCATTTGACCGAGGAATCCCACTCCTAGGAATTTACCTTAAGAATGCAGCAGCCCAGTTTCAAAAAGACATATGCACCGCTATGTTTATTGCAGCACTATTTACAATAACCAAGAAATGGAAGCAACCTAAGTGTCCATCAGTAGATGAATGGATTAAGAAGATGTGGTACATATACACAATGGAATATTATTCAGCCATAAGAAGAAAACAAATCCTATCATTTGCAGCAACATGGATGGAGTTAGAGGGTATTATGCTCAGTGAAATAAGCGAAGCCGAAAAAGACAAGTATCAAATGATTTCACTCATATGTGGAGTATAAGAACAAAGAAAAAAACTGAAGGAACAAAACAGCAGCAGACTCACAGAACCCAAGAATGGACTAACAGTTACCAAAGGGAAAGGGACTGGGGAAGATGGGTGGGAAGGGAGGGATAAGAGGGTATAAGGGGTATTACGATTAGCAGACGTAAGGTAGCGGGGGGCACAGGGAGGGCTGTACAACTCAGAGAAGACAAGTAATGACTCTATAGCATCTCACTACACCGATGGACAGTGACTGTAATGGGGTTGGTGGGGGGTACCTGATGAAGGGGGTAGTTTAATCACCATAATATTGCACATGTAACTGTAAGTTAATGATATCAAAATAAATTATAAAAATAAATAAATAAATAAAAACAAAAACAAAACAAACAACAAAAAAAGAATTCCACTATACATTACACATAATACACTGGTTTAGTTTTGTTTTTAATTCTATCAGCAAATATGCATTGCATATCAAATAGTAAGCAAAAGTCCAAGGAGACAATGGTGAATAAAATAGGCATTATCTATCCTTGAGCACGATTCATTGATCCTTACATGGATCAAGTCAGCATGTCTTTTTGAGTCATACCTTCCCACATGTAAGGTTAGAATACCCACTCTGTAGTCCATAAGAGCCACTGCTGCAGGAAGCCACTGATACTAAGGGGGATGTACTATATATTCTGAGGTATGCTGGTGCACAGGTTTTTGCGTATTTGTGCATGCAAATGTGTGGAGAATCTTAATTTTCTTTACAGCCTTATACATAACCAAATAAACTTGAAAAAAAAAGCCAAAATAAATAAATAAATAAATAAATAAATCCAGCTTAATACCCCACTAATCTACCTTCCTCTTTTCCAAACACACAAGCAACATTTAAATAAAATAAATTATTCAAATTAACAAGAATGGTGAGACCCTCCACTTATGAAATATGTATTAGAAGTCAGGCATTGGTCCATTTTTTACTTACGTTTAGAGATGAGGAAGCTGACGCTAGATGGTAAAGCTGAGTTAGGAATAATAAATACATCAGAAACCCAACTTTGGGTGTAAAACCCAAATTGAAAACATTACTTTATGAGAACAAGAAAGTAAACCAAACAAGTCTCACATCATCTTTGGGTAAATGAATTAGCCCAATATGTTATTCATTCACACTTTACTTAGTAGCGAGATGGCAATTGTACTAGATGATCATCTAGGTCAATCATCCCAACCAAGTTTTCCTTCACTGATAAAAACATGACAGTTTGGAGCTTAGATGATCATCTATATAACATATGCTCTGTGATTACATAAGCAAAGTAATCAGTTAAATAGTTTGAAGATAAAATCATAGACCATGTCATAAAGCACCTTTGTGTCTGAAAAAGAGGTAGGGGCTTAAATATGTACACAGACGACCATAATAAAGGGAAGACAGTAGTGCAATGCCAGATAATGCAGGTAAAGTGACATGGATATTTAAAAGAGTTTATTTCTATGTGCAAGGATAAAGGAAGTTTTCACAGAAATGGCATTTGATTTATTAATAATGGAGGGAATAGTATAAATACTGTTTTAAGGAAAAATCAGAAAAACAAGTACATTACAAGACAGTTCATTTATGGTAAGTATCAAGTGAGCAGAACAGACAGTGATGTATCATTTCTAAGGAATAGCTGAGGAGATAAGGAAGGCTTGATGTGGGGGCCAAGGACTAAAATAGGACTTGAAAGGTGAGGTTAAGGCAGGGATAAGGCAAAAAGAACACATTTAAGATGGAAGGAGTAGAAAATGAGTTTTTAACAATTTTCTCAATGCCTTACACACAGTATAACAACACATATTTGTTAAGTGAATTATACATCCAAAGGTAATCTTTTCATTATTCATCAGTTTAAGTGATGCAATAAACTACAATTGACTCAAGACAAGGGTAAATATATAAATGTGTCAAATAATAATAATGCCCCTGCCAGAATGAGAAAAGATAAATGGTTGATGTCCTTCACCACTAGACACATACCATTTGGAGAGATGAAAGATGACTACACTAAGCTTGGTAGCTTGGTTATTGGAATTCAATTAGCTGAACCAATAAGGGCCCCATCTTAGAAATACATATACTAGAATGATGGGGGAGGGAAATGAAGAAGCGGTTATGGTGATCTTGTTGATGTTTTTTCCTCCAATTTTCTCTTCAAGTATCCTGAAAGCCTAAGAAAAGAGATCTATAACTCCCCAAAGTTCTGAAAGTAGAGCCATTAACTAGTTTGGTTTTGAGGATGGATGAGATACATATGTCGCTTTTACTTTTGAGTTTATATTTTCCACCCTTGCTGTTTTCTGCCTGTCTGCCCTTCATGCTAACCTGAAGACACAGATAATAGCCTGTTCTATGTGTCCCCACAGTTACCAAAGATTAACAATCATTATATGTAAGTGTTCTCCCTAAAATTCTGAAGAATGGAATAAGGTGATTTGTGGGTCACTGGTTTCTGTTGTCCAAAGGTCCTGTTAGTTATATCATCCTGGCTAAGTTGCCCTAAGAATAAGGGGTAAAGCAGGATAGTGGCCCTTTCTCTCAGGTCCTAAGGTCCAGCGGGAACAATGTCAAATAAGAAGCAAATAAAACCTGTGTTCCAGCCTCAGCCTTTTGGGCAAGCTAATTCAATCTTCTGAGGTCTCCTTTCAGCCAATCTGGAAGGTATTTTAAGGAAAGCAAAGCATGTAATTCTATCAGCAGTGCTCCAAAGACAGTCTCACACTGAGTAGGAACAGGAAGTTAAAATATAATATGTATGTAGTGGCAGTCTCTTTCACATACACTATGGTATTTAATCTACCCAAATATCTTTTGAGATAAGAATATTAATCCACATTCTCTACAGGAGAAAAGCAGTGCTCAGGGTCACACAGCTAGTAAGTGGTGGTATTAGGATTTCAAAAAGATCTGTTACCCCAAACCATCAATCCCCATCAGTTTCAAACCTAAATTTAGAAGTATTATCTTTGACCAGTTATTGTCACACTGAGTGACATCAGACAGGTGCTAAATTAATGCTTTTCTTCACAGTGAAGAAAATAATAAACTAAGGGATAATTCCTTTGACCATCTGTTTGGATTTATTTTTCCAAAGAATATATTTTATTTGTTTTGTGATTTATTTATCCCCAAATTCTCAGGGTTAAAAAAAATAAAAGCCCACAAAAAGACAGCTTTTTAAGTGACCACTGCAAATCGATTGGCCTAAGCAGTCTCAGCAATTCTACTCAATCTTTCACCTACACGGACGAACCAACCGCCTTGGCCACGTCTGAAAGAGCTAGGGCAGGGCCTAGGCTTCCTCCTCCAACCAAGCCCAGCCCCTCCTTAAAGAGCCGGCACGCCCAAAGCAGTTCCTCTCCCGCCACTGCCTCCTGGGCCTCGTTGCTTCAGCTAGAACCTTAACCCCTGCGCCCTCCTCCTTCCTCTTAGGAGTACCCCTAAGTGCCCGCTACTGCTTAGGGGGTTACCTGGGAGCGCTGGCATTCTGAATCCTATTCTCTCTGGCTGCAACTTTGGCTGTGTGGGGTTAAGTCAAAGACAAACCACCGCTTAAGAAGAAATGAGAGCACCCGCTCCAGGGCGGACTAAATTAGACAAATCCATCTTTTCTTACCTCTCTCATTTCTCCCGCTAGCCTCTCCAAAGTGTCTCTCCCATCCCTAGCCCCTCTTTGCTCAGACATTTAGCAAAGTCATTTTCCTTTGAGTTTCATTTAATTCCACGTACTGTTCGTACCCTTCCGTACCATTCGCTCCCCAACACCACTCCCCCTCCCCCCATCTCTGCCAAAACCAAAAGAGAAGTGGGGGTAGGGGATATAATCTAGACGGAAGAGGTGGAAGTGGGTGGTTTCTAATCCCGGAGTCACTTACCGCCCATGTCACTAGCTGGGGACTCCTGAAGCGTCCTGGGCTCATGCCGTCCTCCGAAAGGCTCATACTGCTGAGCTGATCGCAAGACAGCTGTTTCCCTCACACCCGCCCCTGTCTGACAGCGCGCCAGACGACTCACTCACTCCTTCTCTTTCTCGGCCCCCACCTCCCCTTTTTCTCCAGGCTAAAAAATGGGGAGGGGGCCAGAGCAGAGGGAGCCTATTCAGACCCAGCTGGGCCACTCTCGAAACAAGGGAAACAAAGCTCCCGAGCATCCAGCCCGAGCAAACGCGGAGGGGAGGGAAGGGTGGCGTATCGGGCTTCCTAAAATGAATCCTCCCCCTGCAGCCAATGCAGCTCTTTTCCTCGGCTAAAAATACAGTGGGTTCTCTGGGCCTTACGCGGCTAAAGCTGAGGATCCTCCGTTCCTCTTTCACCTCCACCAATTCAGTTCCAGCCAAGCCCACTCTCCACCCACCGTCTGAACTCCACACACCCTTGAGAAGAGGGCCGGGATAGGAGCTAAGAAAACCAACCCAAATCCCAAAGCATTATTTGAATACAAAGTTGAGGCGGAGGACTCCTTCAAGACAGGAACCCACCATAAGATACCACAAAGGATCCCTTTACTGCCGCTTTTGCGGCTGCACACCCCAGCGCCTTCCTAAAAAGAAAGAAGGGAGGGGCGAATGCCTATGATTGGTGGAAACATATAGGGGCACCCCCAGCTAAGGGCCGGGGCTTCAGCGAAAAATGGCAACAACTCATGTTGGTCCTCTGGGGAGATGTTTCTTGGAGGCACCTAGCTGCCCCCACGGTAAACCTTGCACTATGTGGGTCAGAACCTAAAGTGCTCACTGGACAACTTGAGTGGATGGGGTGACTCCTGTCTCCTGCTTGGCTAGACCCAGAAAAGAGAGGTATGACTATCGTGTGGGTGGAGTTCCTTAAAAGGGACAGCTGCCTCTAGGGGAGAGTACTAAGTGGGAGGAGGTGGAGAAGGGTGAGGCTGAGACCAGGAAAGGAGAAAGGAGGGGGTGGGGCGCGGCCCTAGGCTGAGAGCTCTGGTGGCGCCCCTGGCCGCTGCTCTCTTGTGTTCAGCAGCAGCAGGTATAACTCGAATCCATTTCAGTTCCTTATCTGTCCCAGACAGAGGTTTGCAAGTACACTGCTTGGTCACCAGGGAAGGGTGAAAGGGATGAGGTGATTGGGGGTGGGGGCGGTAAGAAAGAAAGGAATGGGGAAAGGGAAAATCAAGAAAGCTGGCAACTGGATGCGATATTTACCTTCCTAGCTCTCCATGGTAACAGTATGAAAACAGCAAGGACAGCGAGGTCACAGTGTCTTCTCAGGGAGGAGACTAAGAGCAAAGGAGAATGGAGCTAAGGGCATTTTCTAGCTACAGATAAGGGAAAGAGGTGAGGGTGAAAGGATGGGTGGGTGGAGAAGGAGGAGTTGAAGGAATTGTGAATACAGAAAGGCTCTTTTAGTCTCCCAGATACCAGACCTCTAAGAATAGAGTTCTCACCCCCTCCACCCCACCCCCACCCCGAGAGATGGCCTCTCAGCCAGACATTGGCAAAGATCCCTGTGGAGCTGAGTCCATAGGATAACAGCCACATTTCCAGGATTTCTTTGCCCTTGCCTGAAAGTCCCTCTCTAGCTCATTTTAATAGGCCAGGAAGTCACAAGCAACCACAGGCCCTTTCAGTGCCTCTTCCCTACCACAATTCTTTTAAAGGAGAGGAAAGAGAAGAGAGACAAGAAATGAAGCAGAGGGAGGGGAAGCAGCAAAGAGAAAGGAGAAATAATAATAGCTCCTGTGTATTCACCACCTAATATGGGCAAGTTACTGGGCCAGGTACTTTTACATTCATCATTTTTCATTTATTCCTAGTAACAACCATGGAACATAAGTACTATTATACTCTCCAAGCTCCTTTTAAAAAACAAGGAAATAGAGCTTCAGAGCCCAGTATTTCCCAATACATATATGGCCAGTTGCTTGATATTTCTGCCTGAATGTCTTCTAATCATGTCATCTTCTCTTACTCTGCCCCAAACTCTTCTTCCTCCTGTAGTTCACCAACCATCCGAATGGCATCACCACGCACCCCAACATCCTGGAACTCATCCTTTAACCTACTATAATCTAGACCCTGCCTATCTCTACTTTCCTGGGCCTTACCTATATTACAAATCCAGCCTTTATGCTTTGGCTTACCTCACTTTCTCTTTCTGAAATGGCCTAAGATCTCTGTTCACCTTCTTGAAAGGACTAATTCAAGATTATCTCCCCTCCTTACTTAATTCCTTTAGGCAGAACTGACCACTGCTTCCTCTTTACCTTTTTCTACCTCAGGACACACATTTGTTGATATAAGTGTCCCTCCCTACTAGACTATAAAGTTCCTGAGTTTAGGTACCAGGTCTTATCATTTCTGTAACCTGGGTGCTAGGTATAATTATTAACAATAATAATAGTTATTGAGCATTAAATATGTGCCAAACTCTCTTCTTAGACATATATATATCTTAGAAGAGAGCTTGGCACATATATATATATAAAGATAGATATACACAAACACAGAGTCATTAAATTCTTCTGACAACATTATGGGTAGGTATTATTACTATTCCCATTTTACCAATAAGGAAAGTAAGGGACAGAGATTAAGGAACATGTATGTGTATTTGCTGAATGAAGGAATATCCCTAAAGTAAGGATTTTTTAAAGAGTTCCCTGTCTCACTATGCCATATTTCTCCACCATCTGCTCAGCTTACAAGGTAAGATATATGTGGGTAAAATTGTAACATTTCCAGAGCATCTCACCTGGCTTTAGTGCGTTTGCATATCCTCAGGGGTGGAGAGAAGTTCATCTCCATGTCAGTGGGTAATTACCTAGGCAACCAAGGGTGTGTCTGAACCTGAGAGTTTAAAGGGAGGGGCTGGCTTGCTTGCTTGCTTCTTCAGGTGCAGAGGAGAGAGATGGCCCTGGACTGCAGTTTGTAAGCAATAAACGGATCTTAAACTTTATTTCTCCCTTTAACTGATTTCGGTTTTTAGAGGTATTTTGCCCTGGGATTTCATCTGCCTGGACTTACATCTACCAACATGTAACCAGAAGTGTACAACCCTCTATACATTCTTTAAAAATGAATCACTTTATCCCATGAAGCCTTAGTGTCTCAATGCACATTAGTTTGTATTTCCCTCTAGTTTTTTTAGAATTGGCTTCTGTCTCAAATTAGGGCTCAAAGATGGCTCACAGAGTACTATGTACTCCATAATCACAGTTATGGCAGGACTTCCCCTTTATATTCTTTGCCTCTTGACACATAAATAATCAGCATGTGCATGGTGTTGTATGAGTCATAGGAAAGGGTGTGGGGGAACAGGTATGGATAGAAGTTGTGATCAGTTTCCTTTTCCTTCTAGGAAGTACCACAGGCTCTCCTTTGTATAAGCTGGCTTTAGAAATAAAGCAAATAGAGACCTGCAGTAACTTCAACTCCTTCCATCCACCCATAAGCCTTAGTGAGATTGCCTGTTTGAAGTAGCAACCTGTGCTTTCCTCTATATACTCAAAAAGCCAATGAGGATTATAAGAGTTAAATTAATCACAAAGCCTAATGAACAACAGCTAATATGCAGATGCTCTACGTGTCAAGGCCTATAATACAGATGCTGTTCTTCCCTTTTCTTCTTCAAACTCCTCCTTCTCCTCCTTTTCTTGAAAAGCAGCTGACAAACTACTGAGGGTTGGAGGGAGGGAAGGAAAAGCCTCAGGAAGAGGACTCCACCCTCCCTGCTCCCAGTAGAACAACAACAAAAAGAAGGCTTGGGGAGCTGGGGTGAAGAAGAAGGTGGGGCAGAATAGGGTTAAGGGAAGAAGGGAGGGGGGTGTGAGGGGAGTTAGGGGCCCAGTAGGATAGAGCTGATCTGGGGAGGGGAGGGAAGTCAAGCAGTGTATAAACAGAAAAGCCTGCATTCTTAAGTAACTGTTCATGAAACAACAAAAATACAGCTGAAACTAGTGCATAGCTCAGGTCTAATGGGAACAAAATTGCCTTCCTCATCCACTTTCTTCTTGCTTTGCAGTTCCCCAGAGGGCATATTCCCCCTCTGAGCCCAGCTAGAAGGAGGCCTTTTGCCCCTCTGCTAATATTAAACCAGTGTTAAGTTCCTCACACATCCCAGAGGACAGTGCTAAGGTTACTGTCAGCAAAGGATAAGGATATTTTGGAGAAGGAAATCCAGTTAGTTGACAGAAGAAAGCATGGAAGGAGATTATGGGGGAAAAACAACTTTGCTTAAAAGCTATACAACCTTGGGAAAGTGACTTCACTTCTCTTAAAGTCAGTTTCCTCACCTATTTCTTTTAAAAGCATAGTGCTAGTACGTCGCAGAATTGTCAGAAAGATTAAATAAGATGCAGAGGTGGCTTTACAGTGAAACTGATGAAGCTTGAGCTTTGGTGTCCATCATTTGAATGGCCCTTTTCAAAGACCCTGGGAAAGATCAAACTGTGTTTTTCTTAAAGAGGGTCCCCAAAGTTGTATATGTTTCAGGCCCTACAAAGCATGGATCTGCCCCTGATGAGATTATAACCTACAAAGCACAGTGCGTGGCATAAACAAAGCACTCAATAAAGGCTAACTATTGTTCTTAGCATTGACAAACCTTGATTCTACTATTTTTAGACTGAGTCTCTTTCTAGCCACAGATATTGGGAACATGTCTCTGTTTCCCATAACTCCCATCCTTATACATATGAATAAACCAACTGATAAAAATTAATAACTAAACTGACTGCTTGAGAAAGGGCCCATTTAGTCATTCAAAGGCATGATTAAATTCAACTTAAGAGTGACAAATGGGCCAGGAGCACGTGACCAGGGTTTGAAATTCTCCCAGAAGAGCACCATCCCAGGCATGCTCAGGCAGGCCTGCTAACTCCAAGTTTAGTTGTGCTTCAGGCTGCTAACTTTATGAGCAGAGAGCTTGACCAGGTGTGTGTGTGTGTGTGTGTGTGTGTGTGTGTGTGTGTGTGTGTGTGCTGGGGTTACAGAGATAGGTATGCATGTAGTTTTTGCAGCAGTATAGACCCTAGATACTACCACACCTAGAAATTAGAGAAGCAAAGAGGCTTTATAATCAGCAACCAAGTCAAGCCAGAAAAACTGGGAATCTCAGCCTCAGCTATAGGAAAGGTATAACATCCTTAGCCTGGTCCCCAAAACATATATTCCTGAGTCAGAGAAGGATCCTACGGAGTATACAAGAAAAATACTTGCATTCTTTCTTTCATATTAAAGATTATCTAAGGAAATGTATAAATAGAACAGGAACTTCTTTATCACCAAGCTAATCCAGAGAGGCTCCAGGGCCCTGCGGGCCCCCCAAAGGCAAGCTCATGCTTATCATCCTTGCATTATCATAAGCAAGCAGTTCTCACTTCCCTAATAGAGGGTTTGTGTCCATCTCCACTGTCCCTCAAACCAATGGGATATTATCTTTCACCCATCTGCCCATTGCAGTGTTATTGCAGAAAAGAAAAAAGGAGCGGTGTATGTCTTTGGTACTCTCTTAAAACCTTTCCACTAACACACTATTGAAGTACTGCACCTTTATTCCCTCCTTCCTGTGCTCTTTGCTTGCCCAAATGGCCCTGCATTGTCGTAGCCCTTTCCCTTCAAGTCAATATCACAAATATAGGTGGAACATCTTACCGTGAAGCCACAATGACAGGACATTACCTTTTCAAGTCAGGCTAGCAGTGATTTTAAAAGAGTAAGGCAGGCAGATTAGCAGTAGTAATTCACTTCCTAAGGTGAGATAAATGATTTGATCTGGGAAGAGAGTCTACTTAGTCTGTCATGGGGCAGGCAACTACACCTTTTTACATGATATAGCCACACAGCTAAAATGATCAGGACTATGTGGACAACTACTGAAGAGAATACACACAAATATCCTGATAATAAAAAATTGGAGGCATGTAATGGAGACAAGAGTTATTCACCCAAGCATGTTGTTCTCAGAGAGGCCTGAAGAGGTTATTTCATGCAGTATTTTTTACCATGTTGTGTGCATACCAATAGTGGTATAAAAGATTATCTTAGGTGATACACAGATAAATATTTTCTAATAGTATGTGGTTATTTTTATGGTTGTCTTCTATTATGGGAAGTAAAACTTGCTTTCTATTTATGTTAGTGCTATTCTTGATAAAATTGTTTTCAGTAAAATAAGTCAGTTTACTTAAGGAAATATATTAAGCAAATAATGGTACAGGTGGTACTCAGATGTGATCTAAATCATGAAGGTGAAATATAAATAATTGAACTTTAGCAAACAATGACTGAATCCAATTCTCCCAATTCAGGAGAGTTAATTAGACACCTTGGCTTGGAGGAGGGTCTAACCCCCAAATAAGTAAATATATAGCAAGCCTACTTCCTCCTCCTATGCCCATGGCAGAATTATTAGTAGAACATGGAAGTTTTTCACTGAGCCTAGATGAAGCTTTATATTCTTTCTCAACACACCTCTAAAGGAAGATTTCCTTGAACTTGTATTTTGGGCTAAAGGCCCTCTTCCAGACCTTATAGCACTCTGACATACTTCTCTCATAGGGTTCACCACATTATATACACCTATCTTTTAATAAGGCAGTCTCACCCATTTGACTGTCAGTTCTTTGAGTTCAGGAGTACAGTGATAAATAGTTCAATTATGTGTATAATTTTAGCTCTGAGCACAATGTTTATCATATGACAATGACTCAGTAAAAGTTTGTAGAAAGAAATAATTTAGAACCACAATGTCTGGGTGTGAATACTGGCTCCATCACTTACTACCTGTGTGACGTTGGACAAGCTATTTAATGTATCTGGGCCTCAGTGTCCTCATTTTTTAAAATAGGAATAATAATAGTACCTACCTCATAGGATATTGAGAGGATTATGTAACTTAATACATGTAACATGCTTAGAACAGTACCTGGCACAGAGTAAGCACTATATAAATGTTTGTTTTTATTATGTTGAACTGAAATATGCCTTTTTGAGATTTCTACTTATTTGTCCTGGGACAGACCTCTGGAGAAACATGGAGTAAGGCTGCTTCTTCATCGATGTCATGGTCCCTCAAGTGTCTCACCTTCTTTTCTCTCCTGTAAACATCCCTGATTGCTTAATCTACCCCTTTTATAATATGCTTTGCCTCAAACATAATAATAAATTATGATAAAAAATGATAAAACACCCTCAAACACCTGTTTTATCGCATGGCTAGAGCAAAATAATATGGACTCCCACGTTACGGATGCTACCTCACAAGGACAAAGGTGATATTTAATTTTTTTTATAATGAGTACATATTTTACACTTGGAAAAAAAACATTTAAATTAGACGTAGGATTATAGTTGTGGGCAGTTGAAGGAGTATAGAACTTTTATTTCCTTTAGTTCTATTTTCCAATTTTTCTAAGAAATTTGTATTATTTCTATAATTAGAATAAAACAAATAGGATGAATTATTTGTAAATCAGCATCTTAAGATAATCCTTGCTTGCCTGAATTCTATCAGCTTAAAGAAAGTTACTCAAATGGCATGTATATATAACACTAGTAATGAAACACTCACATCATTTCTTACCTATATTATCAAAATAAGCTCCTAATTGGTCTCCCCACCTCCACTTTTGCTCTCATGCAGCTAGAATTTGGTCATTCCAAAATCAGAAATTTCTCAAAGGTGTCTCATTTACTTCAAGAAAAAAGCTAAAACCTCTTAGTGTGTCCTATAAGAAAGGCTTTCATAAATGCACCATATATTTCTGGTAGCCTCATTTCTTCAACCAGGACTTGTCACCTGCTCAGGCAATCCTTTGCAAGCCAAAGTACAGGAAATCTGGCTGAGTGTTCCTCCCCACCACTTACACAATGTGGCAGAACAAATTTCCTTTGTAGAAATAATCACAATTTGTAATCAGTTATGCTGTGCATTCATGTGATTATTTTTTCTATACCTGTATCTCCCCACTAGACCTCTTCCTGTGAAGGCAGAGTCCAGGCCAAGTTTACTCATGCATATAATCAGTGCTTGGAAGAAAGCAGCTGCTCAATAAATATTTGTTTATTTTGCTGACTGGCTGACTGAATATCTTCATTTGCTTTTTTTAAATATAAAGTGTTCATCTTTCACTTCTCTGACCTACAATGCTCCTGAATGGGCCAAGGTGGCAAGGGGTCATTAGTAGTGGGGGTAGGGTAGAGAAGAATAGCTTTTTTTCCCATTAGTGGTAATCAGGGAAAGAGCTTGGGGGCTGAAGTTAGTCTACATTTCTGTAATAATAATAATCAAGAAGGGGGTGCATTTAGTGTTCTAAACACTTACACCTAGTAAGGCAATTAATTCCTGCAACAACACTGTAAGTGCCATTATACCCATTTTACAGAGGAGGAAATCAAAGCAGAGAGAAGTTAAGCAACTTTGCCAGTATCACACAACATATCACCCTTTTCAGTTATTCTAATTGTATCTGGATCCAAAGGACATTGGACATGCCATAGGATCCTCAGAAATACATTCTAGAGATCTGGGTAAGGAACTATTGTAAACTTGCACAGATTTTTCCAGATGACAGTCCTTTTTGCAATGTTCACATCTGTCCTTGGCTACACTGTGATAGCCTGTTATTACTCTCCAGGTATTAGAATCTAACAGTTGACTGATCCATAGGAAGTATTCTTTATTGATCTTCAGAACAAGAAATTATTTCTATAATTTTTTTAAATGTTACATTTTATAGAACCAGCTAATAATAATAGCTACCATGTCTTGAGTAACTACTTCCCTGATTAGCAGTTTATAAACATTACCTCACTTATTCATGACTATAACATTGAGAGCCCCAGTTTTCCCTGGGTAGGGGAAGAAGGCCCAGTCATGAAAATGGTGCCAAACCAGGAGGGAATGGCATGATATATTCAGTGCAATTAAACAGAAAGGCCTCAAACCAAGATTAATCTACCCAAAAAGATTACCATTTAAATTTGAAGGAGGGATTAAACAATCTCCAGACAAGCAAAATTTGAGGGAATTGACCTCCCACAAACAATCTCTACAGTGTATTTCAAAGGGACTACTATAGATGGAAGTGCCTCTAAAGCTAAATAGCTGTCACCAGAGAAAATAAAACCACAGCAAAGAAAGTAGACCAACCAAATACTAACTAAATGCAAAATAACATCAGCTATCCACAAAATCAGTCACGGGAAACACCAAGAGTACAGAATAAAACACCTAACATATAAAGAGTGGAGGAAGAAGAAAAAGAAGGGAGATAAATAAAGAATCATCATACTGTGTTTATAATACCGTAATAAGTGAATTAAGGTAGACTACTAGATATTAAAGAGGCTGCCCTTTAACCTTTGGTAACCACGAATCCAAAGCCTGCAATGGCAATAAGTACACATCTATCCATAATCACCCTAACTGTAAATGGAATGAATACACCAATCAAAAGACACACATTAATAGAATGGATAAAAAAGCAAGATTCATCTATATGCTGTCAACAGGAGATTCACATCAAATCCAGACACACACAGACTAAAAGTGAAGGGATGGAAAAATGTTTCATGCAAACAATAGGGAGAAAAAAGCAGGTGTAGCAGTACTTGTATCAGACAAAATAGACTTCAAAACAAAGAAAGTAACAAGAGATAAAGAAGGACATTACATAATGATAAAGGGGGCAGTCCAACAAGAAGAGGTAACCATTATAAATATCTATGCACCCAACACAGGCACACCTACATATGTGAAACAAATACTAACAGAATTAAAGGAGGAAATAGAATGTAATGCGTTCATTTTAGAAGACTTCAACACACCACTCACTCTAAAGGACAGATCAACCAGACAGAAAATAAGTAAGGAAACAGAGGCACTGAACAACACACTAGAACAGGTGGACCTAACAGACATCTATAGAACATTCCACCCAAAAGCAACAGGATACACATTCTTCTCAAGTGCACATGGAACATTTTCCAGAATACACCACATACTAGGCCACAAACTAAGCCTCAGTACATTAAAAAAGATTGAAATTGTACCAACCAACCTCTCAGATCACAAAGGTATAAAACTAGAAATAAATTGTACAAAGAAAACAAAAAGGTTCACAAATGCATGGAGGCTTAACAACATGTTCCTAAATAATCAATGAATCAATGACCAAATTAAAACAGAGATCAAGCAATATATGGAGACAAATGACAACACCAGCACAAAGCCCCAACTTCTGTGGGATGCATCAAAGGCAGTTCTAAGAGGAAAGTATAGAGGAATCCAGGCCTATTTAACAAAGGAAGAACAATCCCAAATGAGTAGTCTAAAGTCACAATTACTGAAACAGGAAAAAGAAGAACAAATGAGGCCCAAAGTCAGCAGAAGGAGAAACATAATAAAGATCAGAGAAGAAATAAATAAAATTGAGAAGAATAAAACAATAGAAAAAAATTAATGAAATCAAGAGCTGGTTCTTTGAGAAAATAAACAAAATAGAAAAATCCCTATCCAGACTTATTAAGAAAAATAGAGAATCTACACACATAAACAGAATCAGACATGAGAAAGGAAAAATCACGACGGACACCACAGAAATACAAAGAATTATTAGAGAATAATATGAAAAACTATATATTAAGAAACTGGATAACCTAGAAGAAATGGACAACTTTCTTGAAAAATACAACCTTCCAAGACTGACCAAGGAAGAAAAAGAAAATCTAAACAGACCAATTACCAACAATAAATTTGAATTTGTAATCAAAAACTACCGAAGAACAAAACCCGTGGGCTAGATGGAATCACCGCTGAATTTTATCAGACATTTAGAGAAGACATAATACCCATTCTCCTTAAAGTTTTCCAAAAAATAGAAGAGAAGGGAATACTTCCAAACTCATTCTATGAAGCTAGCATCACTCTAATACCAAAACCAGGCAAAGACACCACAAAAAAAGAAAACTACAGACCAATATCCCTGATGAACATAGAGGCAAAAATACTCAGCAAAATATTAGCAAACCAAATTCAAAAATACATCAATAGGATCATGCACCATGATCAAATGGGATTCATCCCAGGGATGCAAGGATGGTACAACATTCGAAAACCCATCAACATCAATCTCTATATCAATAAAAAAAAATGACAAAAATCACATGACCATCTACATAAATGCCGAAAAAGCATTTGACAAAATTCAACACCCATTCATGATAAAAACTCTCAAGAAAATGGGTATAGAGGGCAGTACCTCAATATAATAAAGGCTATATTTGACAAACCCACAGCCTACATCATACTTAACAGTGAAAAGCTGAAAGCTTTTCCTCTAAGATCGGGGAGAAGAAAAAGAGGCCCACTCTCCCCGCTTTTATTCAACATAGTACTGGAGGTTCTAGCCACAGCAATCAGACAACACAAAGAAATAAATGGCATTCAGATTGGTAAGGAAGAAGTCAAACTGTCCCTGTTTGCAGATGACATTATATCGTACATAAAAAACCCTAAAGAATCCACTCCAAATCTACTAGAACTAATATGTGAATTCAACAAAGTTGCAGGATACAAAATTAATACATAGAAATCCGTTGCATTCCTATACACTAACGATGAACTAGCAGAAAGAGAAATCAAGAAAACAATTCTATTCACAATTGCATCAAAAAGAATAAAATACCTAGGAATAAACCTAACCAAGGAAGTGAAAGACCTATACCCTGAAAAATATAAGACACTCTTAAGAGAAATTAAAGAGGACACTAATAAATGGAAATTCATCCCATGCTCTTGGGTAGGAAGAATTAATATTGTCAAAATGGCCATCTTGCCTAAAGTAATCTACAGATTCAATGCAATCCCTATCAAAATACTGACAGCATTCTTCAACAAACTGGAGCAAATAGTTCTAAAATTCATATGGAACCACAAAAGATCCCGAATAGCCAAAGCAATCCTGAGCAGGAAGAATAAAGCAGGGGTGATCTCTCTTCCTAACTTCAAGCTCTACTACAAAGCCACAGTAATCAAGACAATTTGGTATTGGCACAAGAACAAACCCATAGACAAGTGGAACAGAATAGAGAGTCCAGATATTAATTCAAGACTATACGGTCAATTAATATACGATGAAGGAGCCATAGATATAAATGGGGAAAAGACAGCCTCTTCACAGCTGGTGTTGGCAAAAGTGGACAGCTTCATGTAAGTGAATGAAACTGGATTACTCTCTAACTGCATACACAAAAGTAAACTCGAAATGGATCAAAGACCTGAATGTAAGTCATGAAACCATAAAACTCTTAGAAGAAAACATAGGCAAAACTCTCTTCAAGATAAACATGAACAACTTCTTCATGAACGTATCTCCCTGGGCAAGGGAAACAAAAGCAAAATGAACAAGTCGGACTTTATATCAAACTAAAAAGCTTCTGTAGAGCAAAAGACACCATTAGTAGAAGAAAAAGGCATCCTACACAATGGGAGAATATATTCACAAACGACATATCTGATAAGGGGTTGCCATTCAAAATATACGAAGAGCTCACGCGCCTCAACAAACAAAAAGCAAATAATACAATTACAAAAAGGCAGAGTATCTGAACAGACACTTCTCCAAAGAAGAAATTCAGATGGCCAGCAGGCACATGTAAAGATGCTCCGTATTGCCAATCATCAGGGAAATTCAAATTAAAACCACAATGAGATATCACCGCACACCAGTTAGGATGGCCACCATCCAAAAGACAAACAACAACAAATGTTGGCGAGGATGTGGAGAAAGGGGGACCCTCCTACACTGCTGGTGAGAATGTCAGTTAATTCAACCATTGTGGAAAGCGGTATGGAGGTTCCTCAAAAAACTCAAAATAGAAATACCATTTGACCCAGGAATTCCACTCCTCGGAATTTACCCTAAGAGTGCAGGAGCCCAGTTTCAAGAAGATATATGCACCCCTATGTTTATTGCAGCACTATTTACAATAGCCAAGATATGGAAGCAACCTAAGTGTCCATCAGTAGATGAATGGATAAAGAAGAGGTGGTACATATATACATAATGGAATATTATTCAGCCATAAGAAGAAAACAAATCCTACCATTTGCAACAACATGGATGGAGCTAAAGGGTATTATGCTCAGTGAAATAAGCCAGGCAGGGAAAGACAAGTACCAAATGATTTCACTCATCTTGTGGAGTATAAGAACAAAGAAAAAAACTGAAGGAACAAAACAGCAGTAAACTCACAGAACCCAAGAATGGACTAACAGTTACGAAAGGGTAAGGGACTGGGGAGGATGGGTGGGAAGGGAGGCATAAGGGGAATAAGGGGCATTATGATTAGCACACATAATGTATGGGGCCAGGGGGAAGGCAGTATAGCACAGAGAAGACAAGTAGTGACTCTATAGCATCTTACTACACTGTTGGACAGTGACTATAATGGGGTATGTGGGGGGGACTTGATAATGGGGGCAATCAAATAACCACAATGTTGCTCATGTATTTGTATATTAATGATACCAAAAAAATTTTTTTTTAAAAGGTGGCCAAAGATAAACGTGGCTCTGTTGAACACAGCTGGAGAGAATAAAAAACAACAATAATATTAATAATAAAGGGCTTACATTGTTGGAGCATTGTGATAAACCCAATATTGGTCTTATTTAATCCATGCCACCACCTTCAGTTAATATCCTATTCTCATAGCCAACTACATGCCAGAGTGTGTGTGTGCTTAACCTCTATGTCTCTGGATGTTCAGTGTCTGCGCTGGACTATCTATCACTGGTTTTGAAATGGGTGGATGGAAAAGATAACAATGTTTGTGGGAGGACGGCATACTGGGGAGAGGGTGGAAGTCAGCTGGCATCTCCAGCATCCCCATCTGAATATCTCTTAATTCTAGCCTTATGATAGCTAAGTATTGTATTTTTTATTTTATGGAGGTTATTTTTAGTGTGAGGGAAAAAATGACTCTGGTGACTTTAGCAATCACCCATTCATAGTTGCTCATACATAGCTAGGGCTTAGAGCCACTAAATTTTAATCATCTGTCTGCATAGGACACCAGACAGATCTATGGATCCTGCTGGAGAAACTGTAATAACTAGTCACTGATCATCTGTGTTTATTGATACTCACTTCTCAGAGACATCTCCAAACAGCTTTAGGTTCCTTACATGGTCTATCACAGGCAGAGCCTAAAAATATTTGGCCAAGGCTCACATTCCCAAAAGACATCGAATTTTGACTTTTGCCCTTACTCCCAAATCACAGCATTGAAAGATTTCATCATATAAATTCAATTGTGAAGGCCATGATTGGACCACACCTCCTGTAGCACTCTATTTCTGATATTTATATATAAGAATGTTTTTAAATCTTGTGAGTAGCATTGTATTATACATGTTTTTATAAATGTCATTTTGCTTAATGTGAGATTTTAAAATATGCCACAATTTTGGGGACACTATTTTTGATATTTCATTTAAAAAATATTCTGAGGAGACTTCCGGGAATATGGCGTCTTGAACGGACTAGCAGAAAAATTCCTCCCAACATTATATTTATTCACGAAAATACAGCAAATACAACTATCCCTAAAAGAGAGACCAGAATACATAGGAAAGTGCACAGCGTACAGCTACACCTGTGAGAACTTGGCAGCCGGTGAGGCGGACGGGCGGCGATCCGGTGGGACCGAGCGCTCCCCCCCCCAGAGCTCCAGTGGCCAAACACGCCGGACAGAGGACTCGGCACCCGGTGAGGCGGGACGGAAACACGATCCAGCGAGACGAGAGCGCCCCTGCACCCCAGCACTCCGGCGGGAGTCTCGGCAAGGCGGGTAAGGTACGGAGCCGCGAGCAGACCGAGCGCTCCTCTCCCCCAGCGCTCCGGCGGGAGGAGAGGATTCAGAGCCGGGAGGCAGGGGAAGTCTGCACCCGGAGCGCCCCTACACCCCAGCACTCCGGCGGGAGTTCCGGCAAGGCGGGTAAGGTACGGAGCCGCGAGCGGACCGAGCGCCCCTCTCCCCCAGCGCTCCGGCGGGAGGAGAGGATTCAGAGCCAGGAGGGAGTGGAGGTCTGCGGTGTAGCGGAGATTGGAGGGACAGAGGGCACAGGGTCCCAGCCGGGAACGTGCAAGTTGCCCGTGGCAGGCTCCGGGAAGGAAAAAGAAAGGAGAAAAAGGGGAAGAAAAGCGCGCGCTCTACCTCAGCGGTGTTAAAGAGACAGGAGCTCAGTAGAGGGGCCGGATAGCCCCGCGAACTGAGCCCAGCACGCTGGGAGTCCTGGGGAGCTTTGGACCCCGTAGCTGGCGACTGGGAAAGAGTGCCCGCCATTGAGACCCTCACGGAGATCAACAGCTTCCCATTGTTTCCAACCCAGCTAGAACTATAGTGGCGCTGGAATAGTGGAGCAACAGCGCCACCTACAGCACTCGCGCAGAACCCACGCCCGGTGGCTTTTTTTTTTGTTTTGTTTTGTTTTGTTTTTGTTTTTTTGTTTTTTCTCCCCTTTCTTTTCCTTTTTTTCTTTCCCTCTCTTTCAACAGCCTCCCATCCATTCTCACCCGGCCACAGATTTAAAGGGCCGTGTGGAGTGACGTGGCCGCGGCTCTGGAATAGTGGAGCAATAGCGCCACCTACAGCATTCGCACAGAAACCACCCCCGGTGGGCTTTTTGGTGTTTTCTTTTTGTTTTGTTTTGTTTTGTTTTGTTTTGTTGTTGTTCTTGCTGTTTTCTTTTAGGTGTTGCTGCCTTTTCTTTTTCTTTCTTTTCTTTTCCCTTCTCTCTCTCTCCTTTTACTTTTATATTATTAGTAGAAATCTCTTTTTTTTCTTGTCTCTCCTTTCTTATCTCTCCTTGCTACCAACAACCAATTCTACAGTCATGAGAACCAGAAGAATATGATACAGACAAAGCTTCAGACAAACACCACCCCAGAGAAAGAATCTGGAGAAATGGACATTCACAGTCTTCCAGAAAAAGAATTCAGAATAAAAGTCATAGCCATGCTGACGGATCTACAGAAAAATGTGCAAGAGCTGAGGGAGGAAGTGAGGGAAGTGAGGAAAGACAATGCAGAAATGAAACAAGCCATCGAAGGGCTCAACAGCAGATTGAATCACGTTCAAGACACGATCAAGGAATTACAAGACAGGGACCAGGAATACAAAGAAGCTGAGGCAGAGAGAGATAAAAGGATCTCTAAGAATGAAAGAATATTAAGAGAACTCTGTGACCAATCGAAGCGGAGCAATATTCGCATTATAGGAGTACCAGAGGAAGAAGAGAGAGAAAAAGGGATAGAAAGTGTCTTTGAAGAAATAATTGCCGAAAACTTCCCCACGCTGGGGAAGGAAATAGTCTCACAGTCCACGGAAGCCCACAGATCTCCCAACACAAGGGACCCAAAGAAGACAACACCAAGACACATAATAATCAAGATGGCAAAGATCAAAGACAAGGACAGAGTATTAAAGGCAGCTAGACAGAGGAAAAAGATCACCTACAAAGGAAAACCTATCAGACTGTCATCAGACTTCTCAACAGAAACCTTACAGGCCAGAAGAGAATGGCATGATATATTTAACATAATGAAACAGAAGGGCCTCGAACCAAGAATATTGTATCCAGCACGATTATCATTTAAATATGACGGAGGGATTAAACAATATCAAGACAAAAGAAAGTTGAGAGAGTTTGCCACCCATAAACCACCACTACAGGATATCTTAAAAGGACTGATCTAGAGGGGAACACCCCTAAGACTAAAAAGATGTCACCAGAGAAAATAAAAGCATAGCAAAGAAAGCAGACCACCCAAATATGAACTAAAGGCAAAGAATAAAACACCTAATATATAAAGAAAGGAGGAGGAAGAATAGGAAGGGAGAGATAAAGAAACATCAGACGGCGCACACAATAACTTAACAAGAAAGTTAAGTTAGATTCTTAGATAGTAAAGAAGCAACCCTTGAACCTTTGGTAACCACGAATCTAAAGCCTGCAATGGCAATAACTACATATCTATCAATAATCACCCTAAATGTAAATGGCCTGAATGCACCAACCAAAAGACACAGAGTAACAGAGTGGATAAAAAAGCAAGACCCATCTATATGCTGCTTACAAGAGACTCACCTTAAACCCAAAGATATACACAGACTAAAAGTGAAGGGATGGAAAAAAATATTTCAAGCAAACAACAAAGAGAAAAAAGCAGGTGTTGCAGTACTTGTATCAGATAAAATAGACTTCAAAATGAAGAAAGTAGCAAGAGATAAAGATGGACATTACATAATGATAAAGGGGTCAGTCCAACAAGAAGATATAACCATTATAAACATATATGCACCCAACACAGGAGCATCAGCATATGTGAAACAAATACTAACAGAAGTGAAGGAGGAAATAGACAGCAATGCAATAATTCTAGGAGACTTTAACACGCCACTCACTCCAAAGGATAGATCAACCAGGCAGAGGATAAGTAAAGACACAGAGGCACTGAACAACACACTAGAACAGATGGACCTAACAGATATCTACAGAACTCTGCACCCAAAAGCAGCAGGATACACATTCTTCTCAAGT
>JAQQAC010016209.1:45497604-45519433 GCA_029783875.1 Phataginus tricuspis | reverse complement strand
GCAGCAGACTCACAGAACCCACGAATGGACTAACAGTTACCAAAGGGAAAGGGACTGGGGAGATGGGTGGGAAGGGAGGGATAAGAGGGTAAAAGGGGCATTACGATTGGCAGACATAGGGTGGGGGGGCACGGGGGGGACTGTACAGCTCAGAGAAGACAAGTAGTGATTCTCATCTCACTATGCTGATGGATAGTGACTGTGGTGGGGTTGGTGGGGGGGACCTGGTGAAGGGTGGAGTTCAATCATCACGGTATTGCTCATGTAATTGTAGGTTAATGATACTAAAATAAAATAAATTATTAAAAAAAAATAAAATAAAAAAAAATAAAAAATATTCTGAGAATTTGAACAAAAATTAGTCCAAATTTGTTTGGCCACTGTGACATCTGGTCCCATGCAATTATCCACTTTCCTAAACTGACTCTAGATTCTTTAATGCCACCTCTCTACTCTCTTAAGATGAAAGCCTAACCTAATTCTCACAAACCCTTTTACAATTCTACACACCTGGATAGACAGCATATGAAAAGGAGATTTGCTTCTTAATTTATCTAGGGTTAAATTAAAAGAGTTAAATTTTTAATTGGTCTTCCAACTTTCCTTACTATTTATGAGTAACTACAGTAAGGCTAAGTATCAATTACATATGTACATGTATCATAAACATATGTTAGATTAACATTTACATTCTTGTTTGATTATGTCACTAAAACATTATGGATCCTTTTGATCAATTTTCACAGTATATTGTTCAGGTGGAATGATGATTTGCTCATAGTAAAAGGTAAGAATTATTGGTTTTAGGAGGAGACGTTTGTGCTGTGTTATTGCCAGCTCTGTATATAGGAAACAGCCAATTTATTTAGGAGATGCTATCACAGAACATTTTTTTAAACCAACAAAAGGACTATTTTTTTTATCAAATCCCAAGATGTATTTGTGGGGAAAGGCTCTTTGCTTTCTATCACTCATCCGAACTCAGTTCAGCTCCCAGAACTCCAGCCTAGGTATAATACTTCACTACCCCCTGCTTGTAACAGAGGGGAGTTTGGATGCTTTATTTTGTATGTTACACACTTTATATAGAGTTTTAGTTAATTTAATCCAAAGCACCAAGGTTCCTTCATCCCTGCCCCTAGGAACAGGATACCTTTAGATCCTCTCTGTACAGATACAGGGACTGGTACAGAATTTCCTTTTTGCTAGTGGTATATGATACAAGTCAGATGATTCTGTCTCTTAGTAGGCCACTGCTACAATAGCTGTTCAGTAGTCCTATCTCAGACCAAACTTGTGGAATTCTTCCAATTCCATTTGCAGCACTGATCTCATTCCCACCTGGACTGCAGAAAAGGGCCCAAGCTACAGCCAGGGACCTATTAAGTTAGGACCTCCTACTCACTACCCATCTTTCTTCAGTGTACTGTCCTTTTCTCATTGATCTTTTCCCATATTAATAATCCTAATTTTCTCCTCCATTTCAATGTTCTGCCTATCAGAATATCTGTTAACTCTAATGTTGTTTTCTTCTCTATAAGGCAAAATTCTCTCTGTTCAGAGACTTTAATAAAATCCTCAGCAGCACTGTCCAGTAGACTACTAGGAGGGGTTGTAAATCCCCCCTCCCACAATGCCTTCTGTTCTAACTCCTGGGTCCACCAAATATCTTCAGCCTTTTAAAGGTACAATTGAGAATGGCATGGAAAATACTGGATTCTACAACCCAAGTTAGTTGGAACCTGGAACAATTAGCCTCTCATTTTGTTCTAGTGGTCTCTATCAGGAAAATACTATGAATAATAATTTTTTCTTCTACGTCATTGGAGTTGAAGTGGAGATGCTCTGGTTTCTAATGGGCATACTAAATATGAAAGCATTGTCAGTATGTGGCTCACTATCCTTGAGTATATCTCCAAGATGGGAAGTCAGTGAGTACTAGTTTTTGCTATTATGTGCTCCAAATATGCAACACATACTTTCATTACTATTGAGAAAACAGCTGTTCACAAGTTCACATTATTGGCCACCATATATGGGCAAGCAGAGCCATATTCTTAGGCAGCATTAAGGTCTTCCCCTCATGGAATCCATCTTTTTAATGAACTATTTGACATATACTATATGCTTTGAGAGATTTGAGTTAGAAAGGGAGATCAGAGAACCTTACTTTTGGATGACTAAAGGATAACTAGGCCCAGAGGGGAGGAAATAGGAAGAAGCAACATCATAGACAAAGACCCAAAAGGCCAGAGAAGTTGGAGGAAATTGAGTGAGAGTAGTACAAGCTGAGGCTGGAGCACAGGAACAGGGCAGAATATATAGGAGTTTATAGAGAGCCTAAAGAGTTTTGTTTTTATCCAAAGAGCCACTAAATATTTTAAGCAGAGGAGTAACATAATTAGATGTACATTTTGAAATGTATATTTGGCTGCATCATGGAGATCTGATCAGAGGTTCTGTGGTAAATTAAGGGAGACAAGTTAGGAGTCTGGTGCAGGAGTTCAGCAATAAAGGATTATAGCTTATACCAGGTAGGGGCATGCAGAGAAGTAGACTGATTTTAGAGAAATTTAGGAAGTCTTATCAACAGAATTTGGTAATGGATTGAATATCTGCAGTTAAGGGAAAGGGAAGTGTCTAAGATGATCCTTAGGACTCTAACTTGAGAAATTGGATGAGTAGTGATGTCATTCACTGAGGAACAATGGAAAGTAATGTGTTCAGGGAAGGAAGATCATGAGCTTGGTTTTGGACATGTTGAGCCTGAGGTATCTTTTAGACAATGTCAAGTAAGCAATTGGATATGGGTTTCTGAGGACATGTATGCTCAGTGTGGAAGACCTAAACCTTACAGAGCACTGATTGCTCCTTCAGATTTCAGGTCTTATTCTACTTTGTCCTGGGTCCACCAAATATCTTCAGCCTTTTAAAGTTCTAAGGAACTTTTTAGACCTTCAATTTGGGGTTCTCATCTATCATTTTAGACTTACTTAAGGGAGACCTGTATATTTTGGAGACAAATATTTTTTCTTTTGTCAAAACAACTTCTCTCCTGAGTCTTCCAACCAAGTCTTATTGAATTAAATAGTCATCTCTACAATAGTGAGGCTTGTTCATTTAACATATATATTACCAATGTAAAGGTAATAGTTTCAAGTTGTAAATTACATTCTCTGGATAAGAACAATAAGAGCAAGTTTTTGAGAATTTGGCACATGATACATATTATTTGAAAGACTCCAAAATGAATTAAGATCTGCTCACTGCCTGCATGAGTCTCATAGTTTACTGAACACCTTGGCCTCCTACCTCTTTCCTGCATCATATAACTTAGCATTTGTTATACTTAAATTGGAAAGCCACCGACATGTGTTGTGCACCTGTTACATTTCTTGTTAAAACAAGAAACTGGTATTTGAGATGTGCACGGAAGGCAGTATAATGTAATTAAGAGTACAGATTTTGGAGTTAGACTGCCTGGGTTCCAGTCCTGGTTCTGATTTTGGGTAAGTTATTTAACCTCTCTGTGCCTCAATTACTTCTTATGTAGAATAAGACTAATAGTATTATCTATGTACATTAGTTTTCTAGGGTTGTTTTGACAAAATACCACAACTGGATGGCTTAAACAACATCAGATGTCAACAGGGTTCTTTCCTTCTGAGGGCTGTAAGGGATGGATCTGTTCCAAGTTTCTCTCCTTAGCTTGTAGATGGCTGATTTCTCCCTATGTCTCTTCACATCATTTTCCCTTTATTCATGTCTCTGCGTCCAAATTTTTCCTTTTTATAGGAACACTAGTTATATTGGATTAGAGCCTATCCTAATTACCTCATCTTAACTAATTACATCTGCTACAACCCTATTTCCAAATAAGGTCTACATTCAGAGATACTAGGGGTTAGGATTTCAACATACAAGTTTGGGGGACATAATTCAATTAATAATACTATGTCATAGGATTTTTGTGAAGATTAAAAGAGACAATCCTTAAAATACGTAAAACAATTCTTGGCACATTGTGCATACTTAATGAATGTTAACTAATAAGCTGTATATTATTTCATTTAATCTTTATACCAATGACCTATATGAAGTAGGTCATTTTTAAGGATGAAGACACTAAGACTCAGGGTCACACAGCTAGTTATTGGTAGAGCCAGGGTTCTAACTCAGCTCTGACTGATCCCAAAGCTGATGAATGTTTCACTATACCATGAGGCATCATCAAGTGATTAAGTTATTGTTTGTGTAAGACTGACTGTCACAGAAATATTTTCAGATATGGTCAATGACTTTACATATCAGTGCCAGGATCTCACTGCCTGTAGAACTCTGAATTGCAACAGCAATTGGTCATATATATCCATTACCAAACTAATATAATACCACTTCAAGGCCACTAATGTTAACAATAGTATCATGGAGAATAAAGGACTTTCCCTAGCTATGTTGGAGAAAACTTAAATCTTCAAAGTGTATTTGTAGCACCCCACTCTCATAGATACTCCAAGAATCCACCTGTTGGACTGTATTAGCATTCTTCATGCTCACTCTGCAGGAATAGATATTCTACTCTTGTATGAAGATATTTCTGAGTGAAGTCTTAAAGGCATTGGGGCTAATAGGGAAATTGTTGACATATTTCCTGTGGATCCTCATAAATCCTAAGAAAGGTCTGAATTCTTGACATTTGGTAGGGTGCTCCCAGGTGTCAGTGGTCAATGTTTCCATGGTTCCATGTTGTTCCACTTATAAATTATGTAACTCATATATCCTGTATAAGTCTAGAAAAACTGGAATTTGTTGAGGGAGGACTTAGGTCCAGCCTTATTTAGGCTACTGGGTTTTTGAAGGGCTTCCATTTAGAAGCTTACAAAAGTTTTGCCTAAAACTGATATCATCTAGAAACACAAACATTTTCAAGTGATTTATGACTTTTGCTACTTTTTCCATTGTCTGACAGAAAAATATGTGGAGATTTATCTCCCAACATGACTACCTTGCAGTATTTACCATGAAAATATGGCAATGAAAGTAACTGGATATGGGGCCTAAAATCATTGATCCACTTTGATTTGCTCATTTAAAGTCTGATAAATAATGTATATTTGATTTTGCCTAAAAAATTTCACAGGTAGGCAAGAGGTAGTATGCTTAAGAATATGAATTCTGAATCAATATTCCCTGCATTGGAATATTGTCTCTCTAACTTACTTGCAGTGTGACTTTGGGTAAGTCATTTTAACCTCCCTGTGCTTAGGTTTATTTTTTTTGTAAAATGGGAATGGTGATAGTACCCAACTCATAAAATTACTGTGAGAACTAAAATGAGATAATAATAGAAAATGCTCAGCACAGTGTCTGTCATGGCAAGTGTTCAATCAGTGTTACCAACTATTGTTATTAGTAATATTACCAATTATTGTTATTGTAAGTTTCCAACAATCATTTCACTGCTGAGTAGTCCTTTGATGTGAGCCCAAAGATTCATAATTTCAGGCTCAGGGATTCTCCTAGGTAACTGTCTTGAAGCCAAGAGTCATGAATGAAGCTCAGCAGTCATGGGCTTTTCTAACCAATAATATAGTGTAACGCATATCCCACTCTCTTCCACTAGGCAGGCACTGGGGGGTGGGGGGACTACATATAAAAACTTCATGGCTCATGTGTGGCAACTTCATTACCTTCTGAGGCTGTTTTTCTAATCTATGATCACAAGAGGAGATCCATTCACTCTACTTTTAGAGTGGCCATAAGTTCAACACATGACTGTTGCACACTCCATGTTCCCAAACACATGCAACAGAATTTGAAGACAAATGATCACAGGTATGGAGACCATGGATGAGTTCTCTTAGCCTCTCAATTAATGAACTCTTTTTCTCAAAGCCTGGCACATGTAAAACCTGTAGCATCTCTATAGTAGACTTCAGCTAGAACACAAAAGCTTCCTTTCTAGAAACAAAAATCACACTCCAAGAAACACCTATTACTATTAGCTAGTCAGTTAAGAGTGGGACTATATAGTCTTCTTGAGACTCCCCCCACCTTCTCATGACATGAGGAAATCTTGGGACACTAAATAACTGAAGAAAGCAAATTTAACTCATATTTAAGGTTGGCATATTCAGAATGGCACTATTTTCCCCTCTCTCTGTAAATGCCCTGTGCTCATAAATGCAGGTTTTACAGCACTGTGGGTAAAATTGTAACATTACTAGAATATCACACCTGGCTTTAGTGCGTTTGCATATCCTCAGGGGTGGAGAGAAGTTTATCTCCATATCAATGGGTAAATACCTGGGCAACCGAGGGCGTGCCTGAACCTGAGAGTTTAAAGGGAGGGGCTGGCTTGTTTGATTGCTTGTTTGCTTCTTCCTGAGCAGAGGAGAAATATGGCCCGGGACTGCAGTTTGTGAGCAATAAATGGGTTTTAAACTTTACTTCTCCCTTTGACTGATTTCGGTTTTTAGAGGTATTTTGCCCCGGGATTTCCTCTCCCCGGACTTACACCTGGTGGAAGTCGTCAGGGTGCCTCTGAACCCGAAATCTGTCATAATGGGTGCGACCTTTGGGAGGGCGGCTCCTGTGGATGATGGGGAGGCCCCAGTGGATGCAGCGGCAGAGGGTGCCGCTTCACCTGTTATTACCCTCCCAGCTGTGGGGCTTCCAACTTGGGAACCCCTAGTGGGGAATTGGTCTAGGGTAAAGTACCTCCTAGAGGGATGGGGCCTTCCCCAGAAATGGGGAAGGGTTGAAACACCCGAAACTGCAGAATTAGCCCTCCATGAGTTGGAAGACTGCTTGGAGACCTTAGGGAGCTGTGTAGCGGCTGGCATTGTAGGGTCTCTTTTCATTGAGACAGTGGAAAATGTTATACAGGAGAAAGAGAGGATTATCGAGGGACTTAGGCATGAGAGAGACACACTTCAGCATCACTTGGAGAAGCTTGGCAATAACCTATGAGATTCTGTTAAAGAAGAGAGACAGTTACTGAAACGGCAGGTCATGTTCCTAGAAGATTTCTCAGCAGCGGTGAGGGGGGAGATTGCAGGAAAAAACATATGTCAGGAGGCTGTGAGGGAGGAGTAGAAAGGAGTTGTTCCTTCAGCCCTGGAAATGGCGGAGGAGGAGCCATTAGTGGAGGAGCCCGAGGGAGAAGAGGAGGAGGTGGGGCCACTAGCGGATCTGCTACCCAGGCCACGCCGGAGGTACCATCTTCTCCAGTTTCAAAGGCCCAACCAGCTGTAATTACGAAAATAAAAACCAAACAACCGTGGGCTCCTCAGGGGAAGGAGGAGCCCCCTCCCCAGGTTGTGGAGCACTCCATGCTCCGTCCCTATACCCAGGATAAGCTGGTGGACATGAGAGTCTGGTATAGGCAAAGGCCCTCAGAATCTCTGCCTACATGGCTTTTATGTCTCTGGGATATGTGGGTGAAATACATTGTTGTGTTGGGTACTAAGATGAGTAGAATGGCTTCCCTGACAACTCATCCTTCCCTCTGGCAGCAGTTGCAAAATGCCTGTCAGGCCTCAGGGAATCAGACACTCCTGGAATGGCTGACAGTTGCCATCAGGATAGTTTGGCCTAATCAGGGTGATTTACCATATTTTCCCAGTATTGGAAAACATATGCAGAGCTCCAACAGGTAGTGCAGGAATTGGGTATGAAAAACATCACCTATAATATGGACCCTCAGGGCCCTCCCTGATCAGGAGGTGTTCACTATAGGAATGAGAAACCTGGTGCTGCATACAGCTCCCACAACTCTCTTTGGGTCCCTAGTGAATACTCTTGCCCCACCCCCTGCCCCCAGGGCAACCCATAAGGGAGGCTGATCATACTTTAGCAGATCTGGGTGAGGTTGAAACAATAAGGGTATGGAGGGAAGTATGGGCCATGACTGAAAGGAGAAGTACAAAAGGCCCTGTGAAGGTCTTGAGGCCCCAGATGTAGGTTGATCTGATAAAGGCCGGGGTAGTGAAAGAAAAAATTGATGGCAGCCCAACAGAATATTGTTAGAACTGTGGCAGCGATTAAAGTCAGAGCAGCAGTTCCAGACATTGAGGTGAGGACATGGAAACCAGGGTCAAGGACTCGTGCCCGGCCTGTGTCCCTGCAAAACTTCATGGGAGACAGTACTCAGGATTCACCTGAGCCCTCACCCCCACAGGAGGATGATTGGGCATTGCGGTTCAACTGAGCGGGGGACGGTCAAAGTCCCCACCTTGGGGGACATGGTGGGGACCAGAGGCCACATGTAGAACTAGCAATTCATTGGTCCCCTGTGAATGTACAACGTGTCCTGGCACTGGTGGACACAGCTGAGTTTCTTTGATTCATGGGAACCCTGAGCATTTTCCCGGGACCCCGGCTGTGATAGATGGCTATTGGGGTAAGGTAATTAGAGTGAAGAAAGCCCAAATCTCATTGGCAATAGGGTGTTTACCCTCAAAGGAGTATACCATGTACCTTTCTTCCATCCTTGAATATATTTTGGGGGTAGATATCCTGCAGGGCCTGTGGTTATAGATGACTGCAGGTGAGTTTAGTCTGAAGGTATATGTGATAAAGGCAGTTCTGAGGGGATATGCTAAGCACCCACCTGTAGCTCTGCCTGTACCTTGGCAAGTGACAAATACTAAGTAATATAAATTGCCTGGGGGCACAAGGGAATTAGAGAAACTCTACAGGAGTTGGAGAAGGTGGGCAACATAAAGCCCACTCATAGGCCTTTTAATTCCCCAGTGTGGCCAGTGAGAAAGCCAGATGGCTCCTGGAGTATGACTGTAGACTACAGGGAATTGAATAAAGTCACACCCCCTTTGACTGTTGCTGTCCCCTCTATGGCAGACATTCTGGACACCCTCAGCCATGAACTGGGAATGTATCATTATGTAGTAGACCTTGCTAATGCTTTCTTCTCTATTGTCATAGCACAGAAAAGCCAGGAACAGTTTGCCTTCATGTGGGAAGGCCAGCAGTGGACATTCACTGTCCTTCCACAGGGATATCTCCACAGTCCCACCATCTGTCATGGACTTGTAGCCCAGGACTTGGCCACGTGGAAGAAACCACAAACAGTGCAGTTGTATTACTACATTGATAATATTATGCTCACATCTGATTCTCTTTCAGATTTATAAGGGTCAGTTCGTAGACTGTTGCAACATCTACAGGAAAAAGGATGGGCTGTGAACAGCACCAAGGTTCAGTGACCCAGGATGTCTGTGAAATTCTTGGGGGTTGTCTGGTCAGGTAAAACTAAAGTTGTTCCTGAAGCGGTTATAGATAAGGTCCAAGCTTTCCCCACCCCTACCAATGTGGCAGTATTACAAGAGTTTTTGGGTCTTTTGAGCTACTGGAGAATGTTTATCCCACACTTGGCACAAACTCTGTAGCCCTAATACCAATTGGTATGAAAGGGCATCAGGTGGGACTGGGATGAGACATTTACAGCTGCTTTTACTGCTGCCAAGTGGGCAGTCAAGGCTGTACAGGCCTTGAATGCAATGGACTCATCAAGGCCCTGTGAACTAGATGTTCATGCAACCAAAGATGGTTATGGATGGGGTCTTTGGCAGCGGCTCAAACAGATATGCCAACGTATTGGATTCTGGTCACAACTATGGAAAGGAGCAGAGGTCTGATATACCTTGATAGAGAAGCAACTGGCTGCTGTGTTCCACGCCTTGCTGGCTACAGAGCCCATCGCTGGAATAGCTCCAATCAAGGTAATAACCACCTATCCCATTGCGAGGTGGGTGCGAGACTGGACCCAAAGGCCATGGAGTGGCATGGCACAGACACCTACATTGGCCAAATGGGGTGCATATTTACAGCAGTGTAGCGCCCTCTCTACTAGCCCCTTAAGTGGAGAACTCCAACGTGTATTGGGGCCAGTGACCTATACCAGTGGAAAGCAGGAAGAACTTGCTTTTCAGCCATTGTTAGCTGAGACTCCTTATCAGGAAGGGAAAGCCCCTATACCTGAAGATGCTTGGTACACAGACGGCTCCAGTCATGGGCAGTCCCCGAAGTTGAGGTCTGTAGCTTTCCATCCTAAGACTGAGACAACATGGATGGAGGATGGAGTGGGGAAGAGCAGTCAATGGGCTGAGTTGTGGGCAGTATGGCTCATGATCACCCAGGAGCCCTGCACTATAGTTGTCTGCACTGACAGCTGGGCTGTCTATCGGAGCTTGACCCTGTGGCTACCAACATGGTATCATGCCAACTGGATTGTTGGTCACCGGCCCCTTTGGGGACAAGAGTTGTGGCAATGCCTACGGGCCTCTGGTCAGACTAAGACAGTTGCTGTATATCATGTGACTGTCCATTTGCCTTTGGCATCCCCAGGGAATGATGAAGCAGACACCTTGGCCCAGGTGCGCTAGCTAGAAGGAAAGCCTGCTTCTGATGTGACCCAATGGCTGCACCAGCATTTGTTGCACGCTGGGAAAAACAGAATATGGGCTGTAGCCTGTCGGTGGGGCTTGCCATTGACCTCTGAAGAAATCGGCAAAGGCCAGAATGAGTGCCTAGTGCGCTCTAAGAGGGACTTAAACCGAGTCCCACAGCAACATGGGACAATACTAAGGGGGCTAATACCCCTTGTCAGCTGGCAAATAGGCTATATTGGGCCTCTGCCCATATCAGAAGGATATCAGTATGTGATGACATGTGGACATGGCTACTGGACTATTGATTGCTTTTCCTACACATCGTACAGATCAGCAAACCACCAAGAGAGGCCTGGAGTGTCTCTTTGTAGCCTATGGCCAGCTGCAGGTGATTAAGAGTGATCAAGGCACCCACTTTACTGGACATGAGTAACAAGAATGGGCACAGAAATTAGGAATAAAGTGGAAATTTCATGTACCATATAATCCTACTGTGGCAGGCATGATAGATACAATGGTTTGTTGAAATCTGGCCTGAAGTTGGACACCAGAAGTCTATGGGGTTGGTCAGTTCGCCTATGAACAATGCTGCAGCATTTGAATGAGAAGTCACATAAAGGAGCTTTGAGCCATGGGGATATGCTCACACACCTTGCTGCCTCTCCTATACAATTGTACATTCAAACCAAAGAAGAGTTATTGAAGCCAGCATATGGCCAGCAGAGCAACATACTGCTGCCAGCCCCTACCACCTTAAGCCCTGGAGACATTGTTGAATGCACCTGGCCCTGGACACGACACATGGACCAGCGATGGCTGGCCCTTCTGGCACCTTGGGGAAAGGGCCTGGAAGCTGGCCTCCTGTGTATTCCTGGAGTAACAGCTGAATGGCCAGCCCCCAAAGGTCACGGTAGTGTACCCAAAATGTCCAGGAGGTAAGAGCATCTTGCGGGGAAGTTTTGTTTTATCTTTATGGCCAGTGCATATACCTCCCATAGCCCTATATATTGACCCATCTGTAACTCCAACAAGGAGGGGAGTGAAAGTCTGGTATACTAGACCAGGACGAGATCCCATTCCTGCCACTGTTTTATCACAAAACCATTCTCTTGCATGTATCCTACCTGATGGACAAGATTTACCTAGGCTGGTGTCATTAAAACATGTATCTTATCGCCCTTCAGGTTATTTTCTCCTACAGTCCTTGTGGCCCCAATGTGCCCCCTGGCTGCAGCTGCCCCATGATGATTGCTCTGAACCTTCAGCTGCTGCCTGCCTTTGGAATGGACGAGCTATGGACTTAATGTGCATAAGACTTTGAATCTAGCTGAATCCTCCGGCTTGAGGATTGTCAAGATTTTATGCTGTTGCTATTATGTCATTAGTCTGGTCACAATGCTTCAGTTTTCTGGCCCTGGGACCATTGCCGAAGAAGGGGAACGAGCAGATTGTAAGGCGAGATTTCTGGAGGGGTGGCCTGTGGGTAAAATTATAACATTTCCAGAATATCTCGCCTGACTTTAGTGCATTTGCATATCCTCAGGGGTGGAGAGAAGTTCATCTCTATATCAATGGATAATTACCTGGGCAACAGAGGGCATGTCTGAACCTGAGAGTTTAAAGGGAGGGGCTTGCTTGCCTGCTTGCTTGCCTGCTTGCTTGCTTGCTTCTTCCAGAGCAGAGGAGAAAAGACAGTCCTGGACTGAAGTTTGTGTGCAATAAACAGGTTTTAAACTTTATTTCCCCCTTTGTCTGATTTCGGTTTTTAGAGGTATTTTGCCCCGGGATTTCCTCTACCCGGCCTTACAAGCACAGATTCCATTCATTCTCTATCTATACACTAGTTGTTTTCAATGTATGGTCGGAAAATCTCCTGGGTTCCCGGATACCATTTCACGGGGTCCATGAGGTCAAAAACACTTTTATAATACGATGAAGACATTATTTTTCTTTTTCACTGTGCTGATATCAGTTATGCTGGTACAAAAATAATGACAGATTAAACTGTTGTTTGTTTCAAAAAGCATCTAAACTATTCAAAAACTGAACTAATGCTCTCTACGTTCCTACCCCAACCTCTGCTCCCATCATATCCTGTATCATTGTGGGGAAGTTGGGGTTCCTATGGCCAGGATCCTCACTGAACTTAAAACACCTGATGATGTAACTGGCCTGTTGCTAGGCTACCGCTTCCACACTTTTAGGCAATAAGCTATTACTGTGCTATATAGAGAGCTCGGCCCAGTGCTCTGGGTGGAGGTAGAGACGCTAGTGCTCCAGCTACCGTCAGGAGAACAAGCTGGGTAATAAACCCTTTCATCCCAAAGAACATTCTGCTGTCATTTTCTTTGGTCGCATTGAATCCATAGCAAACTTGCCCAGGGCTGAAACACACTGGCAAGACAATTGGTGAAAGTTGACAGGGTTCATTGTTGATCAAGGAAAAAGACAAGCTGCCCTTATGGGAGGGGTGCTTCAGCGGGCTGCCCCTGTGAATGGGGAAACAGTGGATTGTCCCCCAATTGGTTTGTGGTCTGAGGTGGCTTGCCTCCTAGAGGACTGGGCCCCACCCCAGGACTGGAGGCACGTGGAGGTGACACCTGAGGCTGTAGAGGTGGCCCTTCATATAGTAAGTAGATCCTTTGCGAAGCAGAGTGCCCGTGAGGCAGCAGGGACTGTGGGTTGGCTGCTTCTCACAGTATTAAAAAGGTCTACAGAAGAGACCCAAGAAATGGCGGCACGAAAACGCGAGCTGCCCACTTTTGTGGATTCCTTGAAGAAAGAGATGGCATTGATACAAGAGCATGGGCAGCAAGGTGCCATTGGAGACAAGACGACAGTGCTGCCAGGTGTTCTGAAGGAGGAAGAGGCCATTAAGGCAAAAGACGAACTCCTGAGGGAAGCACAGGCAGAGGTGGTATGAGAAAGTCAGCTGCGAAGCATTGAACTGAAGGTAAGAGACCATCTGAATACTGAGGTAGCATTGCTGCGAGGTACCGTAGAAAAGGTAAAGGTTGTAGCAGAGGAGGCACTTAGGGGAGGGGAGATAATGGTGCCATCAGCCCCAGAAATGGAGGAGCTGGGGAAAGATGAAGGGGTGATGCCGGAGGCACTGGCGCCTCCTGTATTGAAAGCACGCCCAGTGGTTGTAAAGAAAATCAAGACCCAGCAGCTGAAAGTTCCTCAAGGAGAGGAGAAGCCCCCTCCCCAGGTCGTGGAGCACTCTATGCTCCACCCCTATACTCAGGCTGAGCTGGTGGACTTGGGCTCCCAGTTTAGGCAGAAGCCCTCGGAGTCAATATCAGCTTGACTCCTGCATAAATGGGACTTAGGGGGGGATGGAATTGTTCTGTTGGGGTCAGAGATGGGAAAGCTGGCTTCCCTGACAGTTCAGCCTGCCTTGAGGCAGCACTTACAAAATGCACAACAGACTCCAGGGAGTCACTCCCTCCTCGATTGGCTTATGGCTGCACTTCGTGCTGTGTGGCCCAATGCAGGTGATTTACCATCCTCTCCTGTTAGATGGCAGACATATGCTGAACTCCAACAGGTGCTATGAGAGCTAGGCATGAGAAATGCCATCTATAGTCCAGAGAATTATGGCCCAGATGAAGAGATTCTCACTACTGGGATGAGAAGTATTGTACTTCAAATGGCTCCTACACCCCTTTTTGGGTCTCTAGTGGCCATTCTTTCCCCTCACTTAGGGCATCCCATAAGTGAGGTGACATGTACAGTAGCAGACTTAGGAGAGGGTGAAGCCACGAGAATTCAGAGAGATAAGACCTGTTACAAGAAGAATTTATAGGGCCCCATGAAGGTTACGAGGACACAGATGTGGGTTGATTCAATACGGGCAGGAGAAAACGGAAGGAAATTAGATGGGAAGTCAAATAGGATCTTACTAGAGCTATGGTAACAGCTAAAACCAAAGCAGCAGTTCTAGCCATTAAGACCAAAGAGGCAGAGGTCACAGACAGAGCCATGAGTCTGGCCTGTGTGTTTCCAAGATGTCCTGCTGTAAAGTGACCCAACCTCACTTGAGCCCACACAGGAAGGTGATTGGGGAACACAGTTTGACTGAGGGGAAGGTCAAGGTATCTGCCCTGAGGGACCGGGGGGGACAGGAGGCCACATGTTGAAATAGCTATCCATTGGTCTCCAGTGAACATACAATGTGTCCTGGCTCTGGTGGACACCAGGGCTGAATGTTCACTGATTATGGTAACCCTGAGTGGTTCCCTAGGACCCCCACTATCATAGATGGATATGGGGCTAAGGCTATCAGAGTGAAAAAAGCCCAAATCCCTTTGGGAATAGGGCATCTACTCCCAAAAGAATATACTGTGTATATATCTCCTATCCCTGAGTATATTTTGGGGATGGATATCCTGCAGGGTCTATCGTTGCGGAGTCTCCACGGATTAACGCAGTTGGGGCTCTGCTGGCCATATCCTGGCTTCAATAACGACTCTTTCATTTGTTTATACAGTTGTATGGGAAAGGCATCAATGTGTGTTAGCATACCCACAGGGCTTGAGACTCAGTTTTGGGGCTTCTCATTCAAATGCGGTAGCACAGTCCATAAATGAACTGACCAGCCCTGTAGAATATTGGTGTCCAACTTCAGGCCAGATTTCAACAAACCATTGTATCTCTCTATCATATAACCTGGTAAGGTTATATGGTACATGAAACTTCCACTTTATCCCTAATTGCTGTGCCCATTCATGTAACATATGTCCATTAAAGTGGGTGTCTTGATCACACTCAGTCACCTGAAGCTTACCATAGGCTGGGAAGAGACCTTCTAGGCCCTTTTTGGTGGTTTGCCTATCTGCACAATGTGCAGGAAAAACAATTGACAGCCCAATAGCTGTGTCCACACAAGTCATGACATACTGATATCCTTCTGATATGGACAGAGGCCCAATATAGTCTATCTACCACCTGACAAGGAGTATTGGCTTCTTTACTACAGTCCCATGTTGCTATGGGACTTGATGTAAATTCATATTAGAGCATACAAGGCACTCCTTCCTTCTTGGCTGGCTTCTTCAAAGGTCAATGACAAGCCCCACTGATGGGCTACAGCCCACATTGCCTTTGCCCTGCGTGTAAAAAATGCTGATATAACCATTGGGCTACATCAGAGGCAGGCTTTCCTTCTAGCCAATGCACCTGGACCAATGTGTCTGCTTCATCATTCCCTGGGGATGCCAAAGGCAAATGGGCAGTCACATGATATACAGCAACTGTCTTAGTCTGACCAGAGGCCCATAGGTCTTGCCACAGGTCTTTCCTCCCAAGGGGTCGGTGACCAACCATCCAGTTGGCATGGTACCATGTCAGTAACCACAGGGTCAAGCCCCAATAGACGGCCCAGCTGTCAGTGCAGACAATTATAGGGCAGGGCTACTGGGTGATAACGAGCCATACTGCCCACAACTCAGCCCATTGACTGCTCTTCCCCTCTCCATCCTCCATCCATATTGTCTCAGTCTTAGGATGGAAAGCTACAGCCTTCAACTTCGGGGACTGCCCATGACTGGAGCCATCTGTGTACCAAGCATCCTCAGGTATAGGGGCTTTTCCCTCCCGATAAGGTCTCTCAGCTACCAATGCCTCAAAATTAAGTTCTTCCTGCTTTCCACTGGTAGACGCCACTGGCCCCAATAAGCATTGGAGTTCTCCACTTAAGAGGCTAGCAGACAGGGTGCTATGGTGCTGTAAGTATGTGCCACTTTGTCCAGTGTAGGCATCTGTGCCATGCCACTCTGTGGCCTTTGGGTCCATTCTTGCACCCACCCCACAATGGGATAGGTGATTATTCTTGATTGGAGCTGTTCTGGTGATGGGCTCTGTAGCTATCAAGGTGAACTACACAACAGACAGTTGCTTCTCTATCAAGGTGTACCGGATCTCTGATCCTTCCTATAGTTGTGACCAGAATGCAATAGGTTGGCGTGTCTGTTCAAGTTGCTGCCAAAGACCCCTTCCATAATCACCTTCTGTTACATGAACATCTAGCTAACAGGGCCTTGATAAGTCCATTACACTCAAGGCACATGCAGCCTTGACTGCTCACTTAGCAGCAGTAAAAGCAGCTGCACATGTTTCATCCCAGTCCCACAAGACGTTCTTTCATACCAATTGGTATAAGGACTTCAGAATTTGTGCCAAGTGTGGGATAAACACTCTCCAGTAGCCCAAAAGACCCAAAAACTCTAGTAAGACTGTCACAATGGCAGGGGTAGGGAAAGCCTGGAGCTTATGTATGACTGCTTCTGGGATAACTTTAGTTTTACCCGAACAGACAATCCCAAAGAACTTTAGAGACAAACCAGGTCCCTGAACCTTGGTGCTGTTCACAGCCTATCCTTTCACCTGTAGATGCTGCAATAGTCTAGGAACTGCCCCTTCTAAATCTGCAAAATAATTGGATGTGAGAATAATATCATTAATGTAGTGATACAGCTGCACCATTTGTGATTTCTTCCATGTTGTCAAGTCCTGGGCTACAAGTCCATGACAAATGGTGGAACTGTGGAGGTATCCCTCTAAAAGGACTCATTCAGTCCACTGTCAGCCTTCCCTCATGAAGGCAAACTATTCCTGACTTTCCTGTTCTATGTCAATAGAGAAAAATCATTAGCAAGGTCCACAGCATAATAATATGTCCCTAGTTCATGACTGAGGGTATTCATGAGGGCTGCTATAGAGGGGACAGCAGCATGCAAAGGGGGTTTGACTTTATTCAATTCCCTGTAGTCTACAGTCATATGCCAGGAGCCAACTGGCTTTCTCACTGGCCACACTGGGGAATTAATAGGACTATGAGTGGGCTTTATGATGCCCACCTTCTCCAACTCCTGTAGAGTTTCTCCAATTTCCTTGTGACTTCCCTCCAGGTAATTTATACTGCTTTGTATTTGTTACCTGCTGAGGTACAGGAAGAGCTACAGGTCAGTGCTTAGCATGTCCCCTCAGAACTGCCTTTACCACATATACCCTCAGTCTGAACTCACCTGTGGTGGTCTGTAACCACAGGCCCTGCAGGATATCTATTCCCAAAATACATTCAGGGATGGGACAAATGTACACAGTATACTCCTTTGGGGGTAAAAGCCCTATCCCCAATGGGATTTGGGCTTTCTTCACTCTAATTGCCTTACCCCATAGCCATCTATCACAGCAAGGGTCTTGGGTAAACACATTGGGTTGCCATAAATCAGAAAACATTCTGTTCCTGTGTCCACCAGTACCAGGACACGTACATTCACAGGGGACCAATGAATTTCTAATTCTATGTGTGGCTTCTGGTCCCTATCACATCCCCCAAGGTGGGGATTTGATGCCCCCTCAGTCGAACTGTGTTGCCCAATCACCCTCCTGCGGGGGTGAGAGTCCAGGTAGAGCCTGATTACTGTCCCCCAGAAAGTCTTGCAGTGACACAGGCCAGACATGGGGCTTTGCCTCTGGCTTTGTTGTCCTGTACCTCATTGGCTGGAACTGCTGCTCTAGCTTTAATTGGTGCCACAGTTTTAACAAGATTTTCTTTCACTACCCCCACCTTTATCAAATCAACCCACATCTAGGTTCTCAAGACCTTCACAGGGACCTTTGCACCTCTTCTTTCAGTCCTAGCCTGTACTTCCTTCTGTGCTCTTATTATTTCAACCTCCCCCAGATCTGCTAAAGTACAAGTAGCCTCACTTATGGGTTGCCCTAGGTGGGGGGTAAGAATAGTCACAAGAGACCGAAAGAGAGATGGAGCTGTATGGAGCACCAGATTTCTCATTCCTATGGTGAACAACTCCTCATTGGGGCCCCGGGGGTCCATATTATATATGATATTTTTCATGCACAGCTCCCTTAACACGTATTGGAGCTCTGCATACATTTTCCAGCTAGTGGGTAAGTATGGTAAATCACCCTGATTAGGCCAAGCTTCCTGGATGGCTGCTGTCAGCCATTCCAGAAGTGCCTGATTCCTTGAGGTATGACAGGCACCTTGCATCCACTGCCAGAGGGAAGGGTGTCATCAGGGAAGCCAGTCTATCCATTTAAGAACCTGACAGCAATGTTCTACACCCCCATATCCCAGAGATGCAAAAGCCATGTAGGCAGAGGTTCTGACGGCTTCTGCCAAAACCAGACACTTATGTCCACCAGCTCATCCTGGTTATAGGGGTGGAGCATGGAGTGCTCCACAACCTGGGGAGGGGGCTGCTCCTCCACCTGAGGAGTCCACTGTTATTGCGTTATTTTCTTAATTACAGCCAGGCAGGCATTTAATATGGGAGAGACTGGTACCTCTGGTGGTGGCCTCAGCAACAGATCAGCCCTTGGCCCCACCCCCTCACCCTCTCCCAGCACCTCCTCTAGCATCTCTTAGGCTGAAGACACTGCTCTTTCCTCCGGCCCTGCCATGGCCTCCTGCAGCATGGATTCTCCTGCAGCCTCCTCTCTCGGTGCCAATGTATCTTCCAGGAGCATTACCTGTTTTCTCAATAACTGTCTCTCTTTCTTACGGGCATCACATAGGTCATCACCCAGCTCCTCCAAGCAATGCTGAAGTGTCTCTCTCCTGCCAAAGTCTCTCTCTTTCCTTGGTAACTCCCCTATCTTGAGAAAAAGACATCCCACAGTCCCAGCTACTACATGCCCACTCAGGGCCTCTAAGCAGTCTTCTATCTCACAGAGGGCTAATTCCACAGATTTCAGTGTCTCCACCCTTCCCCAATTCTGGAGAAGGCCCCACCACTCAAGGAGATGCTTTACTTTAGACCAATTCCCCACTAGGGGCTACCTAATTGGAAGCCCCACAGATAGGGTACTCCTGGTAAAACTGCACCCTCTACTGCTGCAGTCACTGGGGCCTCCCTACCATCTATGGAGGGGTCCGGGGCATCTCCCCACCATCTCAGAGGCAGGCTACCCAAGAGTCACACCCATATAGACAGATTTTGGGTTCAGAGGTCCTGCTGACTACCTCCGGATGTAACTCTGGGAAGAAATCCTGGGGCAAAATACCTTTGAAACCTAAATCAAAGGGAGAACTAAAGTGGGAGAAATCCATTTACTGCTTACAAGCAGTCATCCATTTCTGCTCTCCTTTGTCTCTCATGACCTGGCTGCAAATGAAGGGGCCCCACCCAACCTCTCCAGTCTATGTATGCTCTCACTCCCCCTTGTACTTACCTATTGATATGGAGATGGACTATGTCTTTCCACCCCTTGGAAACACCTATTGACCTGGAGATGCACTAAGACCAGGCGAGAGATTCTGGAAATATTGCAATTTTACCCAAAATGTGCTGTGGATAAAGTAAAAGATTTGTTGAAGAATGATATGGTGTCACTGTGAGGCACTGTGGAAGAGGTAAAGGCCATGAAAGAGAAGGACATATCACTGCAAGATGCATGAGGAGAGGCATAGCAAGAAGGTGAGCTGTGAGGTACTGTAGAGGAGGTAAAACATTCTTTGCAGAATGAGACAGGGGTACTGGAAGGTGCTTTGGAAGAGGCAAAGGCAATGATGGAAAAGGACATACTCCTGTGAGAAGCACAAGAAGAGGCAGCATGAGAATGCCAGTTGTGAGGCATTGAGGAAAAGGTAAGAGAGCTATTGAGGACTGAGATAACATCACTGTGAGACACTGTGGAAGAGGTGAAGGTAAATGATGTAGAAGAGGAAGCAACCTGTGAAATGAGAGAGCTTATGTCAGCACTGGAAATGATAGAGGAGCAGGGGGAGAACAGTATTTAGAGGTAGTGCTGGAGGCACCAAGACCTCTTTTGAAATCTCACCCAGTTGTTCTCAAGAAAATAAAGATGCAGCAACTGTGGGTTCCTCTGGGAGAGGTGCATCTCTCTCCCCAGGTCATGGAGCACTCTATGCTCCACCCATATACACAGGCATAGCTGGAGGATTTGAGCTCCCAGTTTCTGCAGAAACCCTTTGAATCCATATCAGCCTGGCTCTTGTGCCTTTGGGATGTAAGGGTGGATAAAATCATTCTGTCTGGACCAGAGATGGGAAAGATGGCTTCTCTGAAAACACATACTGCCTTGTGGCAGCAGCTGCAGAATGTACATCAGACCTAAGGGAATCATTTACTTCTAGAGTGGGTAATGACCACACTTCACAGTGTCGCCCAATCAGGGTGACTTGCCATCCTCCCCAGCTAGATGGCAGAATTATGCTGAGCTCCAACAAGCATTATTGGAGTTAGGCATGAAAAATGTCATTTATAACTAGTAAATTATGGCTCAGATAAGGAGCTGTTTACAGCAGGGATGAGGGATATGGTGCTGAAAATGCCTCACTCATCCCTCTTTTGGCCCTTAGTGGTCACTCATGCCCCTCACTTAGGGCAGTCCATATATGTGGTTACCAGTACTGTGGCAGATTCGGGGGAGATGGAAGCGATGCAGATACAAAAGGGAGTATGGTCTGCTACTAAGAGGAAGGGTCTAAAAGACCCTGTGAAGGTCACGAGGACCCATATGTGGGTTGATTTAATAGGGGCAAGAGCAGACAGACAGAAATTGGATGGAATGTCAAATAGAGTCTTACTGGAGCTGTGGTAACAACTGAAGCCAGAGCAGCAGTTGTTCGGCAACTGAGGACTGAGAAGCAGAGGCTGGAGACATCTACAAGCCCATCCTATACACAGACTTCCTGCTGGATAGTGATCCAACCTCACCTGAACCCACACAAGAAAATGATTGGGTGATATAGTTTGACTGAGGGGAGGGTTGAGGCACCTGCCTCAGGGGACTGGGTGGGGACCAGAGGCCACATATTGAAATATCAGTTCATCGGTCCCCAGTTAGTGTACAACGTGTCCTGGCTCTGGAAAACAGAAGAGCAGAATGCTTACTGATTTATGGAAATGTGGAGTGGTTTCCCAGGAACTCCACTGTTATAGAGGGATAAGGCTATCAGAGTGAAAAAAGCCCAAATCCCATTGGGAATAGGATATCTACCCCTAAAGAAGTATACTGTGTATATCTCTCCCATCCACAAATAGGTTTTGGGGATAGATATCCTGCAGAGCCTATGGTTGCAGACCACTGCAGGTGAGTTCAGATTGATGATACATGTGGTAAAGGAAGTTCTGAGGGGACATGATAAACAACTGCCTGTAGTTTTGCCTGTGCTTCAGCAGGTGACTAATACCAAGCAATACAAATTGCCTGCAGGGCATAAATAAATTGGGAGAAACCCTCCAAGAACTGAAGAAGGTGGGTATTATAAACCCCACCCATAGCCCTTTTCATTCCCCTGTGTGGCCAGTAAATAGCCAGATGGCTCCTGGCATATGACCATGGATTACAGATAACTGAATAAAGTCATTCCCCTCTACATGCTGCTATCACTTCTATTGAAGTCCTTATGAACACTCTCA
>JAQQAC010016209.1:45397203-45497594 GCA_029783875.1 Phataginus tricuspis | reverse complement strand
GCAGCATCTAAACTGCTGCAACATCTACAGGAGAAAGGATGGGCCATGAAGTTTCAGGGACCTGGTTTGTCATATTCTTGGGGATCCCCTGGTCAGGTAAGACTAAAATTTTCCCAAAAGCCATCATAGATAAATCCCAGGCCTTCCCTATCCCTACAACTCTGGCACTACAGCAAGAGTTTTTGGATATTCTAGGCTACTGGAGAATGTTTATCTGGCACTTGGCAGAAATTCTGAATCTCTTATACCATTTGGTGCAAAAGGGTGTAAGATGGGACTTGGATGAGACCTGTGAATCTACTTTTACTACTGCAAAAAGGACAGTCAAGACTGTGCAGGCCTTGAGTGTGATAGACCCATAAAGACCCTGTGAGCTGGATGTTCATGTGACTGGAAACAGTTATGGCTGGGTTCTCTGGTAGCAGCTTGAATTAACTCACAAACCTATTGGATTCTGGTCACAACTCTGGAAATGAGCAGATGTATTGTACACCTTAATAGAGGAACAATTGGGTGCAATGTACCATGCCTTTCTGGCTATGGATCCTATCACTGGAATGGCCCCAATAAAGGTAATAACCACTTATCCCATCATAGGGTAGGTATGAGACTGGACCTAAAACCCAGAGAGTGGTGTGGCACAGACGCCTACACTAGCCAAGTGGGGTGCATACATAGAGCACCATAGTGCTTGCTCTGTTAGGCCCTGAGTGAAATACCCCAATACTTATTGGGGCCAGTGACAAAGCAGTGAAAGTTAGGAAGAATTTGCCTAGAGCCATTAGTATCATAGAGCCCTTATCAGGAAGGAAGAACCCCTATACATGAAGATGCATGGTACACAAATGCCTCCAGCCATAGGCAACCCCCAGAATGGAGGGCTATAACTTTCTGTCCTGAGACAAGACAATATGGATGGAAGATGGTGAGGGGAAAAGCAGTCAATGGGAAGAGTTGGTGGCAGTGTAGCTTGTGATCTTCCAGGAGTAGTAGTTGTCTGCACTGACAAATTGGCCATCTATTGAGCCTTGACTCTATGACTACCAACATGGCACCCTTCCAACTGGTCGGTTTGTCACCAACCCTTTTGGAGGCAATATTTGTGGCAAGTCTTATGCACCTGTGGTCAGATTAAAACAGTTACAGTATATCATGTGACAGTTCGTTGCCACTGGCATCCCCAGGGAATGAATTATGAATCAGATGAAATGGCCCAGGTATATTGGTTGGGAGGAAATCCTGCTTCTGATGTGGCCAAGTGGTTACATCAATGTTTGTTGCATGTGGGGCAGAAGATCTCTACCCAGAGGCAAATATGAGCTGTAGCCCATAAGTGGCACCTGCCTTTGACCTTTGAAGGAGTCAGCAGAGCCTGGAAGGAGTGCATTTTAAGCTCTAAAAGGGACCTACACCAAGTCCCACAGCAACTCGGGACAATAGTTAGAGGGCTGGTGCCCCTCGTTAGGTGGCAGATAGATTATAATGGGCATCTGCCCATATCAGGGGGTATTAATATGTCATGACTAGTGTGGACACAACTACTGGACTTCTGGGTGCTTTTCTTATGTGTTGCACAGACCAGCAAATGACCAAAAGAGGCCTAGAGAGTCTGTTTGTGGCATATGGTAGGTAATTGAGAAGGAGTTCAAGGCACCCATTTTACTGGATATGCACTACAAGAATGGATGCAACAATTAGGGATAAAGTGGAAGTTTCACTTACCATATAATCCTACCAAAGCAGGAATGATATTAGAAGTACAATGGTTTGTTAACATCTGGCCTGAAGTCAGACACCAATAATCTATGGGCACGGTCAGTCCACTTATGAACAATTCTATGACATTTGAATGAAAAGCACTGGAAAGGGGCATTGAGCCCTGTAAGACATGCTAACACAAATTTCTGCCTCTCCTACACAGCTGCAAGTACAAACCAAGGAGGAATTTTTGAAGCTCGGATTGGCAACCAGAATATCTTGCTACCAGCACTGACTGCAATGAACCCGAGAGACTCCATTTAGTGGACATGGCCTTGGACATTTTGACACATGGGTCAGTGATGGCTGGCCCTCCTGGCACCTTGGGGAAAGGGATGGAGGCTGGCTTCCTATATATTTCTGGAACAATTGCATAGTTGTACCCAAAGTTCAAAGTACTGTACCCTAAATGACCAGAGGATAAGAGCATCTTACCAGGGAGTTTTGTTTTATGTTTATTCCCAGTACATGCACCTCCAGTAACACTATACATAGATGCCCCTCAGTAAATTCAACAGAGAGAAGGGTAAAATTATGGTATAGTACACCCAGATGGGAAACCTTTCCTGCCACAGTCATATCACAGAACCACTCTCCTACATGCATTCTACCTGATGGACAAGATTTGCCTATGTTAGCATCATTAAAACATGTACCCTCACTCTTAAGGTTAATCTCTAATGTCTTTGTGGATTGGGCACACACCTTAGCAAAAACTGTTACTTGCTGTGTGTGCATGGAGCTCCCTATCAGCACCATTACTGGCCTCCCATGTAAAGTACAAATTGTGAACTGGGACTTATTTGAATACTGCTAGAATTACCACTTGGTAGTAATTGATCTCCTCAGGCTTGAGGATGACTATTATTATTATATATATTTTTTTGTTATCTGTATGTTGTTATTCTTTGTTTCTCTTGTGGAATCTGGTTACAACTCTCAAGCTTTCTTACACAGGGACCATCATGGACAATTGAGGGTGCATAGATTGTGAGATAAGAATCCTGGAGGGGTAGAGTGTAGGGAAAATGAAAGTTCCTATGTCCATGATTCTCACCTGACCCTACACTACTTGATGATATAATTGGCCTATGTGTAGGCCAGTGCTTACACACCCATTAGCAAGGAGCTGTTATTGTCAGTGTTACTATATAAAGATCTCTGCCCAAGGCAAAGATGGAGACAGATTGTGAATGCCTCAGAGTCAAACATGATTCCAGCCCTCAACCTGCCACCATGAGAATAAAGCTTGGTAAAAACCCTTTTATTCCTAACATTCCATATTATTCAGTCTCACCAAATCCACAGTGAACTTTCCTGGGGGCAATCACCCTCAGATGAGACACTGACATGTAAGGTGGAAAAATAGGAAGAGTTCCACTGGGAAAACACACATTTCTGACATGTAATTAGGAAGAGAAGGAAGAGTTTCAGGGGGACTAGCCCATGGGCAGGAAAGAAACCAGGAGACTTTGTAATGGAGACCAAAGAAAGACTATCTTTAAGGAACTACAGGCTAACAGCATCCAATAATGCAGGTCTGGGAGGAGTCCACAAGCTTCCACATCTCTGCTGGTTCACTTTCTCTTCATTGATCTAGATGATAAATACTCATTTGATAAAATACCTAGTGCATACATCAGGTCATTTACCAGGTTCTGGAGTTGTAAATATCAAAATCCTTTGCTCTCAAACAGCACTCACATAAAGACGACAACACAAAAAACATGTAAGCTTTTTAAAAATTAATGTGAGTTCTTAAAAATAAGCATCCATGTCATCAGGGATAGGAGCTTGTGTTGGGGAATGAGGTAAAGGCAGGGGAAAAGAAATCTGCTCTATTACAAACAGGGCTCCAGTTTCATTCCCTCATGGATTTCTTCTGAGGTGAAGGCATTAATACATCCTCACCGTGGGCTCTATTTCCCTCTCTAGGGCCAAGGATGTTAGATTGGATATAGCCTTTCGACTTGGAAAGAATCTAAAGTTTAAAATCAGTTCATGCTCCAGTGCTTTGCAGACCAGAAAAGCCTCCAAACTGACATGCCCAACACACAGGTACAGCAAAAATGTCTGTTGAACCTGATGCTTAGCAATTAATATTTTGAATAGCAGAAAAATACCAAAAAACAAACAATATACAATTTTTCATGAAAACTTCAACATTTAAAAATTAATAAAATTCTCTACAGTTTGTGAAGTTGTAGGTTTTATAATATGACAATAGAGTTGTATTGATACTTTCTTGCTGCTAAAGTATCATTAAAGGTAGGGCCAGAAAGTAGTTCTTTATTGAAGACTATCATCAGAGCAACCATAAGAAGAGGGAGGGTAGTACAAAAGAAAGAATTTTCAAATTAGAACTGCATAAAGAAAGTAACAGACATCAGAAAATGGCAGATCTAACCTCCTGGGTTGGGAAGAGAGATGTTACAAAATCTTTCTTTTGTTAAAGAAACCAAAGAATAATGCAATGAGTGGCCAATAAGAAGTTACTGAAACTACTGAATGTATTCTAAAATTTGAATCATTGCTGGTCTCTGGAGTATGGTTGATTATTTTAAACTTGAAGCTCATTAAACTGACCTGAAAAGGCCAATGCAAATCTGCAATTATAATGTTTATGTCCTGAAATTTTTCTCCCTTTAAGAGAATAAAATTTAGTTATCAATATTTTGGTATATAGGTATGTGTAGCAGTGTGTCTAAATGGAATAAGATGTAGAAAAGAAAGTTCAGAGCATAGCCCTGATATATGAAGAGTAATGTTTCCTTTCTCACCCATTCTAGGTAGAATCGGCAGTCTAGTAGGAATGAAATTTGATCACAAATCTGGTCTGGGGTTGTGGATAAGGAGAGAATGAAACCAGGAATTACCCTTACATTTTGTCATACAATAAACAAAGATTATCACAGCCAAAGTAATCATGAGAAGGAAAAATAAAGCTTGGGGGATTATGCTCCCTGAATTCAAGCTCTAGTACAAAGCCACAGTAACCAAGACAATTTTGTACTGGCACAAGAACAGACCCATAGACCAATGGAACAGACTAAAGAGCCCAGATATAAACCCAAGCATATATGGTCAATTAATATACGATAAAGGAGCAATGGATATACAATGGGGAAATGACAACCTCTTCAATAACTGGTGTTGGCAAAACTGGAGAGCTACATGCAAGGGAATGAAACTGGATTATTGTCTAGCCCCATACACAAAAGTAAACTCAAAATGGATCAGAGACCTGAATGTACATCATGAAACCATAAAACTCTTAGGAGAAAACAGGTAAAAATCTCTTAAATGTAAACATGAGCAACTTTTTCCTAAAAGCATCTCCTTGGGCAAGGGAAACAAAAGCAAAAATGAACACATGGGACTACATCATGCTAAAAAGCTTCTGTACAGCAAAGAACACCATCAGCAGAACAAAAAAGGCATCCTACGGTATGGGAGAATATATGTGTAAATGATATATTCGACAAGTGGTGAACATCCAAAATATATAAAGAACTAACACACCTCAACAACCAAAAAGCAAGTGACCCTATTAAAAAGTGGTTGGAGGGTATGAACAGACACTTCTCCAAAGAAGAAATTCATGGCCAACAGGCACATGAAAAGATGCTCCAAATAGGTAATTATCAGGGAAATGCAAAATAAAACCACAATGAGATATCATCTCACACTAGTTAGGATGACCAACATAGAAAATACTAGGAACAACAAATGCTGGCGAGGATGCAGAGAACGGGGAACCCTCCTACACTGCTGGTGGGAATGCAAATTAGTTCAACCATTGTGGAAAGCAGTATGGAGGTTTCTCAAAAAACTAAAAATAGAAATACCATTTAATCCAGTAATTCCACTGCAAGGAACTTAACCTAAGAATGCAGCATCCCAGTTTGAAAAAGACATATGCACCCCTATTTATCACAGAACTATTTACAATAGCGAAGAAATGGAAGCAACCTAAGTGTCCATCAGTAGATGAATGGATAAAGAAGATGTGGTATATATACACAATGCAATATTATTCAGCTATAAGAAAAAAGTAAATCCTTCCATTTGCAACAACATGGATGGAGGTAGAGGGTATTATGCTCAGTGAAATAAGCCAGGTGGAGAAAGACAAGTACCAAATGATTTCACTCATCTGTGGAACATAAGAACAAAGGAAAAACTGAAGGAACAAAACAGCAGCGAACTCACAAAACCCAAGAATGGACTAACAGTTGCCAAAGGGAAAGGGACTGGGGAGGGTGGGTGGGAAGGGAGGGAGAAGGGGAATTAGAGGCATTATGATTAGCACACATAACATGCGGGTGGGGGGCACGGAGAAGGCAGTATAGCACAGAGAAGACAAGTAGTGATTCTGTAGCATCTTCCTATGCTGATGGACAGTGACTGTAATGGGGCATGTGGTGGGGACTTGATAATGGGAGGAATCTAGTAACCACAGTGTTGCTCATGTGATTGCATATTAATGATAGCAAACTAAAAAAAATTAAAAAAGTAAAAGATTATCCTAATGTACTTATGCCTTGGGGAACCAGGAAAATGGTGCTGCCAGAATCCTGAAAAGGAAAGTTTGGAGGGAGCAACTCTTAAAGTGCTAGTGAAGAACACTATTTTTGTTCCTAAGATGAACATCTAATCGTAGCCCATGGTCCTGACTTGTGCTCTCAGTTTTATCTAAAGAAAGGTATTTGTTAGTTTCTCTAGGCAAGAATCAGGAATGTGATGAGCAAACCAATGCCATAGGAACATCCAAGGCTGAACTTTGGAAATTTTGTGTCCAAATATATTACTGTCTTCCTCACCCTATCTTTCTTAAGATCTGTATTCCATACGTGAACACACACACTTTCTTGCCTTTATACAAAGACAAAAATGGTATCATGTTCTCTTTTACATAACTAATCCCCTACAGACCCCTTACCCCACCCAGTCTCTTCCAGGTTCATATAGGCAGTATATGACATGTCACCAAGAACCTAAAGAAAGAGTACAGATGAACTTCATTAGAATTGTGAGGTTCTGCTCATTGAGTAGAGTAACAAGTCATCAGCCATATCACACATAACTGTCTGGAGCAAATACAATTTGAAAGTAGAAAAAAATTAATTGACAATATAGGCATTTCCAAGTAATGATATTAATTAAGTTGCAATATAAGTATGAAATAATCATGATAATATAAACATTTGCATAAGGTAATAATATCCAATATTTTTGAGTACTGTGTATTAATATTAGACATTGTTCTATTCAGTCTGCATATTATCTCAATATTACAATTAATGATGAACATTCTATTATTATAACATTTTAAAGATGAAACTGTATAGAATAAGAATTTTGCTCATCTGTACATAGCTAATAAGTAACAGCTAGAATTTGAACCCAGATGACATGGCTCCAAAATACATGCTCTTAACTGCTATGCTGTATTGCTTTCTATGATATCAAATAATTTTGAAATATAAAAACCTATATTAAATTATACAGAATTTGTAAAATACTACTGAATTTTTAATATTGAAATTCAAAAGTAAAAAAACTACATTTGTGGATGATTTTCTTTTGTTATCTTATGCTAATTAAAAAACTCCTAAAACATAATAATATCTTGATTTTCACATTTAAGAGACAAACATTTATTTGTGGCCTCATTCCATCCTCATAAAAAATCCAAAAGACTGTTATTGTGTTCAGGGTGACACAGCCAATAAGCCTTGTAGCTGAAATACAGACCTATGTCTATTAGAGTTGAGGACTGAACCCATCTCACAATACCACAAACAAGTCCTCATTGGATCTCAGAGGTTAGAGGTTAATGATATAAAATACATAAATAGAAAAACTAACACACAACATATAGAATACTTTCACCCATTTCTGTAAGCTGTGTATTAAGTTACACACATAGGTAATTCTACATAGGTAAAATTCATTTTCCCAACTGCTTAATGACATCATCCAGATCACACTCCATATCATCTCTTTGCAAATTGCTTTTATTGAAGTCTACTTTTACCACCCTCTCCTTTACTCAGTGTTTTTATTTTGCAACTTCAAGAGTGCTTACCATCTTCTGGGTGGATCTAAATAAACATTTTCCTCACAAACTTGGGCACCGTTTTCTTTTACCTGGATCTTAGAGTGTGAGCTATCAGCTTGTCATATATATACTTTAGTGTGTTGACGTACGTTTTTTGACATATTTTTTCTTGTGATGTGATGGTTTTCTTTAGTGTTATGTATGGATTTATTTTTTATTTTTTATTTTTGTGTTATCATATGTTTCAGTTTTGTGGTTACAATATTTCCTTGATAGTTTCCTTGATATACATTATTTTTTTATTAAGGTATTATTGATATACACTCTTATGAAGGTTTCAAATGAAAAAACAATGTGGTTACTACATTTACCCATATTATCAAGTCCCCACCCATACCCCAATGCAGTCACAGTCCATTCGTGTAGTAAGATGCCACAGATTCACTATTTGCCTTCTCTGTGCTACACTGTTTTCCTCATGATTCCCCACAACATGAGTACTAAACATAATACCACACCATCCCCTTCTCCCACCCTCCCACCCGCCCTCCCACACCCCTCACCTTTGGTAACCACTAGTTCCTTCTTGGAGTTTCGGAGTCTGATACTATTTTGTTCCTTCAGTTTTTGCTTTGTTCTTACGCTCCACAGATGAGTGAAATCATTTGGTACTTGTCTTTCTCCGCCTGACTTATTTCTCTGAGCATAATACCCTCTAGCTCCATCCATGTTGTGGCAAATGGTACGATTTGTTTTCTTCTTATGGCTGAATAGTATTCCATTGTGTATATGAACCACATCTTCTTTATCCATTCATCTACTGATGGACACTAAGGTTGCTTCCATATCTTGGATATTGTAAAAAGTGCTGCAATAAACATAGGGGTGTATATGTCTTTTTGAATCTGAGAAATTGTATTCTTTGGGTAGATTCCAAGGAGTGGGATTCCCGGGTCAAATGGTATTTATATTTTCAGTTTACTGAGTAACCTCCATATTGATTCCACAGTGGTTGAACTAGCTTACATTCCCAACAGCAGTGTAGGAGGGTTTCCCTTTCTCCGCATCCTCGCCAGCATTTGTTGTTCTTAGTCTTTTGGATGGTGGCCATCCTTACTGGTGTGAGGTGATATCTAATTGTGGTTTTAATTTGCATTTCCCTGATAATTAGCGATGTGGAATATCTTTTCATGTGTGTGTTGGCCATCTGAATTTCTTCTTTGGAGAACTGTCTCTTCGTAACCTCTGCCCATTTTTTAATTGGGTTATTTCCTTTCTGGGTGTAGAGGCGTGTAAGTTCTTTATATAATTTGGATGTTAACCCCTTGTCAGATATGTCATTTGCACATGTATTCTCCCATACGGTAGGATGCCTTTTATTCTGTTGATGGTGTCCTTTGCCGTGCAGACACTTTTTACTTTGATGTAGTCCCATGAGTTCATTTTTGCTTTTGTTTCCCTTGCTCGAGGAGATGTGTTCAGGAAGAAGTCACTCATGCTTATATTCAGGAGATTTTTGCCTATGTTGTCTTCTAAGAGTTTTATGGTTTCATGACTTACATTCAGGTCCTTGATCCATTTCGAGTTTACTTTTGTGTAGGGGTTAAACAATAATCCAGTTTCATTCTCTTGCATTTAACTGTCCAGTTTTTCCAACACCAGCTGTTGAAGAGGCTGTCATTTCCCCATTGTATGTCCATGGCTCCTTTATCATATATTAATTGCCCATATATGGTTGGGTTTATATCAGGGGTCTCTAGTCTGTTCCATTGGTCTATGGGTCTCTTCTTGTGCCAGTACCAAATTGTCTTGAGTACTGTGGCTTTGTAGTAAAGCTTGAAGTTGGGGACCATAATCCACCCTGCTTTATTCTTCCTTCCCAGGATTGCTTTGGCTATTTGGGGTCTTTTGTAGTTCCATGTGAATTTTATAATGATTTTCTCTAGTTCCTTGAAAAATGCTGTTGGTATTTTGATAGGAATTGCATTGAATCTGTAGATTGCTTTAGGCAGGATGGCCATTTTGACAATATTAATTCTTCCTATCCATGAGCACGGGATGTGTTTCCATTTATTGGTATCTTATTTAATTTCTCTCATGAGTGTCTTGTAGTTTTCAGAGTATAGGTCTTTCACTTCCTTGGTTAGGTTTATTCCTAGGAATTTTATTCTTTTTGATGCAACTTTGAATGGAATTGTTTTCCTGATTTCTCTTTCTGCTAGTTCATTGTTAGTGTATAGGAATGCCACAGATTTCTGTGTATTAATTTTGTATCCCACAACTTTTCTGAATTCAGATATTAGATATAGTAGTTTTGGAGTAGATTCTTTAGGGTTTTTTATGTATAATGTCATGTCATCTGCAAACAGGAACAGTTTAACTTTCTCCCTGCCAATCTGGATGTCTTTTATTTCTTTGTGTTGTCTGATTGCCGTGGCTAGGACATCAAGTACTATGTTGAATAGAAGTGGGGAGAGTGGGCATCCTTGTCTTGTTCCCGATCTTCAAGGAAAATATTTCAGTTTCTCACTGTTAAGTATGTTGGCTGTGGGTTTGTAATATATGGCCTTTATTATGTTGAGGTACTTGCCTTCTATACCCATTTTCTTGAGAGTTTTTATCATGAATGGATGTTGAATTTTGTCAAATGCTTTGTCAGCATCTATGGAGATGATCATGTGGTTTTTGTCCTTCTTTTTGTTGATGTGGTGGATGATATTGATGGATTTTTGAATGTTGAACCATTCTTGTATCCCTGGAATAAATCCTACTTGATCATGATGGATGATCTTTTTGATGTATTTTTTATTTTGGTTTGCTAATATTTTGTTCAGTATTTTCGTGTATATGTTCATCAGGGATATTGGTCTGTAGTTTTCTTTTTTTGTGCTGTCTTTGCCCAGTTTTGGTATTAGAGTGATGCTGGCCTCATAGAATGAGTTTGGATGTATTCCCTCTTCTTCTACTCCTTGGAAAACTTAAAGGAGGATGGGTATTAGGTATTCACTAAATGTTTGATAAAATTCAGTGGTGAAGCCATCTGGTACAGGCGTTTTGTTCTTAGGTTTTTGATTACCAGTTCAATTTAATTGCTGCTAATTGGTCTGTTGAGATTTTCTGATTCTTTCTGGGTCAGCCTTGGGAGGTTGTATTTTTCTAGAAAGTTTTCCATTTATTCTAGGTTATCCAGTTTGTTAGCATATAATTTTTCATAGTACTTTCTAATAGTTATTTGTATTTCTGGGCTGTCTGTAGTGATTTTTCCTTTCTCATTTCTGATTCTGTTTATGTGAGTAGACTCTCTTTTCTTCTTGATAAGTCTGGCTAGGGGTTGATCTATTTTGTTTATTTTCCCAAAGAACCAACTCTTGCTTTCGTTGATTCTTTCTGTTGTTTTATTCTTCTTGATTTTATTTATTTCTGCTCTAATCTTTATTATGTCCCTCCTTCTACTGACTTTGGGTCTCATTTTTTCTTCTTTTTCTAGTTTCATTAATTATGAGTTTAGACTGCTCATATGGGAATGTTCTTCTTTCCTGAGGTAGGCCTGTATTTCAATATACTTTCCTCTTAGCACGGCCTTCACTGCCTCCCACAGATTTTGTGGTGTTGAATTATTGTTGTCATTTGTCTCCATATATTGCTTGATCTCTGTTTTTATTTGGTCATTGATTCATTGATTAATTAGGAGCATGTTATTAAGGCTCCATGTGTTTGTGGGATTTTTCATTTTCTTTTTGTAATTCATCTCTAGTTTCATTCTTTGTGGTCTGAGCAGCTGGTTGGTACAATTTCAATCTTTTTGAATTTACCAAGTCTCTTTCTGTGGCCTAGTACATGATCTATTTTTGAAAAGGTTCCATGTGCACTTGAGAAGAATGTGTATTCTGCTGCTTTTGTGTGTAGAGTTCTGTAGATGTCTGTTAGGTTCATCTGTTCTAATGTGTTGTTCAGTGCATTTGTCTCCTTACTTATTTTCTGTCTGGTTGATCTGTCCTTCAAAGTGAGTGGTGTGTTGAAGTCTCCTAGAATGAATGCATTGCATTCTATTTCCCCCTTTAATTCTGTTAGTATTTGTTTCACATATGTAGGAACTCCTTTGTTGGGGGCATAGATATTTATAATGGTTATATCTTCTTGTTGGATTGATCCTTTTATCATAATGTAATGTTCTTCTTTGTGTCTTGTGACTTTTTTTGTTTTGAAGTCTATTTTGTCTGATACAAGTACTGCAACTCCTGCTTTTTTCTCCCTATTCGTTGCAGGAAATGTCTTTTTCTATCCCTTCACTTTTAGTCTGTGTATGTCTTTGGGTTTAAAGTGAGTCTGTTGAAGGAAGCATATAGATGGGTTTTGTTTTTTAATCCATTCAGTGACTCTATGTCTTTTGGCTGGCGCATTCAGTCCATTTACATTTAGGGTGATTATGGAAAGGTATATACTTATTGGCATTGCAGGCTTCAGATTCGTGGTTACCAAACTTTCAAGGTTAACTTCCTTACAATGTAAGAGTCTAACATAACTCACTTAATATGCTAGTACAAACATAATCTAAAGGTTCTTTTTTTGTTTTGTTTTTTCCTCCTTTTTCTTCCTCCTCCATTCTTTATATATTAGGTATCATATTCTATACTGTTTGCCTATCTCTTCATTGACTTTGGGGATAGTTAATTTAATTTTGCACTTTCTTAGTAATTAGCTGTTCTACTTTCTTTACTGTGGTTTTATTAGCTCTAGTGACAGCTATTACACTGTAGGAACACTTCCATCTATAGCAGTCCCTCCAAAATACACGTAGAGATTGTTTGTGGGAGGTAAATTCTCTCAGCTTTTGCTTATCTGGGAATTGTTTAATCCCTCCTTCAAATTTAAATGATAATCTTGCAGGATAAAGTAATCTTGGTTCAATGCTGTTTTGCTTCATTGCATTAAATACATCTTGCCACTCCCTTCTGGCCTGTAAGGTTTCTGCTGAGAAGTCTGATGATAGCCTCATGGGCTTTCCTTTGTATGTGATCTTATTTCTCTCTCTGGCTGCTTTTAATAGTCTGTCATTATCCTTGATCTTTGCCATTTTCATTACTATATGTCTTGATGTTGTCTTCCTTGGGTCCCTTGTGTTGGGAGATCTGTGCACCTCCATGGCCTGAGAGACTATCTCCTTCCCCAGATTGGGGAAGTTTTCAGCAATCACCTCCTCAAAGACACTTTCTATCCATTTTTCTCTCTCTTCTTCTTCTGGTTGTTCCATTTGCATTGGTCACACAGTTCTCTCAATATTATTTCATTCTTAGAGAACCTTTTTTCTCTCTGTACCTCAGCTTCTTTGTATTCCTCTTCCATAGTTTCTATTTCATTTATCATCTCCTCCACCGTATCCAATCTGCTTTTAATACCATCATTGTGCTCTTCAATGACTTGATCTCTGACTGTAATTCATTCCTGAGTTCTTGAATATCTTTCTGTACCTCCATGAGCATGCTAATGATTTTTTTTGAACTCCCTTTCAGGTAGAGTCATGAGGTCAATGTCATTTAAATCTTTATCAGGAGTTGTATTAATAATTTTACTCTGGACCAGGTTCCTTTGGAATTTCATATTTGTGTATGGCGACCTCTAGTACCCAGAAGCTCTACTCTCTGGATCTACTCTGCCCCTGAAGCAATGTCGGGGATTGCAGGGGAGTGGTATTGGTGCCTGTGGGGAGGAAAGAGCTGTTTCCTGCTTCCCGGCTGCTATGCCTGTCTCCACTGCCTGAACCAGTGACAAGTACACAGGTATAAAAGCCTCTGTGCTTTGCGTTTTCAGTTGTTGTAGACAGATCTTCCCTCTGGCTGCCCCAATGCTAGGGTATAGTTTCCTGGTTTGCAAGCCTGGTGGGGCTGGTCAAGATAAAGGTGCAGTAGTTTGCCTGTCACAGAAGGGGTTCTTGGATCTGTGTAGGCAGCCAGGGAGCTGGAGCAACTGAAGATAGTGAAAGCTCCCAATCTGCTGGGCAGAGTGCACCTGGACAATTTTGTCTACCTGTCCTCTCTCCTGAGCAGTAAGCTCTGTGCAATCCTTGCCCCTTTACCAGCCCTCTTGCTAAGGGCTTCTTTCTTAAGAATTCTCTCAGTCTTCCCACCTTTCTTTTGTCCCAGAGCAGCTGGATATGGATTCCTGCTTCCCACAAGCTGGAATCTTAGTCTCTCCAGGAATTCTGCCTGTCTTAGCTTTCCAACCCCCTAATAACAATAGAATTATGCTACTACCATGAAATGTAGGTTTGTGCTCCCAGAGCATATATGCAGAATTAGGTATTCAGCAGTCCCAGATCTCCACTCCCTCCCTGCTCCATTCCTCTTCCTCCTGCCAGTGAGCTGGGGTGGGGGAATAGCTTGGATCCCGCAGGACCATAGCTTTAGTATGTTATCCTTGTCTGTGAGGTCTGCTCTTGTCTCCAGTTGTACACAGTTTGTTGCAGTCCTCTTTCCTGTTGCTCTTTCAAGAGTAGTTGTATTAGTTATATTTTCATATTATATGCGGTTTTAGGAGGAAGCCTCTGTCTCACCTCTCACGCTGCCATCTTTAAACCTCTCTCCTCCCTCTGGAGTTGATATATAACATTCTATATTAAGTTGATTGTTGTTCTATGTTGAGCACAATCTAAATGTACTACCTTTTTATTATTATTCCTCCTCCACACTTCATGTATAATATGTCCTAATGTACAACTTTTGTGAGCCCTTGACTGATTTTGTATATATTTGATTTTCCTACTTTTATTTTTTAACTTCATACTTGCTTAGTATTTGGTTTCCTACCTTTACTGTAGGTTTATTTTCACTGATGAAAAGTATTTAGACATGAGAACTTTCCATTTACAGAAGTTCCAGTAACATATCATGTAAGGCCAGGTTAGTGGTGGTGAATTCTTTTATCTTTTGTTTATCTGGGGAATTTTTAATCTTGCCTTCAATTTTGAATGATAATATTGCTGTGTATAGGATTCTTGATTGAAGGTCTTCTGTTTTAATACATTAAATACTTTGTGTCACTCCATTCTTGCTTTTAAAGTTTGGGCTTATAAATCTGCTGATAGCCTGATGTTATTTTCCTTGTAATTTTTTTCTTTCTCTGGCTTCTTTCAGTACCCTCTCCTTATCCTTAATCTTTGTCATTTTAATTATTATCTATCTTGGTGTTGTCACCCTGGGGTTCCTTTTGTTAGGGGATTTCTATGCTTCCAGGACCTGGGTGTCTATGTCCTTCCCTCGACTGGGGAAATTTTCAGGTATTATTTCTTAAAAGACTTTCTACTCCTTTGTCTCTTCTTCTTCTCAGACTCCTATTATGTGAATATTATTTCATTTGGAGTTATCACATAGCCCTTTTGGATGTTATTTTTAGAAATTCTTTTTTCTCTCTGTTCCTCAACTGTGTTTTTTCTTTTCTATTTCCATCTCACTGATTCTTTCTTTACTTCCAGCCATCTACTGTACCTTCCCTCCATTGTATTTTACATTTCAGTTATTGTATTCTTCAGCTCTGAGTGGCTCTTTTTCAAATTTTCTGTCTCTTTGTTGAAGCTCTCACTCATATCATCAATTCTTTTCCCCAGTTCAGTGGGCATCTTCATAACTGTTGCTTTGAAATCTTTATCAAGAAAATTAGTATTCTCTATTTCATTTAGTTCACTTTCTGGTGTTTTATTTTGTTCTTTATTCTTTTGTTTGGAACATTTTCCTCTGCCTCATTTTATCTGTGTTTCTGTGTTTCTTCCTTTGTATTAGATTTGTCAGATATACCTTCTGTTCTAGAAAGTAATAGCTTTATGAAGTGTGCATCCTATGGTATCCAGAGGCTGAAGACTCTGCTCACCAATGCCTTATTCTTTTTTAGTGGTGCCACACTTACTGCATGTTTGTAGACAGTGGCTGATCTTTGTCATCAGAGCCTGACAGCTCCCCTTTCTATCCCCTTTGTATGACATTAGATGATAGCTCCCCTCTCTGTGTCCATTGTATGACATTAGATGCTTCTGCTGGGATTCCTTGTGTGTGGGGTTGCTTTCTGACTGCAGGTCAGGATTGGCTGCCTGTTGCTGGACTGAGTAGGTCAAGGGGTGCAAGTACATAGGCAGCACCTCCACTGGGCTAAACTGCTAGTGAGCAAATTAGAGAGTTTAGAGCTGGACTGCCCAATTGCACAATCAGTTGGACTGAAGGAAGGCTGGGGAATCCTGGAAATTGTCCTCCCTCTGCCTGCCATACAGCAAATTCAGACAGCTGTTGTGATGAATGGGCCAAGTGGGGCAGGTGCACAGGGAAGAAACACTGAAGGGCTGAGCCACCAGCAAAGGGGATGAAGGGTTTGGACTTGACTTCTACAAGTATGTGAGCAGTTGGGCTGTCAGAGGGCTGGGAAGCATTGTCCACTTGCCATTGCTCATCCAGAGAATGCTCACTCTGACCCATGCCCCTCTGACACACTTCCTGCTGCTGGAAGAACTTTCAAGCTGCTATTGCTGTTTTGGATATCAGCGGGGCCAAGCATTCCTGTCTTCCACAAGTGACAGGTGTCTTGCTCCCCGCACAACAGCGTTCCAACTCTCCCTGGTGTCTAGCCTCTTTAATTACCAAAGACCAATGTAATGTAGATGTGTTTTCCTGGATCAGATCTCAAGGGCGAGGTGTGCTGGATTTCTACGTGCTTGTCTCCTCCCTGCTCCATTCCTCTCCCTCCCACTAGTGGGTTGAGATGGGGGAAGGGCTTGGATCCAGATCAATCACCCTATGCCATTTTTTAATATAATTTATTTTTGTACCCTTAATCTACAATTACATGTGCAATATTATGGTTATTAAACTACCCACTTCATCAGGTCCCCCCCACCAAACCCATTACAGTCACTGTCCATCAGCGTAGTGAGATGCTATAGAATCATTACTTGTCTTCGCTGAGTTGTACAGCCCTCCCTGCGCCCCCCCAACATTATGTCTGCTAATCGTAATGCCCCTTTTTCCCCCTTGTCCCTCCGTTCCCACCCATCCTCCTCAGTTCCTTTCCCTTTGGTAATTATTAGTCTGTTCTTGGGTTCTATAAGTTTGCTGCTGTTTTGTTCCTTCAGTTTTTTTCTATGTTCTTAAACTCCACATATAATTGAGATAATTTGATATTTGTCTTTTTCCGCTTGACTTATTTCACTATGCATAATACCCTCCAGGTCCATCCATGTTGTTACAAATGGTAGAATTTGTTTTCTTCCTATGGCTGAATGATATTCCATTGTGTATATGTACCACATATTCTTTATCCATTCATCTACTGATGGACACCTAGGTTGCTTCCATTTCTAGGCTATTGTAAATAGTGCTGTGATAAACATAGGGGTGCATATGTCTTTTTAAAACTGGGCTGAGGCAGTCTTAGGGTAAATTCCAAGGAGTGGGATTCTTGGGTCAAATGTAATTTCTTTTTTGAGTTTTTTGAGGAAACCCTCTACTGCTTTCCACATTGATTGAACTAATTTGCATTCCCACCAGCAGTGTAGGAGGGTTCCCTTTTCTCCACATCCTCGCCAACATTTGTTGTTGTTTGTGTTTTAGATGTTGGACATCCTCACTGGTGTGAGGAGATATCTCATTGTGGTTTTAATTTGAATTTCTCTGATGATTAGGGATGTGGAGCATCTTTTCATGTGACTGTTGGCCATCTGAATTTCTTCTTTGGAGAAGTGTCTATTCATGTCCTCTGCCCATTTCTTAACTGGATTATTTGCTTTTTGTTTGTTGAGGTGCATGAGTTCTTTATATATTTTGGATGTCAACCCCTTATCAGATAGGTCATTCATAAATATATTCTCCCATAGTGTAGGATGTCTTTTTGTTCTAATGATGGCATCGTTTGCTGTACAGAAGCTTTTCAGCATGATATAGTCCCACTGGTTCATTTTTGCTTTTGTTTCCCTTGCCCGGGAGATATGTTCATGAAGAAGTCACTCATGTTTATGTCCAAGAAATTTTTGCCTATTTTTTTTCAAAGAGTTTTATGGTTTCAAGATTTACATTCAGGTCCTTGATCCATTTTGAGTTGACTTTTGTGTATGGGGTTAGACAGTAGTCCAGTTTCATTCTCTTACATGTAGCTGTCCAGTTTTTCCAACACCAGCTGCTGAAGAGGCTGGCATCTCCCCATTGTATATCTAAGGCTTATTTATCATATATTAATTGACTGTATATGTTTGGGTTAATGTTTGGATTTTCTATTCTGTTTCACTGGTCTGTGGGTCTTTTTTTGTGCCAATACCATACTGTCTGGATTACTGTGGCTTGTAGTAGAGCTTGAAGTCAGGGAGTGTAATTCCCCCTGTCTTATTCCCCCTTCTCAGGATTGCTTTGGCTATTCGGGGTCTTTTGTGGTTCCATATGAATTTTAGAATTATTTGTTCCAGTTCATTGAAGAAGGATGTTGGTATTTTGATAGGGATTGTGTTGAACCTGTAAACTGATTTAGGTAGTACAACCATTTGACAATATTTATTCTTCCTAGCCAAGAGCATGGGATGAATTTCCATTTGTTAGTGTCCTCTTTAATTTCTCTTAGGAGTGTCTTGTAGTTTTCAGAGTATAGGTCTTTCACTTCCTTCGTTAGGTTTATTCCTAGGTATTTTATTCTTTTTGATGCAATTGTGAGTGGAATTGTTTTTCTGATTTTCTTTCTGTTAGTTCATAGTTAGTGTACAGGAAAGCAACAGATTTCTGTGTGTTAATTTTGTATCCTGCAACTTTGCTGAATTCAGATATTAGTTCTAGTAGTTTTGGAGTTGAGTCTTTAGGGTTTTTTATGTACAGTATCATGTCATTTGCAAATAGTGACAATTTGACTTCTTCTTTACCAATCTGGATGCCTTGTATATCTTTGTTTTGTCTGATTGCCGTGGCTAGGACCTCAGTACTATGTTGAATAACAATGGAGAGAGTGGACATCCCTGTCTTCTTCCCAATCTTAGATGAAAACTTTCAGATTCTTGCTATTAAGTATGATGTTAGCTGTGGGTTTGCCATATATTGCCTTTATGATGTTGAGGTTCTTGCCCTCTATACCCATTTTTTGAGATTTTTAATCATGAATGGGTGCTGAATTTTGTCAAATGCTTTTTCAGCATCTATGGAGATGATCATGTGGTTTTTCTTCTTCTTTTTGTTGTTGTCGATGGATTTTTGAATGTTGTACCATCCTTACATCTGTGGGATGAATCCCACTTGACCATTGTGTATGATCCTCTTGATGTATTTTTGAATTCGGTTTGCTATATTTTTTTGTGTATTTTTGCATCTACGTTCATCAGGGATATTGGTCTGTAATTTTCTTTTTTGGTGAGGTCTTTGCCAGGTTTTGGTATTAGAGTCATGCTGACTTCATTGAATTAGTTTGGTAGTATTCCCTCTTCTATTTTTGGGAAAACTTGAAGAAGAATGGGTGTTATTTCTTCTCTATATGTCTGGTAGAATTCAGAGATGAATCCCTCTGGTCTGGGGCTTTGCTCTTGGGTAGGTTTTTGATTTCTGATTCAATTTCGTTGCTGGTCATTGGTCTGTCTAGTTTTTCTGTTTCTTGCTTGGTCAATCTTAGAAGGTTGTATTTTTCTAAGAAGCTGTCCATTTCTTCTAGGTTTTCCAGCTGGTTAGCATATAGATTCTCATAATATTCTCTTATAATAATTTGTATATCTGTGGGGTCCGTCATTATTTTCCTTTCTCATTTCTGATTCTGTTTATGTGTGTAGATTATCTTTTTCTCTTAATAAGTCTTGCTAGGAGTTTATCTATTTTGTTTATTTTTAAAAAGAACCAGCTCTTTGTTTTATTGATTTTTTCTATTGTTTTATTCTTCTCAATTTTATTTATTTCTTCTCTGATCTTTATTATGTCCCTACTTCTGGTGACTTTGGACCTCATTTGTTCTTCTTTTTCCAATTTCAGTAATTGTGTCTTTAGACTATTCATTTGGGAATGTTCTTCCTTCTTTAAATAGGCCTGGACTGCAATATACTTTCCTCTTAGAACTGCCTTTGTTGCATCCCAAAGACGTTGTGGCTTTGTGTTGTTGTTGTCATTAGTGTCCACAAATTCTTTGATTTCTGTTTTGATTTGGTCATTATCCCACTGATTAATTAGGAGAATATTAAGTCTCCATGTATTTGTGAGCCTTTTTGTTTTCTTTCTACAATTTATTTCCAGTTTTATACCTTTGTGATCTGAGAGGTTGGTTGGTAGAATTTCAATATTTTTGAATCTACTGATGTTCTTTTTGTGGCCTAGTATGTGGTCTATTCTGGAAAATGTTCCATGTGCACTTGAGAAGAATGTGTATTCTGTTGCTTTTGGTTGTAGAGTTGTGTAGATGTCTGTTAGGTCCATCTGTTCTAGTGTGTTGTACAGTGCCTCTGTGTCTTTACTTATTTTCTGTCTCCTTGATCTGTCCTTTGGAGTAAGTGGTGTGTTGAAGTCTCCTAAGATGACTGCTTTGCATTCTATTTCCTCCTCAATTCTTTTAGTATTTGTTTCACATATGCCAGTGCTCGTGTGTTGGGTGCATATATATTTCAAATGGTTATATCCTCTTGTTGGACTGACCCCTTTATCATTATGTAGTGTCCTTGTTTATCTCTTGCTACTTTCTTTGTTTTGAAGTCTATTTTGTCTGATACAAGTACTGTAACACCTGCTTCTTTCTCCTTGTTGTTTGCATGATACATCTTTTTCCATCCCTTCACCTTTAGTCTTTGTGTATTTTTGCCTTTGGGGTGAGTCTCCTGTAAGCAGCATATAGATGGGTCTTACGTTTTTATCCATTCAGTAACTCTGTGTCTTTTGATTGGTGCATTCAGTCCATTTACATTTAGGGTGATTATCGATAGATATGTAATTATTGCCATTCCTGGCTTTAGATTCATGGTTTCCAAAGGTTCAAGGGTAGCATCTCTACTATCTAACAGTCTAACTTAACTTTCTTGTTAAGTTATTGTAAAGACAGTCTGATGATTCTTTATTTCTCTCCCTTCTTATTCTTCCTCCTCCATTCTTTATATACTAGGTGTTTTATTCTTTGCCTTTAGTTAGTATTTGGATGATCTGCTTTTTTTGCTATGATTTTATTTTCTCTGGTGACCTCTTTTTAGCCTTAGGACTGCTTCCCTCTAGAGAAGTTCCTTTAAGATGTCCTGTAGAGGTGGTTTATGGGAGGCAAATTCCCTGAGTTTTTGCTTGTCTGGAAATTGTTCAATACCTCCCTCAAATTTAAATGATAATCGTGGTGGATACAATATTCTTGGTTTGAGGCCCTTCTGTTTCATTACATTAAATATATCATGCCATTCTCTTCTGGCCTGTAAGTTTTCTGTTGAGAAGTCTGATGATAGTCTGATGAATTTTCCTTTGTAGGTGATATTTCTTCTGTCTCTATCTGTCTTTAATAATCTGTCCTTATCTTTGATCTTTGCGATTTTAATTATTATGTGTCTTGGTGTTGTCTTCCTTGGGTCCCTTATGTTGGGAGATCTGTGGGCTTCTATGGTCTGAGAGATTATTTCCTTCCCCAGCTTGGGGAAGTTTTCAGCAATTATTTCTTCAAAGACACTTTCTATCCCTTTTTCTCTCTTTTTCCTCTGGTACTCCTATAATGTGAATATTGTTCCATTTAGATTGGTCACACAGTTCTCTTAAAATTCTTTCATTCGTAGAGATCCTTTTATCTCTCTCTGCCTCAGCTGCTCTGTATTCCTGTTCTCTGATTTCTATTCCATTAACTGTCTCTTGCATCTCATCCAGTCTGCTGCTAAGCCCATTGATTGCTTGTCTCATTTCTGCATAGTCTTCCCTCACTTCCCTCACTTCCTCCCTTAGTTCTTGCATATTTTTCTGTAGATCCATCAGTATGGTTATGACTCTTATTCTGAATTCTTTTTCAGGAAGATTGTGCATGTCCATCCCTTTAGACTCCCTCTCTGGGGTAGTCTGGTCTGGGGTTTTCTGGGTAATTTTTGTTTCTACCATATTTCTCTGTATTTTCATGGCATTAGAAGTGGTCAGAAAAGAAGAAAAGAAGATAGGGAAAACAGAAAAAAAATGTCTGCCAGGTATAGTCTCTGTTAGGATCCTGTAGTTGGCGCTGCTGCTCCACTATTCCGCCACCATGCCACCCTGCCAGGCCCTTTGTGACTTTGGCCCGGTAGGGAATGAATGGGAGGCTGATTTCTGTGGGACGTCTCTGCATGACTGCTTTTCCCAGCCACAGTCTGAGAGGACCAAAATTCCCCAGGGCTCCCAGCCTGCTTGGCTGAGTGCGCTGGGACGATCCTGGTCCTCTGTTGGGCCCGTGTCTCTTTAAGATCCCTAAAAAAGTGCGCGCTTTTCTTTTGTCCCAGGGAACCGGCTGGGTGAACCTGCCACCTTGGAATCTGCACCTCTGTCTCTCCAATCTCCGATACATCGCGTGAAGTGTGTCAGTGCTCCCGGCGCAGATCACTGAGATTGGTTATTCAGCGGGCCTGTGCTTCCACTCCCTCCCCGTTCTGAATCCTCTCCTCCCGCTGGTGCGCTGGGGTTGGGGAGTGCTCGGGTCCTGCCAGGTCACGGCTCCATATATTACCTGCCTTGCGGGGTGCCAAGTCGTCTCAGGGGTAGCTGCAGGCTGGTGACATCTTGAATCTTCTGATCTCTCTTTTAGGAATAGTTGTATTTGCTGTATTTTCATAAATATATTTGGTTTGGGAGGAGATTTCTGCTGCCTTGCTCACGCCACCATCTTCCCAGAAGTCCCACCCTATGCCATTTTATCCTTCTCTATGTTGTCTTCTCTTCTTTACCATATGTAGATGGTCTGTTCTGCAGTCTTCAGGTTATTGTCATGGTTAGTGGTATTTGCTATTCTTGCTTTCTTGGTGCATATGTGGGAGGAGGTTTTCACTTTGTTGCCCTAGTTCACAAACATTTGTCCTCTCTCTTTGCAGTAAGTTCTTCCTATGACTAATTGGTTGTGGGTTTTTACCATGAAATTATGTTGAGTTTTGTCAAATGATTTTTCATCTGTTGAGATGTTCATATTATTTTAGCAGTAGTGTGGTATACCACATTTATTGATTAGCATGTTTATTGATTCTTGCACCCCACTGATGTATGCCACTTGATAATGGTGTATAATCCTTTTAGTAGCTTGTTCAAAGAAGTTTGCTAGTATTTTTTTTAGAACTTTTGCATCTATATTCATCATGGATATTGGCTTGTTTTTTTGTTTTTGTTTTTTTAGTGTCCTTATCTGTCTGATACCTGGGTAATATTGACCACATAAACTGATTTTGAGATTTTCCCCACCTTTTCAATTTTTTGAAGTGTTGAGGACTATTGGCATTAATTCTTCTTTAAATGTTTGGTAGAACTCACTGAAACTCTATGGTCATGGGATTTTCTCTATTTGGAGGTTTTTGATTACTGGAATATCTCATTACTCATTATTTCTTTTCATATTTTCATTTCTTCAATATCCAGTCTTGTTAGGCTGTATATTTTAAGGAATTTATCCATTTTTTCTGTTTTACAATTTCTTGGTGTGCTGCTCATCATAGCTTTTATGATCTCATGCATTTCTGTAGTGTCAGTTGTATTATTTCCTCTTTCTTTTCTGATTTTACTTCTTTGAATTTTATTTCATTTTTCTTAGTCTAGCAAAAGCTTTGTGTGTTTTGTTTATATTTTCTAAAAACAACTCAGTTTTGGTTATTTCTTTCTATTGTCTATTTCACTTATTTCTAATCTGATATTTAATTCTGTCTTTCTGTTAGGTTTGGGCATAGTTTGTTCTTGTCTTAGTAGTTCCTTAACGTGTAATGTTAGGTTGTTTATTCGAGATGTGCCTTATTGAGATATTCTTACTGTAAGCATTTATCATTATGAAATTCCCTTTTAGAACTGCTTTTGATGCATCCCATAACCTTTGTTATTCCTTTTTCCATTTTCATATGTTTCAAGGTATTTTTTAATTTCCCTTAGACTTCTTTGACCTAATGGTTTTTCAGTTGTATGTTGTTTAACTTCCACATATTTGAAAATTTTTCAGTTTATCTCTTGTCACTGATTTTTAGTGTCATACCATTATTTTTGGAAAAGGCAGTTGGCATAATTTAAGTCTTCTTAAATTTAATGACTTGTTTTATGACCTAACATATGTCCTTCAAAATTTTCCCTGTGTCCTTGAGAAGAATTTTTATTATGCTACTGATGGGCAGAATATTCTGTATAGGTCTGCTAGACCTCTTTAGACCTCAGATTTTGTCTAAAGTGTAGTTCCAGATTAACATTGCTTATCAATTTTGTATTTATGTGATATTTGAAGTGGTGACAGTGGGATATTGTAGTCCTCTACTATTATTGCACTGCTATGTTTCTGCTCTCACATTTGTTACTATTTGCTTAATATATTAAGTTCTCTGATTTGGTGTGCATATGTACTTAGAATTGTACCCTTTTGATGTGCTGACAGCTTTATCATTAGATGATGGCCTTCTTTGTGTCTTAGTAAAGTTTTTGACATAAAGTCTATTTTGTATGATGTAAGGATAGCTGTCCCTGCTTCATTTTGATTTTCATTTCCATGGAATTTTTTCTATCCCTTTGCATTAAGCCTATGTGTGTCCTTAAAAATTAAAATGAGTATATTGTAAGCAGCATATAGTTGGGTCATTTTTTATTCTCCATTCAGCTACCCTATGCTTTTTTATTGGAAAATTTAATCTACCTACATTTAAAGTAATTATTGATAAGTATTACTAATGCCATTTTATTGTCTCCTGGTGGTTTTGTAGTTCTTTTGTTCCTCTCCTGCTGTCTTTCTTTGTGAATTAATTATTTAGTTAATGGGATGCTTTTATTCCTTTCTTTTTATCATTTGCTTACACGCTGTTGATTTTTGCTTTGTGGCTATCAGGAGGCTTACATAGAACATCTTATATGAAAGGGTAAACCTAGATGGTGACATAGGAGACTTCTAAACATGCCACCTCCTATGGACAAACTAAATTTAAAATTATAAATGGAGCATTTATGTCTGACAGACATCTGGAAACAAGCTGTGTGACTCCTACATATTAGGAAAATGAGAAAATACCCACTTTGAAAATAATAGAATCTGTTGAGACATACTCTTGCCATTAACTTCACTTACTTCACAGTGCCATATTATAAGGAGAAAACTCCCAAATCCAAGCTTCTCCTTGAGCAATGAAGGATTTTGATCATAAATTTTAAGTCTACCACCTAAAAGATAGGTCCTTAAAACACCTAGATCTGAAAGACAGTAAGGCTTTCATCCATGAGAACCTGCAGCAAATAAACAGACTGTATCAAATAAAAATGCAATTCTTTACAGATGCATAAACAAGTGCCACACTACTTACCTGGGACTTAGCACAGAGGGAGCAGGCAGAAGTTCCCACATCTTAGTCTTTCAGTAAAGATGTCCTCTTTGCATATTTTGAAAGCTGCTACTTGAGGGATAGATTTTAATATAGCACATGTGTAGGGGCTAGCTGAAATCCTCTCCACAGAAAAATAGGGAAAACTGGCATATCTCCCCTGCCATCTCACTCTAGCCTGGTCTAAATCACCAATATCATTCTGGAAGGAGCTGTACATGTCTGAATATGAGCTATTGCACTGCCACCCACGAGAGGGGTCCCTGTATTTTCTGTCTCTGAGGGCCAGTGAAGATTCCATTCACAAATCCCACAGGACTGTAACAAAGAAAAAGTTCTTAACAGGTTATCTTCCCAGGGCTCAGCACAAAGGGAGCAAGCAAAAATGCTCTGTGATTTATCTACTATACATTTTTCTTTGTGATATCCACAAGATTTACATAAAACATCTCATACTTCTAACAGTTTATAACAATTTCACTTTAAACACATATAAAATCTCTATATTTATAGTCTTCCCTCTACACTTTCTTTCTGATGTCACAATTTACATAATTTTACATTGTGTACCTATTATTGTAGTTATATTTATTTTTAATATTGTTTTCTGTTAATCTTCACATTAGAGTCATAAGTGATTTGCCCACAACAATTACATTAGAATATTCTTTGGCCATCTTGCCCATAGCAATGTATGGATTTACTGTAATCCAAATCAAAATGCCAACGGCATGTTTCAATTAACAAGACCATATAATCCTCAAATTTGTATGGAACTACAATGACCAAACAGCCAAAGTAATCTTGAAGAAGAACAAAGCTGGGTGCATCACACTCCCTGATTTCAAGCTATACTACAAAGATACAGTGATTAAAACTATATAGTCCAGGCACAAGAACATACCTGTAGATCAATGGAAGATAATAGCCCAGAAATAAGCCCACACATATAAGGTCAATTAATATATGACAGAAGAGTTGTGAATATATGCTATGGGGAAGACAGTCTCCTCAATGAATGGTGTTGGGAAAGCTGAACAGCTACATGCAATAGAATGAAACTGGATTACTGTCTTACACCATACAAAAAAGTAAAGTAGAAATACATTAATGACCTAAATGAGAGACATGAAACCACAAAACAATTAGAAGAAAACATAAGCAGGAATCTCTTGAACATCAGCATGAGTACTTTTTTAAAAATACATCTCCCTTGGCAAGGAAAACAAAAGCAAAAATAAACAAGGGGGCTACATCAAACTAAAAGGTCTCTGCACAGGAAAGGAAACCTTTGACAAAACAAAATGGTAAAATACTGTATGGGAGATTATATTTGATAATAATACATATGATTAGGGGCTAATATCCAAAATATATAAAGAATACATATGACTCAACACCACAATAACAAATAAACTAATTAAAAATGGACACAAGATTTGAACAGTCATTTTTCCAAAGAAGACGTAGAGATGGCCAAAAGGAATATGAAAATATATTCCAAATCACTAATAATCAGGGAAATGCAAATCAAAACTACAATGAGATATCACCTTATATCAGTTAGAATGGCCACTATCCAAAAAATAAGAAATAAGTGATGACAAGTATATGGAGAAAAGGGAACCCCCCTACACTGTTCATGGGAATGTAAATTGGTGTAACTGTGGGAAGCAGTATGGAGGTCCTTTAAAAAATTAAAAGTAGAAATACCATATGATCCACTTCTGGGTATTTACCCCCAAAAATTAAATCACTGATTCAAAAAGATATATGCACTCCTATGTATCTTGCCACATTATTTATAATAGTGAAGGTATGGAAGCAACTGTAGTGACCTATAGTGATCTAGAGAGGACTGGATAAAGAATATATGGTACCTATATATACTAGAATATTATTCAACCATAAAGAAGAAAGAAATAGTGTGATTTGCAACAACATGTATATACCTGGAGGATATTATTCTAAGTGCAACAAGCTAGGCAGAGAAAGACAAATTCCATATGATTTCATTTACATGTGAAATCTAAGAAAAAAAAAGATACAAGTGAACAAAACAGAAATAGACTCTAACATAGAGAAGGAACTGGTGGCTACCATGGAGAAGGGATTGGGGATGGTGGATGGATGAAATAAAAGAAAAGAATATTCTGAATTTCAATATATATTTATTTTTCTTGTGAGTTTTATCCTTTTATATTTAGCTATTACTAATCAGCATCCTTTAATTTCAGCTTGAATTGCTCCCTTTAATGCTTCTTTTAAAACTGGACTAGTGAAGAAGAAATCCTCCAGCTATCATTTGCACGGAAAGCTCTCTCACCTACAGTTGAAAATTTTCGCTGGGTAGCTTATTACATTTTTGGCAGTTTTCTTTTTCTCTTAGAAATCAATGTATCATCCCAAAACTTTTGGGACTGCAAAATTTCTGATTAAAAATTTTCTATCAGACCTATGGCAATTCCCTTGCATGTAGACAAAATACTTTTGTTTTGCCGCTTTTAAGGTTCTCTCTTTGACTTTAATTTTTGATATTTTAATTACAATGCATCTTATGGTGGGTCTTAGGTTGAATTTCTTTTCTACTCTATGGTTTCATGGATCTAAATGTCTGTGTCTCCCCCGCCCCCACCCCCAGATTTGCAGAGTTTTGAACAATTATTTCTTTGAATAATCTTTCTGCTTTTTCCCTGTTTCTTCTCCTTCTGAGATCCCTATAATAGATATATTGTCAAATTTAGGGTGTCCCATATGTATCTTAAGTTATACTACTCGTTTTCAGACTTTTTTCTTTATGCTCTTCTGATTGAATGATTCCAATTCCCTGCCTTCTAGTTTGATGATTCTTTCTTCCACATGATCTAGTCTAATGTTGAACTTCTCTATTGAATTTTTCCATGCAGCTGACAACAAATCAACTTTAATAACATTCAAAAAGTGCACTTTTGCTCCCTTTGCCTTACATCTTTTTATTTATGTACTCCTATATTGCATGCAAGTTATTGTACCTATAGTTATTAATAATTTTTTTAACACTTCCACTATATTTAAGTTAACAGTACCACATCATGACTTTGAGGTATTTGTATTTGACTATATCCTACCCTGGCCAGCGTTTTTAATATTTTCATATGTCTTCATGTTATTATTATTCTTTCCTCTTATCTTGAAGAACTCTTTCCAGCATTTTCATCCTACTCTTCCCTGGTCTGCAATGTTTCTGATGAGAAATTGACTGATGATTTTATGGGATTTCCTTGTATGTGAAAAATTTCCTCGTCTGGTTTAAGATTTTTCTCTTTATCTTTGATTTTAGATAATTTTATTTTAATGTCTTCAAGAAGATTGGGTTGGAAAATTTTGGGATACCTATAAACTTCATGAAACTGGATGTCCAAATCTTTCCCTAGATTGGGTAGTTCTCTGACATTATTTCTTTAAATAAGCTTTTTGTTCCTTTCTTCCTCACTTCTTCTAGGACTCCTATATTGTATATATTGTATCACTCAATGGTATCCTATTTTTCATTTAGGATTTATTCATTCTTTTATGTAGGTTCTTATCTGACTAAATAATTTCAAATGACCTGTCTTCTACTCTAGAGATTGTTTCTTTGATCAAGTTTCCTGTTGATGTTCTCTATGACACTTTTCATTTAATTCACTGAATTGTTCATATCTAGAATTTCTATTTGGTTAATTTTTTATGATTTCTATCTTTTAACTTCCTTTTTTTCACATATTTTTTCCGGATTTCATTGAATTATCAATTTTTTTACAATATTTCACTGAGATTCCTTAAAACTATTTTGAATTCTTTTTTGGGCCCATAGCAGTATCTTTGGGATCCAATATTCAAAAATGTTTGCATTTCTTGGTGGTATCATTTTTCTGGAATTTTTTCTTTTTTTTCTTTTTTTTATGGTATCATTAATAAACAATCACATGAGCGACATTGTGGTTACTAGATTTCCCCCATTATCAACTCCCCACCACATGCCCCATTACAGTCATTGTCCCTCAGCATAGTAAGATGGTATGGAGTCACTACTTGTTTTTTCTGTCCTATACTGCCATCCCCGTGCTCCTCCTACATTATGTGGGCTAATCATAATGCCCGTTAATAGCCTTATCCTTCCCTTCCCACCCATCATCACCAGTTCCTTTCCCTTTGGTAACTGTTAGTCCATTCTTGGGTTCTGTGAGCCTGCTGCTGTTTTGTTCCTTCAGTTACTTCCTCCTCCACTCTTTATATGCTGAGGTACTCCACAGATGAGTGAAATCATTTGATACTTGTCTTTCTCAGCCTGGCTTTTTTCACTGAGCATAATACCCTCTAGCTCCATCCATGTTGTTTCAAATGGTAGGATTTGTTTTCTTCTTATGGCTGAATAATATTCCACTGTGTATATATACCACATCTTCTTTATCCATTCATCTACTGGTGGACACTTAGGTTGCTTCCATTTCTTGGCTATTGTAAATACTGCTGTGATAAACATTGGGGTGCATACATCTTTTTGAATCTGGGCTGCTGAATTCTTAGGGTAAATTCCAAGGAGTGGAATTCCTGGGTCAAGTGGTATTTCTATTTTGAGTTTTCTGAGAAACTTCCATACTGCTTTCCACAAAGGTTGAACTAACTGACATTCCTACCAGCAGTGTAGGAGGGTTCCCCTTTCTCCACATCCTCACCAGCATTTGTTGTTGTTTGTCTTTTGGATGTTGGCCATCCTTACTGGTGTGAGGTGGTATCTCATTGTGGTTTTAATTTGCATTTCTCTGATGATTAGCAATGTGGAGCACCTTTCCATGTGCCTGTTGGCCATCTGAATTTCTTCTTTGGAGAAGTATCTGCTTAGATCCTCTGCCCATTTTGTAATTGTATTATTTGCTTTTTGGTTATTGAGGCATGTGAGCTCTTTGTATATTTTGGATATCAACCCCTTATCGGATATGTCATTTATCAATATGCTCTCCCATACTATAGGATGCGTTTGTGTTCTACTGATGGTGTCCTTTGCTGTACAGAAGGTTTTTAGTTTGATATAGTCCCACTTGTTCATTTTTTATTCTGTTTCCCTTGCCCGTAGAGACATGTTCATGAAGAAGTTGCTCATTTTTATGCCCAAGAGATTTTTGCCTATGTTTTTTTTCTAAGAGTTTTATGGTTTTCTAACTTAAATTCAGGTCTTTGATCCATTTCGAATTTACTTCTGGGTATGGGGGTGGACAATGATCCAGTTTCATTCTCTTACATGTAGCTGTCCAGTTTTGCCAATACCAGCTGTTGAAGAGGCTGTCATTTCCCCAGTGTGTATTCATGGCTCCTTTTTTCATATATTAATTGACCCTATATGTTTGGGTTAATATCTGGACTTTCTATTCTTTTCCACTGGTCTGTGAGTCTATTCTTGTGTCAGTACCAAATTATCTTGATTACCGATGGTGTAGAGCTTGAAGTTGTGAAGCGAGATCCCGCTTTATTTTTCCTTCTCAGGATTGCTTTGGCTATTCAGGGTCTTTTGTGGTACCATACGAATTTTAGAACTATTTGCTCCACTTCGTTGAAAAATGCTGTTGGTATTTTGATAGGGATTGCATTGAATCTGTAGATTGCTTTAGGCAGGATGGCCATTTTGACAATATTAATTATTCCTACCCAAGAGCATGGGATGAATTTGCATTTATTAGTGTCCTCTTTAATTTCTCCCACGAGTGTCTTGGAGTTCTCAGGGTATAGGTCTTCTACTTCATTTGTTAGGTTTATTCCAAAGTGTTTTTTTCTTTTTTATGCAATTGTAAATGGAATTGCTTTCCTGATTTCTCTTTCTGCTAGTTCATCATTAGTGTATAGGAATGCAAAAGATTTCTGTATATTAATTTTGTATCCTGCAACTTTACTGAATTCAGATATTAGTTCTAGTAGTATTGTAGTGGATTCTTTAGGGTTTTTTATGTATATCATGTCATCTGCAAACAGTGACAATTTGATGTCTTCCTTACCAATCTGGATGGTTGCCTTTTATTTTTTGTTTTGTCTGATTGCTGTGGCTAGGACCTCCATTACTATGTTGAATAAAAACGGGGAGATTGGGCACATTGGTCTTCTTCCTGATCTTAGAGGAATAGCTTTCAGCTTCTCACTGTTAAGTATGATGTTAGCTGTGGGCTTGTCATATATGGCCTTTATTATGCTGAGGTACTTGCCCTCTATACCCATTTTGTTGAGAGTTTTAATCATGAATGGGTGTTTTCCCTTTCTCATTTCTGTAGTGATTTTCCTTTCTCATTTCTGATTCTGTTTATGTGTGTAGATTCTCTTTTTTTCTTGATAAGTCTGAATAGGTGTTTATCTATTTTGTTTATTTTCTCAAATAACCAGCTCTTGATTTCATTAACTTTTTCTATTGTTTTATTCTTCTCAATTTTATTTCTTTCTGGTCTTTATCATGTCCCTCCTTCTACTGACTTTGGGCCTAATTTGTTCTTTTTCCAGTTTCAATAATTGTAAATTTAGACTATTCATTTGGGATTGCTCTTCCTTCTTTAAATAGCCCTGGATTGCTATACACTTTCCTCTTAGAACTGCCTTCACTGTGTCCCACAGAAATTGCAGCGTTGCACTGTTGTTTTCATTTGTCTCCATATATTGCTTGATCTCTGTTTCAATTTGGTCATTGATCCATTGATTATTTAGGAGCAGGTAGTTAAGCCTCCATGTGTTTGTGAGCCTTTTTGTTTTTTTGTGTGCACTTTATTTCCAGTTTTATACCTTTGTGATCTGAGAGGTTGGTTGGTACAATTTCAATCTTTTTTAATTTACTGAGGCTCTTTTTGTGGCCTCACATGTGGTCTATTCTGGAAAATGTTCCATGTGCACCTGAGAAGAGTGTGTATCCTGCTGCTTTTGGATGTAGTGTTCTATAGATGTCTGTAAATCTATCTGTTCTAATGTGTTGTTCAGTGCCGCTGTGTCCTTAGTTATTTTCTGTCTGGTTGTTCTGTCCTTTGGAGTGAGTGGTATGTTGAAGTCTCCTAAAATGAATGCATTGCATTCTATTTCCTCCTTTAATTCTGTCAATATTTGTTTCACATATGTAGGTGCTCCTGTGTTGGGTGAATAGATATTTATAATGGTTATATCCTCTTGTTGGACTGAGCCCTTTATTACATAATGTCCTTCTTTGTCTCTTTTTACTGTCTTTGTTTTGAAGTCTATTTTGTCTGACAGAAGTACTGCAACACAGGCTTTTTTCTCCCTGTTTGCATTTAATATCTTTTTCTATCTCTTCACTTTTAGTCTATGTATATCTTTGTGTTTGAAGTGAGTCTCTTGTAGGCAGCATATACATGGGTCTTGCTTCTTTATCCATTCTGTAACTCTGTGTCTTTTGATTGATGCTTTCAGTCCATTTACAATTAGGGTGATTATTGATAGATATTTACTTATTACCATTGGGGGCTTTGGATTCCTGGCTACCAAAGGTTCAAGGGCATCTTCTTTACTATCTAGTGGTCTACTTTAGCTCATTTATTATGGTATTATAAACACAGTCTGATGATTGTTTTTTCTCTCCCTTCTTTTCCTTCCTCCTCCACTCTTTATATGTTAGGTGTCATATTATGTACTCTTTGTGTATCCCTTGTCTGATTTTGTCAGTAGCTGATTTAACTTTGCATTTGGTTAGATTTTAGTTGGTCTACTGCCTTTGCTGTGCTTTTATTTTGTGTGGTGACAACTGTTTAGCAGTAGGCATACTTCCATCTAGAGAAGTCCCTTTAAAATACACAATAGAAAAGTTTTGTGGGAGGTAATTTCCCTCAACTTTCGCTTCTCTGGGAATTGTTTAATCCCTCCTTCAAATTTAAATGATAATCTTGCTGGATAGAGTATTGTTGGTTTGAGGCCCTTCTATTTCATTGCATTGAATGTATCATGCCATTCCCTTCTGGCCTGTAAGGTTTCTTCTGAGAAGTCTGATGGGTTTCCCTTTGTATGTTATCTTTTTTATCTCTCTGGCTGCTTTTAATACTCTGTCCTTGTCTTCGATCTTTGCCATTTTAATTATTTTATATCTTGGTGTTGTCCTCTTGTGTCCCGTTGTGTTGTGAGATCTCTGCACTTTCATGACTTGAGAGACTATTTCTTTCCCCCTGACTAGGGTTGTTTTCAGCAATTACCTCTCCAAGGACACTTTATATCCCTTTCTCTCTCTCTTCTTCTTCTGGTACCCCTATAATGTGAATATTGTTCTGTGTGGATTGGTCACACAGTTCTCTTAATATTCTTCCATTCCTAGAGATTCTTTTTTCTCTTTCTGCCTCAGCTTCTCTGTATTCTTGTTCTCTGGTTTCTATTCCATTAACAGTCTCTTCCACCTCATCCAGTCTGCTCTTACATCCTTCTATTATTTGTTTCATTTATCTCCCTCCTGAATTCATTCTTTAGCTCTTGAATATTTCCCTGTAGCTCCATCAGCATGCTTATGACTTTTATTTTGAATTCTTTTTCAGGAATATTGGTGACTTCATTCTCACTAAGCCCTCTCTCTGTTGTTTGAGGGATTTTGGATTGAACAAGGTTCTTATGCCTTTTCATATTCCTGGAGCAATGGGAGTGGTGGCTGACGAGCGGCACATGTGCCAGCTGGGAGGACAAAGTCCCTTCCTGCCTGCCAGTCTGCGTGCCTGTCTCCACTGTCTGTGCCATTTAAGCATGCACAGGGTGCAGCCTCTGGGTTAATATCCTAAACTCCTGGACGTGGGGCGGCCCTCACAATGGCTTAGGGCAATGTCAGGGTACACAGGTGAGCGGCACGTGTGTCTGCCATGAGGACAAAGCCGTTTAGTGGCTCCTGGTGTCAGTGCCTTTCTCCTCTGTCTGTGCCCATTAACCACGGGCAGGGAGCAGCCTCTAGGTTAATCCCCTAAACTGTCATGGGCGGGGCAGCCCTCGGGATGGCCTAGGTCACTAGCAGGGGTTGTAGGCGAGCAGTGCGGGTTCTGCCGCAACAACAATGCCCCTTCGTTGCTCCCGGTCTCAGTGCCCTTTTCCCTTGTCTATGCTGGTCAACCACATGCAGAGAGTAGCCTCTGTGTCTGGGCCAGTTAGCCGTGTGCAGGTAGAAGCCTCTGCATTAAGCTCTGTAGTTGCTGTAGGCTGGGGTGTCCTCCAGCTGGTCTGCAGCAATGGCACAGACTGCCGGTTTGCTTGCAGTTGCCAGCACAGAGGAAGGAATGGCAGGCTGCTTATCACAGTGAGGGGCCTTGAGGCTGCATTGCCAGCTAGTGGGATAGGGTGCCTGAAGTTCCTCAAAGTTCCCAGCCTGCTGGAATGAGGGTGGCAAGACGATTGTGTCCCACTGTTAAACTCTTGCCCCTTTAAGACTCTTAAAGTGCCTGCTTTTCTTTTGTCCCAGGGCAGCCAGTTGTGGGAACCTGTTTGCAGTCTTAGTTTCAGACTTTGTTTTTCAGCTCCTCTAATCTCCAGAGCACTATGAAATGTGAGTCTGTGTTCCAGGAGTAGATTTCTAGGGCTGAGTATTCAGCATTCCTGTGCTTCCACTCCCTCCCCATTTTGATTATTTTCCTCCCACCAGTGAGCTGGGGTTGGGGGAGTCCTCAGGTCCTGCCCCATCGTGGCTTTTTACTTTACCATTTTCCATGAGATGTTGACTTATCCCAGATGTAGACTGGCTGTTGTACTGTTATTTCTGGTCTCTCTTTTAGGAATAGTTGTATTTGCTGTATTTTCAAAGTATATGTGGTTTTGGGAGGGGATTTCCACCACACTACTCACGTTGTCATCTTTTCCTCCTACCCTTTTCCTGATTTTTTAAATTGAAGTTTAGGTGATAGACAGTTTTATATTGTTTTCATGTATACAACCCAGTGGTTGAACAGTTATCCATATACTGTTAAATCCAGAAATCCACTAGAAGAGTTACTATCTGTCAAACAAAGAAGATATTACAGAATCACTGGCTATATCCTCCATGATGTACTACTATCCCCATGACTAATTTATATTGTAATTGAGATTTTGTTCCTCTTTAAACCCTTCACCTATTTTATCCACCCACCCGAATCCTCCCGCATAATAATCACCAGTCACTTCTCAGTTTCTATGAGTGTAATGTTTTGTTCATTTTGTTTTGTTTTTAGAATCCAAAATTAAGTGAAATCAAATGATATTTGTCTTCATCAGCCTGGCTTATTTCACTTAGCATAATACCCTCTGAGACCATCCATGTTGTCATGAATGGCAGGATTTCTTCCTTTTTTATGGCTTTGTTGTGTACGTATACACAATATTCCATTGCATATATGTAAAATCTCTTCTTTATCCATTCATCTGTTGATAGGCACTTCAGTTGCTTCGATATCTTGGCTACTGTAAAAATTGCAGCAATAAACAAAGGGGTACATATATCTTTTGATATCAGGGATTTTGTTTTCTTCAGGTAAATTTCTAGAAGTGGAATTACTGGGTTGAATGCTATTTCTATTTTTAGTTTTTTGAGGAACATCCATACTGCTCTCCACAGTGGCTGCACTAATTCCCAAATTCACAAACAGTGTAGGAGTATTCCCTTTTCTCCACATCCTCACTAATACTTGTTATTTCTTATCCTTTGGACAGTGACCATTCTAACAGGTGTGTGGGGTGATATTTCACTGTGGTTTTGGTTTGCATTTCCCTCATGATTAGTGATGTGGAGCATCTTTTCATGTTCCAGTTGGACATCTGTATGTCCTCTTTGGAAATTATCTATTCAGGTCCTCTGTGCATTTTTACTCAGGTTGCTTTTGTTTGGTTTTGAGTCATATGTGTTCATTATATATTTGGTATTTTAACCCCTAATCATATAAATAATTTATGAATATTTTCACCCATACTGTAGGTTGCATTTTTATAATGTTGCTGTTGTCTTTTTCTGTACAGAAGCTTTTTAGTCAGATATAGTCCCACTTATTTATTTTTTTATTTTGTTTCCCTTGCCTGAGAAGATGTGTCTAGGAAAAAATGCTCATGCTTATGTTCAAGATATTTTTGCCTATGTTTTCCTCTAAGACTTTTATGTTTCATGACTTACATTCAGGCCTTTGATCCATTTCAAGTTTACTTTTGTGTATGGAGTTATATAGTAATCCAGTTTCATTCTCTTGCATGTAGCTGTCCAATTTTTCCAACAGGTGATTTATTGAAGATTGTCTTTTCCCCATGTCATATATTCTTGACTATTTTGTCATTTATTAATTGACTTTACATGTGTGGGTTTATATTTTGGCTCCCTATTCTGTTCTATTGATCTATGGTCTGTTCTTGTGCCAGTACCATACTGTTTTGATTACTGTAGCTTTGTAGTATAGCTTTAAGTCAGAAAGCCTGATGCCCCCAGCTTTGTTCTTCTTTCTCAAGACTTCCTTGGCTACTTGGATTTCTTTTTGTTGCCATATGAATTTTAGGATTCTTTGCTCTAGTTCATTGAAAATTTCATTGTATTTTGGTAGGGATTGCATTGAATCTGTAAATTGCTTTGGGTAGAATGATCTTTTGACAATATTGATTCTTTCGTCTGTGGGCATGGGATAGGTTTCCATTTTTTTTCTGTCTTCTTTCACTTCCCTCCTGAGTGTCTTATAGTTTTCAGAGCACAGCTCTTTCACCTCCTTGGTTAGGTTTATGCCTAGGTTTTTTATTCTTTCTTATTCAGTTGTAGTTGGAAGTGTTTTACTTATTTACCTTTCTCCTAGTTTGAACAATAGGGGATTTCAATTAATCAGAAGCATTATATGATGCAACACTGGTGATGTAGCTGCTGGTATCACTCAATTGGTAATGAAAAGTCTCTTCAGTGGATATCCACATGCAAAAGAATGAAATCATTTTATAAAAATTAACATACACCACATATAAAATTCAACTCAAAATCAACTAAAAGTCAAAATTTGAGAGTTAAAACTATAAAATCATAGAGGAAACCAGGGATATATCATGATGACCTTGATTTGACAATGGATTCCTATACATAGTACAAATGAAAAAAGCAGATAAATTGGACTTCATCAAAATTTTAATCTTTTATACATCAATGGATATAATAAAGTATAAAGTCAGCCTACAGATAGGAAAGTATATTGTAAGTCATGTATTGTGAAAGGGTCTAGTATCCAGAATATATAAAGAACTGTTACAACTCAACTACAGAAAGACAGACAGCTCACTAACAAAATGGGAAATGACTTGAATAATCATTTTTCCAAAGAAGAAATACAAAAGGCCAAAAAATATATTAAAAGATGACCAATATCACTAATCATTGGGAAATGCAAATAAAAATCACAATGGGATACCATTTCAGGCCAATATCCCTAATGAATATAGATTCAAGAATTCTCAACAAAATACTACCATACCTTATTCAACAGCACAGTAAAAGAGCATACACCATGATCAAGTGGGGTTCATTCCTGAGATATAAGAATGATTCCACATATGCAAATAAATCAATGTTATACACCACATTAAAGTATTAAAGGATAAATTCACATGATCATCTCAATTGATGAGGAAAACGCATCTGACAAAGTTCAACAGCCTTTCATAATAAGAACCTTTAATTGATTAGGTAGAGAAGGAATTTATTTCAACATTATGAAAGCTGTACATTACAATTCCACAACTGAAATTATATTTAATGGTGAAAGGTTGAAAGTTTTTCCTTTAAGATCAACAAGACAAGGGTGCCTACTCTCATGACTCTTTTCTGACATAGTACTGGAAGTCCCTGGCAGCAGTTATGCATGAGAAAGTAATAATAGTTATCCAAAACAAAAAGAAAGAAGTAAAAGAGTCTGTGTTTGCACATGATGATCTTATATGTGAAAAAACCTAGACTCCATCAAATAGTGTTAGAACTAATAAAAAAACTCACTAAAGTTGCAGGATACAAAATCAACATACAAAAATTAGTGTAAAAATCAGTTATATTTTACACTAATGAACTATTTGAATAATAAATCATTCTCATTTACTACATCAGCAAAAACAATAAAGTACTTGGAATATATTTAACCAAGTGAAAGGTTTGTACAATAAAAAGTATAAAACATTAATGAAAGAAATTGAAACAGAAACAAATAAATGGAAAGATATCCCACGTTCATGGATCAGAAACATTAATATTGTTAAAATGTCCATATAACCCAAAGCCATCTATGGGTTGAATGAAATCCCTATCAAGATTCCAATGGTATTTTTTTTATAGAAAAAAATTCTAAAGTTCTTATGGAACCACAAAAAAACAAGAAGAGCCAAGGCAAACTTGAGAAAGAACAATGCAGTGAGAAATCACCATCACATATCCTGATTTCAAAGTATATTTCAAAGCTATAGTAAGCAAAACAGTACAGTATGGTCATGAAAACACATAGGGACCAATGGAACAGAACCAAGAGCCCAGCTTTGGGCAGATCGGCCATTTTGACAATATTAATTTTTCCTACACATGAGCATGGGACAGGTTTCCTTAAGATATGTCTTCTCTTCAGTTTCTTTCATCAGTGTCTTATAGTTTTCAGATTACAGGTCTTTCACCTCATTGGTTAAGTTTATTTTCCTAGGTATTATATTTTTTTTGAAGCAACTGTAAATGGAATTGTTTTCTTGATTTCCCTTTCTGTTAGTTTGTTATATAGGAATCCAATAGATTTGTGCATATTCATATTGTATCCTGATATTTTGCTGAATCCAGTTATTCTAATATTTTTTTGTGGAGTATTTAGGGTTTCAATATATATTATCATGTCATCTGCAAATAGTGACAGTTTTACTTCTTCCTTACCAATTTGGATAGAAGTCATGCAATCTTAAGAATCCCCCCCCCAGGAAGGAATAAAAAGTGTGGAGTAGGTATACCATAGAAAATGTCTGCAAAAGACTCAGAATCCCTAAAAGGTGGACAGAAAGTATTTCTCTATCAAAGTCAATCAGTGAAGAGAGGAAGTGGTGTCCACTCTTCAAGTATGAAGACAGCAACACAAGTCATCAAGGAACATGAAAAATCAGGAAAAATGACACTACAAAAGGAACACAGTGATTTTCCAGTAATGGATCCCAAAGAAATAGAGACCTATATGTTCAATAAAGAATTTAAAGTTATTGTTTTAAGAAATCTCAGTGAATTAAAAGAAATGACAGAAAGACAATTCAATGAAATAAGGAAAACAATATGTGAACAAAATGAGATAGAAAATCATAAAAAGGAAATGGAAATTGTGGGTATGGAGAATACAATGAATGAAGTGAAAAATCCAATAGAATCAATATCAGACTTCATCAAAAAGAAGCAATAATCTGTACAGTAGAAGATGGTCATTTGAAATTATTTAGTCAGAGGAGAAAGAAGAATGAAGAAAGTCTACATGAACTGTGATATCATTAACAAAAACAACCTGTGTATTTATTAGAGTCCTAGAAGACGTGGTGGAGACAGAGGCAGGAAGTTTATTTAAAGAGATAATGGCTGAGAACTTCCCAAATCTATAGATTTGAACATCTAATTTCATGCAAGTCATAGGTCCCCCAAATTCTTAACCCAAAACAGTCTTCTCCAAAACATATTGTAATAAAATGGTCTAAAAGCAAATACACAGTAGCAAAAATAATTTTTCACATACAAGGGAACCCCAATATAAGTAGCAGGTTTCTCAGCAACAACTGTTTAGGACAGGAGGAAGTAGGATTACATATTCAAAGTACTGAAAGGAAACAAAAACTGCAAACCAAGAATACTATACCCAGCAAAGCTATTCATCATAAACAAAGGAGAAGTAAAGACTTTCTCAGATAATAAAAGCTGAGGGAGTTCATCAGAAGTAGATCTCCCTTCAAGAAACTCTGAAAGGAATCCTTCAATCTGAAAGGAAAGGATAATAATGAATAACATGGAAACGTAAAACACACTGGCAAAGGTAACGATATAGTCAAGTAAGAGTCTGTAATACTGTAATATGGTGGCCCCAAATCACTTATAAATCAGGGAAATGCAGATCAAAGCTACCATGAGATAGCACACCATACCTATTAGAATAGCTATTATAAAAAAAGAGAAGATATAACAAATGTCGGTGAGGATGTGGAGAAAAGGGAACCCTTATGCATTGTGGGAGGGGATGTAAATTGGTAAAGCCACTATGAAACAGAGTACTGAGGTTCCTCAAGCAATCAAAAATAGCACTACTATAAGATACAGCAATCCAAATTCTGGGTATATATCCATAAATCACTACCTTGAAGATATTTCTGCAACCCCATGTTCACTGAAGCATTATTCATAATAGCCAATATGTGGAAACAACTTCAGTGTCCATTGATATATGAATGAATGTTATGCACACACATATACACAGTAGAACATTATTCAGCCATGAAAAAGAAGGAAATCCTGCCATTTTGAGACAGCATGGATAGATTTTGAGGGCACTATAATAAGTGAGATGATTCAGACAAAGGCAAATACTATATGGTCTCACTTTATTAACAAGTGAAACTCATAGAATCAGAGAGTAGAATTGTAATTTCTGGAGCTAGACAGTGGGGGAAGTGAGGAGACGTTGGTTAAAAGGTACAAATTCAAGTTAGAAGATGAATGAATTGTGAGAATCTAGTGTATAGCATGGTCCTATAGTTTAAAATATCGTACTCCATACTTGAAAATTACTAAGAGAAAATGTTAAATGTTCATACAAAAAAATAAATTGTATTTATGTGAGGTGATAGATGTATATAATTAACCTTATGGTAAACATTTTGCAATACATCATAGTTCAAATTGTCATGTTATACAGCTTAAACTAACACAATATTTGTTTTATATTGCAGTAAGCTGGGACTTTTTAAAAATATTGTTTAGTGAAAATAAATAACCACACCAAACTGATGCTCACCCTCTCTCTCAATCCCCCCAGCTTTCCAAGCTCTCTTTAGGAACTTGCAGTTTCTGGCTGTTTGGCCCTAATACTCATTTCTGGCAGAAAACAAGGCCACCAGAGGGGAAAGGACAGTTTCAGAATCAGTCAACTGAGTAGAGATAAGATGATATTTCTTTAGCTCTTTCATCAGTTGTTACCTTGAATCTCATCAGGCCACATTTTCTCTCATAAGTACTATACTGCAACAGAGCTAGTCTTCTTCGAGTCCTTGGCTGGCTCCACCTCATCAAACCCATCTCTGCCAGTTCCAGCTCCATGTGAGCACTCAGACTTGTAGCCAGTATCCCTTTGGCCATATGCTATACCTTAGACTGCCAATGTCCCACAGTACCAGCTTTAATTTTAGGACAGTCTGGGTCCCAACACAGAGACCTAGAAAAACACAGAGTAAAAAGTCAGATCAGGGGGAAAAATGCTGCTTAGGACAAACTGGACCACTAGTTATATGGGCCCATATTTAATCAAGTGTATTTGGTAGCTTTTATGGAGGATCAATTAACACAATAGCTCCTTAGAAAGGACAGGAAATTATTAATTTTGAATCCAAATTCTTCTACTTATTAGCTGTGACCTTGAGTATGGTACTTAATTGACTTGTGCCTCAGTTTTCTCATCTGTAAAAAGTGATAATTATAGTCTTTACCTTATAGAGTTGTCATGAATACCCAAAAACATTCCTCGTAAAGCACTTAGAACATTGCCTAACATAAGGTAATATTATTCAGCAAGTGATATTATTATTCTGGAAGTGTCAGGTTTGGAATCTGCTTATTAAGGTACAATTTCAGTCCACTAGAGCTACATCTAGTGTACAGAAAGATATTTTACTACATAATGCCTGATCCCAAAGCCTGTAAGAATTAAAACCAGTTCTAGCTCCTATAAATGGTAAAGTCTACCCCTATCATTATTAATTGGGAATGGCATCACTTCTAAATGCCTAGGGAATAAAGATTCCTTTATGTCTTCCAATATGTTAAGGAAACTTTAGCTGTTGACTTCCAAACCTAGATCCAGTCACAAAAATTCTCAGCATATGCCCCTTTTCAGATTTTTCTTGTTTCCATCTTATGCAAAAAATCAAGACTCATTGAGGCTCAGAAAGAGACCTCAAGAAAACCTAATAAAATGCACTAAGCCATCAAGAAAAAAATAGATACCTTGATGACTACTGTTCACTTTATGACATTGACTATTTTTTACTTAACAGGTTTTTTAACTGATATGTAAAAAATGAAATAATTTTAAAAATAAATATATTACCAAAAATGTAAAGCCAGAGTCTCCCACCATATATATTAGTTCACAGTCAAAGAAATCCATAAATGTTCCAAATTTAAAAGTTTACCAGGAAACAGTGATTTTGGACAACCTCATTTTACAAATTAGAGAAACTCAAGTGCAGAGGAAAGGTCATACACAAGAGCCAGGCTAGTAGGTAAAAAACAAAGAAGCCCCTAAGCCAAATTCAGTTATCTTTTATATCATACTTCTTTGGTTTGTTTCTATAAAAATTCAATGCTTCCTTGCAATTTTTTACATATCTCTCACTTTCACTTGAGGAAACTTGAGAAAAGAAGTTCTTTCTAGAACTCAAAAAACAGATAGGCAAACTGAAGTACAGAGAACTTATTTGCTTTGGCCCAGACATTCTATTTAAATAGCTATGCCTATATCCACGGGCAATATGAAGGCATTCTACTTTTCACTCAGCTCAGGTAGTACCCCAAAGTTTACTGTATCACCTTCTGAATCACAGAATTATATGAATCAAAGTTGTAAGAGGTTTAAGAGGTAATATAATTTAAAATATTCTTCATTTGACAAATGAGAACACTGAGGTTTATAAGGGAGAAAGCGCTTATGCAAGGTCACTCAGTAATGTAGTGTCAGAGGAAGACCTATAAATTAGAGCTAAGTGCTATTTTTAGCTCTTCCACAGGACCTGAAATAACCATGCATCCAATAATATGATGGTTTGCAACCTTATATTGTGTGATCAATTAGTTTCCCTAACTATATTGAAAGGTCTCAAGATTCAGTTATGGCCCTCTACCTACAATCTCTTCCATGGTCATCTTTATCCAGGACCATGGCTTTTTAATGATATCTAGATGCTAATAATTCTCAAATTCATATCTCTGTTCTGGATCTCTTCCCTGAAAATTAGATTTGTCTATACACTTGAACATTCAATAGTTCCTTATGGATGTTTGATAAGCATCTCAAATTTAGCATGTCCAAAGCAGAAGCATTGGTTTACTCCCCAAACCTTCTCTTTCACTAGTTGTCCCCATCTCAGTTAATAACACAATCATATTTTCAATTGTTCAGGCCACAATCCATCGAATTATCCTTGGTTCTTTTTTTCCCCTTCCCTTTTCCCTACCTTATATTAAATATTAAATAATCAAATATTGTCAATTCTACCTCGAAACCTACACTATATCTGAACACTTCTAACTCCATTGTTATCAGGTTACTCCAGGCTACCATCACTTCTCACCTATAATAGAATTCCAAATGGTTTTCCCAGTTCTGCTACAATCCATTCTTTACGGAGTAGCCAGAGTGATTTTGTTTAAATGCAGATAAGATTATATTACACTTGCCAATGTTCCCAATTACAATTAGAAAAAAATTCAAACATCTGATTATGGTTTACAAAGTTCTACATGATCTGACCTAACCTACCACTCCAACTCTACTTCCTACTAACATGTTCTCTCATTCACTATACTCCAGACATATGGGCCTGCTGGCTGTTTTGCAAATATTCCCCTTCATTTCTATTTCAAAGCCTTTCTCTCTATCTGCTTTTATTCCTTGGGATGTCCTTTTCCCAGAGTTTTGCATGGCCATATCATAGCTAAAGTATCTCCATTGACATTATTTAACCTACCATACCAGTGTGTGTGTGTGTGTGTGTGTTGTGTGTGATGACACATTACTATCTGAAAAGTTACCTTATTTATGTGTTTATGTTTTTAATTTATCTATCCCACTAGACAATATTCATAAAAAAGGGATTTTGTCTACTGTATCCCTAGCATTTGTAACAGTGCCCAACATACTGTTACAAGTAGTGTAGATCCAACAAGTAATTTTTTTTTTAGTGAAACTGCCGTTTATTAAAGATATGAGTATTTTTGTTATCATTAATCTACAATTACATATGCAATATTATGGTTATTAAACTACCCACTTCATCAGGTCCCCCCCCACCAACCCCATTACAGTCACTGTCCATAAGCGTGGTGAGATGCTGTAGAATAACGACTTCTCTAAGTTGTACAGCCACTCCCACGCGCCCCGCCCAACATTACATCTGCTAATCCTAATGCCCCTTTCTCCCCCTTGTCACTCCCTTCCCGCCCATCATCCCCAGTCCCTTTCCCTTTGGTAACTATTAGTGCATTCTTGGGTTCTGTGAGTCTGCTGCTGTTTTTTTTTTTTTTCAGTTTTTTTCTTTGCTCTTATGCTCCACATATGAGTGAAATCATTTGATACTTGTCTTTTTCGTCTTGGCTTATTTCACTGAGCATACTACCCTCTAGCTCCATCCATGTTGTTGCAAATGGCAGGATTTGTTTTCTTCTTATGGCTGAATAATATTTCATTGTGTATATGTACCACTTCTTCTATATCCATTCATCTACTGATGGACACTTAGGTTGCTTTCATTTCTTGGCTATTGTAAATAGTGCTGCGATAAACATAGGGGTGCATCTTTCTTTTTCAAATTGGGCTGCTGCTTTCTTAGGGTAAATTCCTAGCAGTGAAATTCCTGGGTCAAATGGTATTTCTATTTTGAGTTTTTTGAGGAACCTCCATACTGCTTTCCACAATGGTTGAACTAATTTGCATTCCCACCAGCAGTGTAAGAGGATTCCCTTTTCTCCACATCCTTCCCAACATTTGTTGTTGTTTGTCTTTTGGATGTTGGCCATCCTTACAGGTGTGAGGGGATATCTCATAGTGGTTGTAATTTGCATTTCTCTGATGATTAATGATGTGAAGCATCTTTTCATGTGCCTGTTGGCCATCTGAATTTCTTCTTTGAAGAAGTGTCTATTCAAGTCCTCTGCCCATTTCTTAATTGGATTATTTCATTTTGTTTGTTGAGGTGCCTGAGTTCTTTATATATCTTGGATGTCAACCCCTTATCTTATATGTCATTTATGAATATATTCTCCCATATTGTAGGATGTCTTTTTTTCTACTGATGGTGTCCTTTGCTGTACAGAAGTTTTTCAGCTTGATATACTCCCACTTGTTCATTTTTGTTTTTGTTTCCCTTGCCCGGGGAGATATGTTCATGAAGAAGTCACTCATGTTTATGTCCAAGAGATTTTTGCCTATGTTTTTTTTCTATGAGTTTTATGGTTTCACGACTCACATTCAAGTCTTTGAACATTTTGAGTTTACTTTTGTGTACCGAGTTAGACAGTAGTTCAGTTTCATTCTCTTACATGTAGCTGTCCAGTTTTTCCAACACCAGCTGCTGAAGAGGCTGTCATCTCCCCATTGAATATCCAAGGCTCCTTTATCAAATATCAATTGACTGTATATGCTTGGGTTAATGTTTGGATTTTATATTCTGTTTCACTGGTCTGTGGGTCTGTTTTTGTGCAATACCAAATTGTCTTGATTACTGTGGCTTTGTAGTAGAGCTTGAAGTCTGGGAACGTAATACCCCCTGTTTTATTCCTCCTTATCAGGATTGCTTTGACTATTCAGGGTCTTCTGTGGTTCCATATGAATTTTAGAATTATTTGTTCCAGTTCATTGAAGAAAGCTGGTGGTATTTTGATAGGGATTGTGTTGAATCTGTAGATTGCTTTAGGTAGTATACCCATTTTGACAACATTTATTCTACCTAGCCAAGAGCATGGGATGAATTTCCATTTGTTACTATCCTCTTTAATTTATCTTAGGAGTGCCTTGTAGTTTTCAGGGTATAGGTCTTTCACTTTCTTGGTTAGGTTTATTCCTAGGTATTTTATTCTTTTTGATTCAATTGTGAATGGAATTGTTGCCCTGATTTCTCTTTCTGTTAGCTCATTGTTACTGTATAGGAAAGCAACAGATTTCTGTGTGTTAATTTTGTATCCTGCAACTTTGCTGAATTCAGATATTAGCTCTAATAGTTTTGGAGTGGAGTCTTTAGGGTGTTTTATGTACAATGTCATGTCATCTGCAAATAGTGACAATTTGGCTTATTCTTTACCAATCTGGATGCCTTGTATGTCTTTGTTTTGTCTGATTGCCGTGGCTAAGATCTCCAGTACTATGTTGAATAACAGTGGAGAGAGTGGGCATCCCTGTTGTGTTCCCGATCTTAGAAGAAAAGCTTTCAGCTTCTCACTGTTAAGAATTATTTTTGCTGTGGGACTATCATATATGGCCTTTATGATGAGGTACTTGCCCTCTATACCCATTTTCTTGAGAGTTTTAATCATGAATAGATGTTGAATTTTGTCAAATGCTTTTTCAGCATCTATGGAGATGATCATGTGGTTTTTGTTCTTCTTTTTGTTGATGTGGTGGATGATGTTGATGGATTTTAGAATGTTGTACCATCCTTGCATCCCTGGGATGAATCCCACTTGATCATGGTGTATGATACTCTTGATGTGTTTTTGAATTCAGTTTGCTAATATTTTGTTGAGTATTTTTGCATCTACGTTCATCAGGGATATTGGTCGATAATTTTCTTTTTGGTGAGGTCTTTGCCAGGTTTTGGTATTAGAGTGATGCTGACTTCATAGAAAGAGTTTGGAAGTATTCCCTCCTCTTCAATTTTTTGGAAAACTTTAAGGAGAATGGGTGTTATTTCTTCTCTATATGTCTGGTAGAATTCAGAGGTGAATCCATCAGGTCCGGGGGTTTTGTTCTTGGGTAGTTTTTTGATGACCAATTCAATTTCGTTGCTGGTGATTGGTCTGTTTAGTTTTCCTGTTTCTTGCTTGGTCAGTCTTGGAAGGTTGTATTTTTCTAAGAAGTTGTCCATTTCTTCTAGGTTTTCCAGCTGGTTAGCATGTAGATTCTCATCGTATTCTCTTATAATTCTTGGTATTTCTGTGGGGTCCATTGTGATTATTCCTTTCTCATTTCTGATTCTGTTTATGTGTGTAGATCCTCTTTTTCTCTTAATGCGTCTGGCTAGGGGTTTATCTATTTTGTTTATTTTTTCAAAGAACCAACTCTTGCTTTCATTGATTTTTTTCTATTGTTTTATTCTTCTCAATTTTATTTATTTCTTCTCTGATCTTTATTATGTCCCTCCTTCTGGTGACTTTGGGCCTCATTCGTTCTTCTTTTTCCAATTTCAGGAACTGTGTCTTTAGACTATTCATTTGGGATTGTTCTTCCTTCTTTAAATAGGCCTGGATTGCAATATATGTTCCTCTTAGAACTGCCTTTGCTGCGTCCCACAGAAGTTGTGGCTTTGTGTTATTGTTGTTATTAGTCTCCATATAATCTTTCATCTGTGTTTTAATTTGGTCATTGACCCATTGACTATTTAGGAGAATGTTGTTAAGTCTCCATGTGTTTGTGAGCCTTTTTGTTTTCTTTCTAAAATTTATTTCTAGTTTTATACCTTTGTGATCTGAGAAGTTGGTTGGTAGAATTTCAATATTTTTGAATTTACTAGTTTATTTTTGTGGCCTAGTATGTGGTCTATTCGAGAGAATGTTCCATGTGCACTTGAGAAGAATGTGTATCCTGCTGCTTTTGTGTGTAGAATTCTGTAGATGTCTGTTAGGTCCATCTGTTCTAGTATGTTTTTCAGTGCCTCTGTGTCTTTACTTATTCTCTGTCTGGTTGATCTGTCCTTTGGAGTGAGTGGTGTGTTGATGTCTCCTAAAATGTCTGGATTGCTTTCTATTTCTTCCTTTAATTGTTAGTATTTGTTTCACATATGTGGGTGCTCCTGTGTTGGGTGAATATATATTTAAAATGGTTATATCCTCTTGTTGAACTGACCCCTTTATTTATGTAATGTCCTTCTTTATCTCTTGCTACTTTCTTCGGTTTGAAGTCTATTTTGTCTGATACAAGTACTGCAACACCTGCTTTTTTTCTCCTTGTTGTTTGCATGTAATATATTTTTCCATCCTTTCACCTTTAGTCTGTGTGTATCTTTGGGTTTGAGGTGAGTCTCTTGTAAGCAGCATATAGATGGGTCTTGCTTTTTTATCCACTCTGTTACTCTGTGTCTTTTGATTGGTGCATTCAGTCCATTTACATTTAGGGTGATTAGCAATAGATATGTACTTATTGCCATTGCTGGCTTTAGATTTGTGGTTACCAAAGGTTCAAGGGTTGCTTCTTTACTATCTAAGAATCTAACTTAACTTTCTTGTTAAGTTATTGTAAACACAGTGTGATGATTCTTTATTTCTCTCCCTTCTTATTCTTTATCCTCCATTCTTTATATACTAGGTGTTTTATTCCTTGCCTTTAGTTAGTATTTGGATGGCCTGCTTTCTTTGCTATGATTTTATTTTCTCTGGTGACATCTTTTTAGCCTTAGGAGTGCTTCCATCTAGAGCAGTCCCTTTAAGATATTCTGCAGAGGTGGTTTATGGGAGGCAATTCCCTCAGTTTTGCTGGTCTGGGGATTGTTTAATCCCTCCCTCAAATTTGAATGATGATCTTACTGGATACAATATTCTTGGTTCAAGGCCCTTCTGTTTCATTAAATTAAATATATCATGCCATTCTCTTCTGGCCTGTGAGGTTTCTGTTGAGAAGTCTGATGATAGTCTGATGGGTTTTCCTTTGTAGGTGATCTTTTTTCTCTCTATGGCTGCCTTTAATACTCTGTCCTTATCTTTGATCTTTGCCATCTTAATTATTATGTGTCTTGGTGTTGTCTTCCTTGGGTCCCTTGTGTTGGGAGATCTGTAGGCTTCTATGGTCTGAGAGACTATTTCCTTCCCCAGCTTGGGGAAGTTTTCAGCAATTATTTCTTCAAAGACACTTTCTATCCCTTTTTCTCTCTCTTCTTCTGGTACTCCTATAATGCAAATATTGTTCCATTTCGATTGGTCACATAGTTCTGTTAATATTCTTTCATTCCTAGAGATCCTTTTATCTCTCTCTGCCTCAGCTTCTCTGTATTCCTGTTCTCTGATTTCTATTCCATTAACTGTCTCTTGCATCTCATCCAGTCTGCTGCTAAGTCCGTCGATTGCTTGTCTCATTTCTGCATTGTCTTTCCTCACTTCCCTCACTTCCTCCATTAGTTCTTGCATATTTCTCTGTAGATCCATCAGTATGGTTATGGCTTTTTTTTCTGAATTCTTTTTCAGGAAGATTGTGCATGTCTGTCCCATCAGGCTCCCTCTCTGGGGTTGTGTGGCTAAGCTTTGTTTATACCATATTCTTCTTTCTTTTCATGGCAATAGAAGTGGTCTCTGGTAGGTGCCACGTGTGTCAGCTGGGCTCTTTAATTCTTTTAAAAAGAAAAAAAAGGAAGAAAGGAAAAAAACAAAATGAGAAAAGAAGAGGAAAAAAAGAAAAAATGGGAAAAAAAGGAACAAAAAAGAGAAAAAAAAACCAAAAAAAAACCAAAACAATATAAATCACCCGCCAGGAGTAGATTCTGTGAGTTTTCTGTAGGTGGCGCTGCTGCTCCACTGTTCTATTCCACCAGACCCTTTGTGGCCTCAGCCAGGGGTGTGGGGAATGAATGGGAGGCTGGTGATCTCTGTGGGAAGCCTTGGCGTGGCTCCTTTGCTCAGCTACTGGCCTAGGGGTCCAAAATTCCCCAGGACTACCAGCCTGCTGGGCTGAGTGCACTGGGACGATTTTGTTCTGCTGTTGGGCCCTTGTCTCTTTAAGAGTTTTAAAAAAGCACGTGCTTTTTTTTGCCCTAGGGAGCTGGCTGAGAGGACCCGGCTGTGCCATCCCTCTCAGATCCTGCCCCTCTGTCTCTCCTATCTCTGATACACTGCATGATGTGTGTCAGTGTTCCCAGTGCAGATCACCAGAGCTGGTTATTTGGCGGGCCCCTGCCTCTACTCCCTCCCTGCTCTGAATCCTTTCCTCCTGCCGGTGCACTGGCGTGGGGGAGCACTAGGGTCCTGCCTGGTTGCGGCCCTGTATCCTACCCGCTTCGTGAAGCGCTGAGTCCATGCAGGTGCAGCTCTAGCCTGGCTGTTGTATTGTATCTTCTGGTCTCTCTTTTAGGAATAGTTGTATTTGTTGTATTTTCATAAATATATATTGTTTTGGGAGGACATTTCCGCTGCCCTGCTCACACTGCCATCTTCCCAGAAGTCCTCCAACAAGTAATTTTTGAATGAATGAATCAGGCAGTAACAAAAAGTTGCTCTCTTCCAGTGATTCCCAAATCATGACACGCATATCACTGATGGTACATGAGATCATTTAACGGGTATATGGGTGAGTGATTGCTTATTTTAATGCTTACATGTTTATTATAATATATGTAAATATTAAAAGCACATCTAATCCATAAATTTATCAATATCCCCACTTAGGATAAAACTAAGCAGCTAAGACAAAGGAGTGGATATAAACAAAATCATTTATGAAATAGAAGCACATGCATCTGGACAAAGTCATGAAAGTCCTATATATATATCACTAAATTCCTGGAAATGCTGCTCAAACTCCAATAAGGCATGTAACCACTGATTACCATAATTCTGATGATTAACTACATTCAAGTGATTACATTCACTGACTACTGACAATGACTACTTGGTGATTTGACCATCCAGAAGCATAGGAAGAAAGTGAAAATTTTATCCTAGAGGCAGAAATAGGGGAGATGATGCCAGGTTTAAGTAACATGTAATGAATATCAAATAAATATCCAGATATCACAAAATATTATAGGTTTTGGACCTTTGGACTCACTCATGAATAACAGAAAAGAATCAATATTAAACCCTTAAATACCAATGATTTGCTGGATTTCTTTTAATGTAGCCCAGATCTCATGAGGTTTATTCTGTGTTTCTGTAATCCAGTGGAAGTAACATTAGTATCACCTAAGAACCTGTTATAAATGCAAATTTTCATGCCCTACCTCCAGACCTGCTAAATCAGATATTGTGGAGGTGTGTTTTAACAAGTCTTATAAGTTATTCTGTTACATGATAAAGCTTGACAATAATTGTTTTCGACTTATTTCATTAGTGATTCAAGTGAAATATGATTAAAATTATTAATTTTAAAATTAAAAATGGATACTGCTATTGTACTACAATTCTTACATTTTATACTTGTGTGATTTGTGTACTGAAGACATATGCTTGGCTAGTAAATATATCTATCTAATAATTCATCTCAAATTGTTGTGATGTCAAATCTCTATGTTAACCATTTAATAACTTAAAAATTCTCTTCTGGCTCCTCAAAAGACATAAGATTCATACTCATTATTTTTGTCTATAATGTCCTATATGACCTAACTCCTGACTATATCTCCAACCACATTTTTCTCTCTATCTATATTACCTTATCTCATTTTCTTCATAGTGCTTTTAACTATTTGAAATTATCTTGTTATTTTCTGTCTCCCCTATGAGTTGGTTGATTACTACATATACTGAACACAAATGTTAATAATAAAAACTTTCATTTTTGAGGACCAATAATGCTCAGGCTAGATGCTTACATTTATTGTATGCTTTGATGAGGTGACACTAACAAGGTATTGTTATCCCTTTTTTACAATCAGGCCACTGATTGTTACCTCTATGGAAACTATTACACAGGTTACTAGTTACAAGTAGCACATCCAAAACACCATATCTACTTTTTCCCTATTTTAAAAACAATTTTAATACATTTCCTGAGTGTATAAAATATAACATCACTACAGAGATGCAAACATAGAAAAAATACAGTACTTATTTTAAATGGGGAATGAACATTGGCTTAAAGTTGCTATATATCTTCATTCTCTAATTTAGCACATTATTCTCTTTCCTGGAGTCCATTATAAATGGCATCCATGGCTCTGTAGACATTTCTGTGCACAATCCACTATTTTCAGCATTTGAGCAGCTTACTGTCTTCCAGAATTTTGTCCACACATTCTTTAACTTACTTATACTCTTCACTCTTCCTTTCTAATCCTCACTTAATAGCCAAGGATACTCTCAGGTATTTGTTCATTTGAGAAATAGGAAACTATCTGTTTAAGTTTTTGAGCAGAAGAGCAATGAGTCAAAAATATTATTTAAAAATGAGTGCAGAAATTCGCTTAAAGTCTATTTCAATAAATCATGTTTGAAGTGATAGGAACCCAGACAAGAAGAGTACAGAGGCGGTGAGATCAATTCGACCCTTGAACAACATGGGTTTTAACTACACGGGTCCACTTATATACGGACTTTTTTTCAATAAATGTGTTGAAAAAATGTTTGGAGATTTGTGACAACTTGAAAAAACATTTTCCTTTCTCTAGCTTATTTTGTTGTAAGACTACAGTATATAATACACATAACATACAAAATAAGTGTTCATCAACTGTTTATTTTATCAGTAAAGATTCCAGTCAACAGTAGGTTATTAGTTAAGTTCTTGGGTGTTAAAAGTTATATGGGGATTTTTGACTATTCAGGGGTCGATCCCATAGCCTCCACATTATTCAAGGGCCAGATGTACTCATGGCTAACGTGCTCTGAATGTTTATGATATGTCTGGCACTGTTCTAAGTGCTTTACAAATATTACATCAACAATCCTATGTAGTTATTAGTTTTATCTCTGATTTACAGATGGAAAAAAAAAGGTACAGAAACATGAAGTAACTGACCTATTGTTGCATAGCTAGTAAGTGGGAGAATTAGCATTCTTAGTCACTATGTTATATGGTTTTCAGATAGACAGAAGAGGACACATCTGAAAGTAATTATGAAGAACTGCCAGGATTGGATACCTGATTTGCTGTAGTAGATGAGGGTAAATGAAAAACATACAATTCTAGATTTAGTGCTAGAGTGGCTGGGAAGATTGTAAATATAAGAATGACTGAGACATTCTGTTTTAGGGTATGAATAGAGGTGGAGGGAAGGGATGAATTTGGTTGTGAATACATGAATCCATTCAATCAATATATGTGGAGTCTCTGTGCAGTTGCTCTGGAGGACTGGAAAGATAAAACCCTATCCATGGTAGGATGAATAGTAGAATTTTAACATTTAATTTGTGGACAAAAGTACTTCAGGGATACAAAAACATTTCAGTATAATTGGTTTCTCTGGTAACCCCATGTATTTTGTAATCCCTTTTTATTTTGAAACAATTTTAAATATATAGGAAGTTGCAAAGACCTGCAAAGAGATTCCGTATAACCATCATTCAGTTTCCACCAAAGATTACATCCTATACATTGTAGTACAATAATAAAACCAGGAAATTGACATTATTACAATGCATGTATATAGTTCTATTTAATTTTCTCACACATGTAGATTCCTGTAAGCACCATCACTCAAAGTACAGAACTATTCCATTACTACAAAGATGTCCCCCATAGTCACACATACCACATGATTCTTACCATTTTTAATTACTGATAACCACTAAGTAGCTTTCCATCTCCATAATTTTGTCACTTTTATAAAATTATATAAAAAGAATCCTACAGTATGTAAGTTTTAGAGTTTGAGTTTTTTACACTCAGCATAATGTCACTGAAAATACATACAAGCGATTGCTTGTATCAGTACTTTATTTTTTTATTGTTGAGTAGTACTCCATGGTATGCAATATCACAGTTTATCTATATACTTATTGGAAGAATAATTGAGTTGATACCAGTTTTGGGCTATTAAAAATAAATCTTCTATGGACACGCATACAGGATTTTTGTGGATATAAGTTTTCATTCCTCTGGCATAAATACCAAGAAGTACAATTGCTGGGTCATATCATAAGTACATGTTTATATTTTAAAAGAAACAGGCAAACTAATTTCCAGAATGACTGTACCATTTTACATTCCAACTAGCAATTTATGAGAGATCCAATTTTCCCACATCCTCCTCAGCATTTTTATTGTCAATATTTTGAGTTTGAGCTGTTCTAAAGGGTGTGTAGTGATGTCTCATCATAGTCTTAACTTGCATTTCCATAATGGCTAATATTAAAAATCCTTTCATATCCTATTTGAGAACTGCATTACATCTATGCTAAAATGAACCCATATTTTTTGCATAATTTCAAATTGTATTGTTCCTTCTTATACTGTTGAATTTTCAGAGTGCTTTATATGTTCTGTAAATATGGTTTTCAAATAATATACCTCAACTTTTTTATGCATCCTTTTCAATTTTTAAAATTTTTATTAAGGTATTATTGATATACACTCTTATGAAGGTTTCACATGAAAAAACAATGTGGTTACTACATTTACCCATATTATCAAGTCCCCACCCACACCCCAATGCAGTGACTGTCCATCAGTGTAGTAAGATGCCACAGATTCACTGTTTGCCTTCTCTGTGCTACACTGTTTTCGCCTTGATCCCCCACACCATGTGTACTAAACAAAATACCCCTCAATACCCTTCTCCCACCCTCCTTACCCGCCCTCCCACACCCTTCCCTTTGGTAACCACTAGTTCCTTCTTGGAGTCTCTGAGTCTGCTGCTATTTTGTTCCTTCAGTTTTGCTTCGTTATACTCCACAAATGAGGAAAATCATTTGGCACTTGTCTTTCTCTGCCTGGATTATTTCACCGAGCATAATTTCCTCCAGCTCCATCCATGTTGTTGCAAATGGAAGGATTTGTTTCTTTCTTATGGCTGAGTAGTATTCCATTGTGTATATGTACCACTCCTTTTTTATCCATTCATCTAATGATGGACACTTAGGATGCTTCCATATCTTGGCTACTGTAAAAAGTGCTGCAATAAACATAGGGGTGCATATGTCTTTTTGAATATGAGAAGTTGTATTCTTTTGGTAAATTCCAAGTAATGGGATTCCTGGGTCAAATGGTATTTTTAGTTTTAGTTTTTGAGGAACCTCCATATTGCTGTCCACAATGGTTGAACTAGCTTACATTCTAACCAGCAGTGTAGGAGGGTTCCCCTTTCTCTGCATCCTGGCCAGCATTTGTTGTTCTTAGTCTTTCTGATGCTGGCCATCCTCACTGGGGTGAGGTGATATCTCACTGTGGTTTTAATTGGAATTTCCCTGATGATTAGTGATGTGGAGCATCTTTTCATGTGTCTGTTGGCCATCTGAATTTCTTCTTTGGAGAAATGTATCTTCATATCCTCTGCCCATTTTTTAATAGGGTTATTTTATTTTTGGGTGTTGAGGCATGTAAGTTCTTTATATATTTTGGATGTTAACCCCTTGTCTGATATGTCAATTACAAATATATTCTCCCATACTGTAGGATGCATTTTTGTTCTGTTGATGGTGTCCTTTGTCATACAGAAAGTTTTTAGTTTGATGTAGCCCCATGAGTTCATTTTTACTTTTGTTTTCCTTGCTTGAGGATATGCGTTCAGGAAGAAGTCGCTCACACTTATATTCAGGAGATGTTTGCCTATGTTGTCTTCTAAGAGTTTTATGGTTTCATGACTTACATTCAGGTCCTTGATCCATTCCAAGTTTACTATTGTGTACATGGTTAAACAATAATCCAGTTTCATTCTCTTGCATGTAGCTGTCCAGTTTAGCCAACACCAGATGTTGAAGAGGCTGTCATCTCCCAATTGTATGTCCATGGCTCATTTATCATATATTATTTGACGACATATGGTTGGGTTTATATCAGGGCTCTCTAGTCTGTTCCAGTGGTCTATGGGTCTGCTCTTGTGCCATTACCAAATTGTCTTGAGTACCGTGGCTTTGTAGTAGAACTTGAAGTTGGGGAGCATAATCCCCCCAGCTTTATTCTTCTTTCTCAGCCTTGCTTTGGTATTAGGGGCCTTTTTTGGTTCCATATGAATTTTAGAATGATTTTCTCTAGTGTGTTGAAGAATGCTGTTGGTATTTTGATAGGAATAGCATTGAATCTGTAGATTGCTTTAGGCAGGATGGCCATTTTGACAATATTAATACTTCCTATCCATGAGCACGGAATGTGTTTCCATTTATTGGTATCGTCTTTAATTTCTTTCATGAGTGTCTTGTAATTTTCAGGGTATACGTCTTTCACTTCTTTGGTTAGGTTTATTCCTAGGTATTTTATTCTTTTTGATGCAATTGTGAAAGGAATTGTTTTCCTGATTTCTCTCTCTGCTAGTTCATTGCTAGTGTATAGGAATGCCACAGATTTCTGCATATTAATTTTGTATCCCGCAACTTTGCTGATTTCAAATATTAGATCTAGTAGTTTTGGAGTGGATTCTTTAGGGTTTTTTATGTATAATATCATGTCATCTGCAAATAGTGACAATTTGACTTCTTCTTTACCAATCTGGATGCCTTGTATTTCTTTGTTTTGTCTGATTGCCATGGCTAGGACCTCCAGTACTATGTTGAATAACAGTGGAAAGAGTGGGCATCCCTGTCTTGTTCCCGATCTTAGATGAAAAGTTTTCAGCTTCTTGCTGTTAAGTATGATGTTAGCTGTGTGTTTGTTATATATGCCCTTTATGATTTTGAGATGCTTGCCCTCTATACCCATTTTGTTGAGAGTTTTAATCATGAATGGATGCTGTATTTTGTCAAATGCTTTTTCAGCACCTATGGAGATGAACATGTGGTTTTTGTTCTTTTTGTTGATGTGGTGGATGGTGTTGATGGATTTTTGAATGTTGTACTATCATTGCATCCCTGGGATGAATCTCACTTGATCATGGTGTATGATCCTCTTGATGTATATTTGAATTCCGTTTGCTAATATTTGGTGAGTATTTTTGCAGCTATATTCATCAGGGATATTGGTCTGTAATTTTCTTTTTTGGTGAGGTCTTTGCCAGGTTTTGGTATTAGAGTGATGCTGGCTTCATACAATGAGTTTGGAAGTATTCCCTCCTCTTCTATTTTTTGAAAAACTTTAAGGAGAATGGGTGTTATTTCTTCTCTATATGTCATGTAGAATTCCCAGGTGAATCCATCTGGTCCTGTGGTTTTGTTCTTGAGTAGTTTTTTTTTATTACAAATTCAATTTCTTTGCTGGTGATTGGTGTGTTTAGTTTTTCTGTTTCTTGCTTGGTCAGTCTTGGAAGGTTGTATTTTTCTAAGAAGTTGTCCATTTCTTCTAGGTTTTTCAGCTTGTTAGCATATAGATTCTCACAAAATTCATTTATTGTGCTTTGTATTTCTGTGGGGTCCGTCGTTATTTTTCCTTTCTCATTTGTGATTCTGTTTATGTGTGTAGATTCTCTTTTTCTCTTAATGAGTCTGGCTAGGGATTTATCTATTTTGTTTATTTTTTCAAACAACCAGCTCTTGGTTTCATTGATTTTTTCTATTGTTTTATTCTTCTATTTTATTTATTTCTTCTCTGATCTTTATTATGTCCCTCCTTCTGGTGACTTTGGGCCTCATTTGTTCTTCTTTTTCCAATTTCAGTAATTGTGTCTTTAGGCTGTTCAAATTGGGAATGTTTTTCCTTCTTTGAATAGGCCTGGATTGCAATATACTTTCCTCTTAGAACTGCCTTTGCTGCATCCCACAGAAGTTGTGGCTTTGTGTTGTTGTTGTCATTAGTCTCCATATATTCTTTTATTTCTGGTTTGATTTGGTTGTTAACCCATTGATAAATTAGGAGAATGTTGTTAAGTCTCCATGTGTTTGTAAGCCTTTTTATTTTCTTTCTATAATTTATTTCTAGTTTTACACTTTTGTGATCTCAGAAGTTGGTTGGTAGGATTTCAATATTTTTGAATTTACTGTGGTTCTTTTTGTGGCCTAGTATGTGGTCTATTCTGGAAAATGTTCTATGTGCACTTGAGAAGAATATGTATCCTGCTGCTTTTGGGTGCAGAGTTCTGTATATGTCTGTTAGGTCTATCTGTTCTACTGTGTTGTTCAGTGCCTGTGTTTCATTACTTATTCTCTCTCTGGTTGATCTGTCCTTTGGAGTGAGTTGTGCGTTTAACTCTCCTAAAATGAATGCATTGCTGTCTATTTCCTCCTTCAATTCTGTTAGTATTTGTTTCACATATGATGGCGCTCCTGTGTTGAGTGCATATATATTTATAATGGTTATATCTTCTTGTTGGCCTGACCCCTTTATCATTATGTAATGTACTTCTTTATCTCTTGCTACTCTCTTCATTTTGAAGTCTATTTTGTCTTATAGAAGTACTGCAACACCTGCTTTTTTACCTTTGTTGTTTGCATGAAATATCTTTTTCCATCCGTTCACATTTAGTCTGTGTATATCTTTGGGTTTGAGGTGAGTCTCTTGTAAGCAGCATATAGATGGGTCTTGCTTTTTTATCCATTCTGTTACTCTGTGTCTTTTGATTGGTGCATTCAGTCCATTTACATTTAGGGTGATTATCAAAGATATGTACTTATCGCCATTGCTGGCTTTAGATTTGTGGTTACCAAAGGTTCAAGGGTTGCTTCTATACTATCTAACAATCTAACTTAACTTTCTGTTAATTTATTGTAAACAGCGTCTGATGTTTTTTTTTCTCTCCCTTCTTACTCTTCCTCCTCCATTCTTTATGTAGTAGGTGTTTTATGCTTTGCCTTTAGTTAGTATTTGGATGGTCTGCTTTCTTTGCTATGATTTTATTTTCTCTGGTGACATCTTTTTAGCCTTAGGGGTGCTTCCGTCTAGTGCAGTCCATTTAAGATATCCTGTAGTAGTGGTTTATGAGAGGCAAACTCTCAACTTTTGCTTGTCTGGAAATTGTTTTATACGTCCGTCATATTTAAATGATAATCGTGCTGGATACAATATTCTTGGTTCAAGGTCCTTCTGTTTCATTATGTTAAATATATCATGCCATTCTCTTCTGGACTATAAGGTTTCTGTTGAGAAGTCTGATGACAGTCTGATGGGTTTTCCTTTGTAGGTGATCTTTTTTCTCTCTCTAGCTGCATTTAATACTCTGTCTTTTTCTTTGATCTTTGCCATTTTAATTATTATGTGTCTTGGTGTTGTCTTCCTTGGGTCCCTTGTTTTGGGAGATCTGTGGGCTTCCATGGACTGCGAGACTATTTCCTTCCCCCACATGGGGAAGTTTTCAGCAATGATTTCTTGAAAGACACTTTCGATCCCTTTTTCTCTCTCTTCTTCCTCTGGTAATCCTATAATGGGAATATTGTTCTGTTTGTATTGGTCACACATTTCTCTTAATATTCTTTCATTCCTAGAGATCCTTTTATCTTTCTCTGCCTCAGCTTCTCTGTATTCCTGTTCTCTGATTTCTATTCCATTAACAGTCTCTTGCATCTCATCCAGTCTGCTGTTAAGCCCGTCCATGGCTTATCTGATTTCTGCATTGTCTTTTCTGATTTCCCTCACTTCCTCCCTCAGTTCTTGCACATTTCTCTGTAGATCCATCAGCATGATTATGACTTTTATTCTGAATTCTTTTTCAGGAAGACTGTGAATTTCCATCCCTTCAGGCTCCCTTTCTGGGCTTGTCTGGTTGATCTTAATCTGGACCATATTCCTCTGTCTTTTCATGGCTATAGAAGTGGTTGCTGGTAGTTGCCACGTATGTCAGTTGGGCTCCTTAAGACTTTAAAAAAAAAGAAAGAAAGAAAGAAAAAAGAGAAAAAAAGGAAAAAGTAAAGAAAAAAGGAAAAAAGACAGAAAAGAAAAGGAAAAAGAAAGAGAAGATAAAAGTAAAACAAAACAAAACAAAAAATCAAAACAAACAAAGAAACAAATAAAAGCCCACCCAGAGAAGATTTTGTGCGGATGCTGTATGTGGCGCTGTTGCTCCGCATGGCCCTTTTTAGGTCTGCCTGGGGTGGGAACGAATGAGAGGCTGTTGATCTCTGTGGGAAGTCTAAGTGTGGCCACCCTTTCCCAGTCACCAGCTAAGGGTCTGGAACTCCCCAGGACTCCCAACCTGCTGGGGTGAGTGTGCCAGGGCGATCTGGCTCCTCCGCTGGGCTCCTGTCTCTTTAAGACCACTGAAAAAATCGCATTCTTTTCTTTTTTATTTTTCTTCCTGGGAGCCGGCTGCAAATACCCATGTGCTTTCCCCACTCAGATCCTGCACCCTGTCTCTCCAATCTCTGCTACACCGCGTGACATGTGTCAGTGCTCCTGGCACAGATCACCAGGGCTGGTTATTTCGTGGGCCTGTACTTGCACTCCCTCCCAGCTCTGAATCCTTTCCTCCCACCAGTGCGCTGGGGTGGGTGAGTGCTCGGGTCCCGCTGGGTCACGGCTCCATATCTTACCCACCTCACGGGGTGCCGTGTCCTCTCAGATGCAGATGCACGCTGTGTGCTTTCCTGTGTATTCTGGTCTCTTTTTTTGGAATAGTTGTATTTGCTGTATTTTCATAGATATATATATAGTTTTGGGAGAAGATTTCCGCCCCCCTGCTCATGCTGCCATCTTCCCGGAAGTCCTCTCTATTTCTCTTTTTATTTCTGTTAGTATTTGCTGCACATATGTAGGTGCTCCTGTGTTGGGCACATAGATATTTATAATGGTTATATCTTCTTGTATTTGCCCTTTTAAAATTATGTAATGTCCTTCTTTGTTTTGAAGTCTATTTTGCCTGATACAAGTACTGCAACTCCTGCTTTTTTTTTTCCCTATAAGTTGCATAAAATATCTTTTTTCCATCTCTTCACTTTTAGTCTGTGTATGTCTTTGGGTTTAAAGTGAGTCTTTTGTAGGCAGCATATAGATGGGTCTTGTTTTTTCATCCATTCAGTGACTCTATGCCTTTAATTGGTGCATTCAGTCCATTTACATTTAGGGTGATTATCGATAGGTATGTACTTATTGGCAATGTAGGCTTTAGATTCATGGTTACCAAAGATTCAAGGTTAACTTCCTTACTATCTAAGAGCCTAACTTAACTCACTTAATATGCTATTACAAACACAATCTAAAAGCTCTTTTTGTTTCCTATTTATTTTTCTTCCTTCTCTATTCTCTATATATTAGGTATCATATTCTGTACTGTTTCTCTATCCCTTGATTGACTTTGGGATAGTTAATTTAATTTTGCACTTGCTTAGTAATTAATTGTTCAACTTTTTTACTGTGGTTTTATTACCTCTGTTGACAGCTACTAAACCTTAGGAACACTTCCATCTATAGCAGTCCCTCCAAAGTACACTGTAGAGATGGTTTGTGGGAGGTAAATTCTCACAGGTTTTGCTTATCTGGAAATTGTTTAATCCCTCCTTGAAATTTAAATAATAACCTTGCCAAATAAAGTATTATTGGTTCAAGGCCCTTCTGCTTCATTGCATTAAATACATCATGCCACTCCCTTCTGGCCTTTAAGGTTTCTGTTGAGAAGTCTGATGATAGCCTGATATGCTTTCCTTTGTATGTGATCTTACTTCTCTCTCTGGCTGCTTTTAATAGTCTGTCATTCTCATTGATCTTTGCCATTTTAATTACTATATGTCTTGATGTTGTCTTCCTTGGGTCCCTTGTTTTGGGAGATCTGTGCACCTTCATGGCTTGAGAGACTATCTCCTTCCCCAGATTGGGGAATTTTTCAGCAATCACCTCCTCAAATACACTTTCCATCCCTTTTTCTCTCTCTTCTTCTTCTGGTACACCTATAATGCGAATATTGTTCCATTTGGATTGGTCACACAGTTCTCTCAATATTCTCTCATTTTTAGAGATTCTCTTTTCCCTCTGTGCCTCAGTTTTTTATTCCTCTTCTCTTGTTTCTATTTCATTTATTGTCTCCTCCACTGTATCCAATCTGCTTTTAATACCATCCATTGTGCTCTTCAATGATTGGATCTCCAACCAGAATTCATTCCTGAGTTCTTGAATATCTTTCCATACCTCCATGAGCATGTTAATGATTTTTATTTTGAACTCCCTTTCAGGTAGAGTCATGAGGTCTATGTCATTTAATCTTTCTCAGGAGAATTATTCATAATTTTAATCTGAACCAGATTCCTTTGGCATTTCATATTTGTGTATAGCACCCTCTAGTGCCCAGAAGCTCTACTCCCTGGAGCTGCTCAGCCCATAAAGCTATGTAGGGGGTCACAGGGGCATGGTATTTGTGCCTAGGGGCAGGAAAGAGCTGTTTCCTGCTACCTGGCTGCTATGCCTGTCTCCACTTCCTGAACAAGTGGGCCAAGCACACATTTGTAAGCTCCTATGCTTGGTGTTTATAGTTGCTGTACACAGGTCTTCCCTCTGGCTGGCCTAATGCCAGGGTAGGGTTTACCGGTTTGCAAGCCAGGTGGGGCTGGCTGGGAGAAAGACTGCATATCACGGAGGGATTCCTTGGATCTGTGTTGTCAGCCATCTTAAGATGTCAGCTGGTGCATCTTAAGATCATCTAAGGAGGAAGATTTCTTTTTCCTCCTTAAATATGAGAGTCTATATGGCAAAGCTCCCAACCTGCTGGGCAGAGTGTACCCGGACAATTTTGTCTACCTGTCCTCTCTCCTGAGCAGTAAGCTCTGTGCAATCCTTGCCCCTTTAGCAGACTTCTTGGTAATGGCTTCCTTGTTAGGAAGTCTCTCAGACTGCCCACCTTTCTTTTGTCCCAGAGCAGCCAGATATGGATCCCTGTTTTCCACACATGGCTGGAATCTCAGTCTCTCTAGGAATTCTGCCTGTCTTAGCTTTTCAACCCCGTAATCACGAGAGTATCATGCAAGCACCATGAATTGTAGGTTTGTGCTCCCAGAGCAGATCTCCAGAGGTAGGTATTCAGCAGTCCCAGGCTTCCACTCCCTACCTGCTTGGTTTCTCATCCTCCCACCAGTGAGCTGGGGTGGGGGAAGGGCTTGGGTCCTGCCAGGCCACAGCTTTGGTACGTTACCCTGTTCTGTGAGGTCTGCTCTTTTCTCCAGGTGTATGCAGTCTGGCGCAGTCCTCTTTCTTGTTGCTCTGTCAGAATTAGTTGTATTAATTATATTTTTGTATTATATACGGTTTAGGAGGAAGCCTGTTTGTCACCTCTCACGCCACCATCTTTTCCTCTTCTTATTTTTTAATTGGGTTTATTTTCTATTGTTGAGTCATATGATTTCATTATGTAATTTGGAAGTTAACTCCTTATCAGATAACTCAATTATTAATATATTCTCCAATACTGTAGGTTGGATTTTTGTAATGTTGATGTTGTCTTTTACTGTACAGAAATTTTTTAGTCTGATGGTCCCACTTGTTCATTTTTGTTTTCCCTTGCTGAGGAGATGTGTCTTGGAAAAAAATTGCTCAGGCTTATGCACAAGTGATTTTTGACTATGTTTTACTCCAAGAGTTTTATGGTTTCATGACTTACATTTGAGTCTTTGATGAATTTTGAGTTTACTATTGTGTATGGAGTTAGACAATAATCCAGTTTCATTCTCCTACATGTAGCTGTACAGTTTTCCCAACATAAGTTGTTGAAGAGGCTGACTTTTCTCCACTGTATATTCATGGCTCCTTTATCATATATTAATTGAACATATATATATATATATATATATATATATATATATGGATTTATACCTGGGCTCTCTCTTCTGTTCCATTGGTCTATGAGTCTGTTCTTGTGCCAGTACCAAATTGTTTTGATTACTGTGGCTTTATCATAGAGCTGGAAATCAGGGAGCATAATACCCCAAGCTTTGTTTATTTTCTCAGTATTACTTTGGCTATTCAAGGTCTTTTGTGATTCCATATGAATTTTAGAACTGTTTGTTCTTGTTCATTGAAGAATGCTGTTGGTATTTTGATATGGATTGCATTGAATCTCTAAATTGCTTTGGGATGGATGGCCATTTTGACAATATTGATTCTTCCTAGCTATGAGCACAGGATAGAATTCCATTTATTGGTGTCTTCTTCAATTTCTTTCATGAGTGTCTTGTAGTTTTCAGAGTATATGTCTTTCACCTCCATGGTTAGGTTTATTCCTAGGTATTTTGTTGTTTTTGATGGAATTGTCGATGGAGTTATTTTCCTGATTTCTCTTTCTCTTGGTTTATTGTTAGTATATAGGAATGCAACAGATTTCTGTATATTCATTTGTATTCCTGCAATTTTGCTAAATTATTAGTTCTAATTTTTATGGTGGATTCTTTTTGTTTCCTATGTATAGCATAATGTCATCTGCAAAGAGTGACAGTTTAACTTCTTCCTTACCAATCTGGATGCCTTTTTCTGTTTTTGCTGTTTGCTAGCCGTGGCTAGGACCTCCATAGTGAAAGTGGTGAGACTGGGAATCCTTGTCTTGCTCCTGATCTTAGAGGAAAAGCATCAGGTTCTTGCTATTAAGTAAAATGTTGGCTATTAGATTGTCATATACAGCTTTTATGATGTTGAGGTATGTACCCTATATACACATTTTATTAAGTTTTTATCGTGAATGGTGTTGAATTTTTCAAATGCTTTTTCAGCATCTTTTGAGGTGATCATGTGATGTTTGTCCTTTTTGTTAATATGATGTATGATATTGATTGATTCATGAATATTGTAACATCCTTGAATCCCTGGAGTAAATATCACTTGGTCATGATGGATTATCCTTTTGATGTATTTTTGAGTTTGGTTTGTTAATATTTTGTTGAGTATTTTTGCATCTATATTCATCAGGGATATTGGTCTATAATTTTCTCTTCTTGCACCATCTTTGGTTTTGGTATTAGAGTGATGCTGGCTTCATAGAATGAGTTTGGGAGTATTCCCTCCTCTTCTATTTTTTGGAAAACTTTAAGGAGAATGGGTATTTCTTCTCTATATGTCACATAAAATTCAGCGGTGAATCCATCTGGATGTGGTGTTTTGTTTTTAGATTTTTTTTGATTACCAATTCAATTTCATTGTTGGTAATTGTTCTTTTCAGTTTTTATATTTCTTCCTGGGTCAATCTTGGAAGGTTGTATTTTTCTAGAAAGTTGGCCATGATTTCTAGGTTGTACAATTTATTTACATGTAATTTTTCATAGTATTCTCTGGTAATTCTTTGCATTTCTGTGGTGTCATTGGGAATATTCTTTCTTCATTTCTGACTTTTTTTACATGTATATACTCAATTTTCCTCATAAGTCTGGCTAGAGGTTTATCTTTTTTATTTTCTCAAAGAATCATCCCCTGGTTTCACTGATTTTTCTATTGTTTTATTCTCTATTTTATTTATTTTTGCTCTGATCTTTATTTTGTCCCTCCTACTAACTTTGGGCTTCAATTGTTCTTCTTTTTATAGTTTCTCTACTTGTGAGTTTAGACTCTTTATTTGGAATTGTTCTTCTTTCTTGAGATAAGCCTATATTGCAATATACTTTCCCCTTAAAACTGCCTTTACTGTATCCCACAGGTTTTGAGTTGTTGAGTTTTGTTCTCATTTTTAATAGCTTGATTTGTTTTAATTTTGTTATAGACCTACTGATTATTTACAAGCATGTTGTTTAGCCTCCATGTGTTTGTTTGCTTCTTTTATTTCTTTGTGTAATTTATTTTTAGTTTCATATCATTGTGGTCTGAGAAGCTGCTTGATAAAATTTCAGTCTTTTTAAATTTATTGAGGCTCTTTTTGTGACCTAGTATGTGATCTATTCTGGAGAAAATTCCATGTGCACTTGGGAAGAATGTGTATTCTGCTGCTTTGGGGTGGAATTTTCTGTATATATCTGTAAAGTCCATCTGATCTAATGTGTTGTTCAGTGCCTCTGTCTCCTTATTTATTTTATGTCTGGTTGATCTGTCCTTTGGAGTGAGTGGAGTGTTGAAGTCTCCTAAAATGGATGAATTGCATTCTACATCCTCATTTAATTTTGTTAGTATTTGTTTCACTTATGTAGGTGCTCCTGTGTTGGGTGCATAGATATTTATAATGGTTATATTCTCTTGGTGGACTGACCCCTTTATCATTATGTAATGTCCTTTGTCTCTTGCAAAATAAATTTTGTCTGATATAAGTACTGCTACTCCGGCTTTTTTCTTGCTATTATTTCCACGGAATATCTTTTCCCATCCCTTCACTTTTAGTCTGTGTATGTCTTTGGGTCTGAAATGAAGGTCTTGTATGCAGCATATACATTTGTCTAGTTTCCTTACCCATTCTGCCATTCTATGCCTTTTGATTGGTGCATTCAGTCCGTTTACATTTAAGGTGATTATTGACAGATATGTACTGATTGCCATTTTGTTAATTGTTTTCTAGTTGTTTTTTTATCTCCTCTGTTCCTTTTTCTATTATACTCTCATCTTGTTCTTCAAAGGACTTCTTTAGTGTTGTGATCTTATTTTTTCTTTCTTTCTTTCTTTGTGTATTTATTGTAGGCTTTAGTTTTGTGGTTACCAAAGGTTCAAGGATAGCTGCATTACTATATAATAGTCTATCTTAAATTTTTGATTATTCTATTTCAAACACAATCTAAATGTACTTTTTCTTCTTCCTCCACACTTTATGTTTTAGATGTCATAATCTACATATTTTGTGTATCCCTTGACTGACTTTGTGAGTAATTTTGCTTCATTTTAATTTTGTACTCGCTTGGTAATTAATCAGTCTACTACCTTCTTGTGGGTTTATTTTTACTAGTGAAAGCTATTTAGCCTTGAACATTTCCATCTACAGCATTTTCTTTAACATAAACAGAAGGACTGGTTTAGTGGTGGTGAATTCCTTCAACTTTTGTTTACCTGGAAATTGTTTAATCCATGCTTCAAATTTAAATGATAATCTCATTTGATAAAGTACTCTTGGTCAGAAACCTTCTGTTTCAGTACATTAAATATATCATGCCATACCCTTCTGGCCTATCAAGTTTTTGTTGAAAAGTCTGCAGATAGCCTGATGGGGTTTCCTTTATAACTAAACATTTTTCTCTCTCTGGTTGTTTTCAGTACTCTCTCCTTATCCTTGATCTTTTCCATTTTAATTATTGTATGCCTTGGTGTTGCCTTGCTGGGGTTCCTTTTGTTATGGGCTCTGTGCACTTCCATGTCCTGAGTGCCTATTTCCTTCCCCAGATTGGGGAAGGTTTCAAAAATTATTTCCTCAAAGAAAATTTCCCTTTGTCTCCCTCTTCTTCTGGTACCCCTATTATGCAAATATTGTTCCATTTTTATTGGCTACAGAGCTCTATTCATATTCTTCCATTCCTAGTGAGCCTTTTTCTCTGTTTTTGTCTTCCTTGTTTTCCTCTTCCTTCATTTACACCTTCTTCAGCCTGTGACAATCTGCTACTAAATCTCTTCATTGTATGTTTCATTTCAGATACTGTATTATTCAGCTCTGCATGACTCTTTTGCATGTCTTCTATCTTTTTTTGAAGTCTACCCTGCAATCTTGTATATTTTCTCTGTAGTTCCATGAGCATGTTTATGAATTTTACTTTGAAATCTTTATCAAGAAGATTGGTGATTTCTGGTTCATTTATCCCTCTTTCTGGTGTCTTTTAGTTTTGTTTGGAACATACTCCTCTGACTCCTCATTTTGTCAGGATTTGTTTCTTTTTTGTATTAGAATGGCTCTGATTCTTCTTCATGTATGCAGTAATAGCTTTATGAAGGAGGCACCCGTTAGAGACCAGAAATTCAATAGTCTTTACTTTCCAGTGGGTCATGGAGGAGTCATGTCATGCATCCCTCACCTTTCTGTCTGACTTGCAGTGGTCTCATTCTAGGCTGGAAGTTTGCTGTAGCTGAGCCTTTGTGATAAGTACAGAAGTCTCTTCAGGAGTTGCTATGGGTAGGGCTGTTATTTTCCTAGGTTGCAGTAATGGTGTGGCCTGCAGTGTTAATGGTGTGGCCAGGCTGATGTGCAGCGCTTCTCAGGCCTAATGCACAGCACTGGGCTTGGAGACCTGTAGGGAGCAGGAGCTCTTGGGGCTGGCTACTGCAGGCTCCTCCACTGTTGGGTTGAAACAGAGCCAAGAACACTGGGAGGGTCTTCCTCAGCCTATCTGGTAGCAAAGCCTGTCAATATGGCAAGGCCAAGTGGGTTGTCTGACAGCCATATGCACAGGGAGGAGCCTCAGGGCTGCATTGCCAGTGAGGGGGATGGAGAATCTGAGGCTTCCATGACTTCCTGAACTTTTGGGCCTTGGATGGGCTGGGGAGTTATCATCCACCTGCCCTGTCTTCTGAGAAGAGAGTTCCATCCAACATTCACTCTTCTGGCACCTCTCTTCCTGCTGTGAAGTCTTTAAAACTACTCACTTTGCTTCTGTCTCGGGGGACAGGTGTAGCATGTCTGTTTCCCACAAGCCTGGATCTCAGCCTCACCAAGTGCTCTTTCTGTCTTTGTTGTCAAGCCCCACTAATCACTAGAACATAATGTATTGTGGGCTCATGTTCCCAGAGCAGATCTACAGGACCAGGTGTTCTGAAACCCTTGGCTCCTATTCCCTCTTCACTTTGTTCCTCTTTCATCTGTGGACTGGGATAGGGTGAGGGCTTATGTCCTGCCTAATCATGGTTTGGCCACTTTACCATTTACTGTGGGTCTTCTCTTTTTCCCCAGATGTACGTAGTCTGTTCTGCAGTTTTCAGGATATTTTCAGGTTTAGTTGTATTTGCTGTATTTTAATCTTTAATGTGTTTTTGGGATGAAGTTGCTGCATTGTCTTCCTACTCTGCTACCTTTTTCTCTGCCCACCATTTTTATCCCAAATTTCATGGTATATCCCTTTACATCCATTCAGTTTCATTGTGTGTGTCTTTAAGTCTGAAGTGAGTCTCTTTTAAGCAGCAAGTAGTTGGGTCTATTTTTTTTATCCATTCCATCTGCTATATCTTTTTATTAGAGCATTTAGGCCATTCATGTTTAATTCAATTATTGATGTGTATATATTTATTGTTATTTTGTTAAATATTTTCTGGTTTTTTTTATACTTTATTTTGCTATCATTAATCTACAATTACATGTGCAATATTATGGTGATTAAACTACCCCCTTCATCAGGTCCCCCCGACCAACCCCATTACAGTCACTGTCCATCAGCGTAGTGAGATGCTATAGAGTCACAACTTGTCTTCTCTGAGTTGTACAGCCCTCCCTTTGTCTCCCCCAAAATTACCTCTGCTAATTGTAATGCTCCTTTTTCCCTCTTATCCCTCCCTTCCCACCCATCCTCCCCAGTCCCTTTCCCTTTGGTAAATATTAGTCCGTTCGTGGGTTCTGTAAGTCTGCTGCTGTTTTGTTCCTTCAGTTTTTTTCTTTGTCCTTATACTCCACATATGAGTGAAACCATTTGGTACTTGTCTTTTTTGGCTTGCCTTATTTCACTGAGCATAAGACCCTCTAGCTCCATCCATGTTGTTCCAAATGGTTAGGATTTGTTTTCTTCTTATAGCTGTATAATATTCCATTGTGTATATGTACCATCTCTTCTTTATCCATTCATCTACTGATGGACACTTAGGTTGTTTCCATTTCTGGGCTATTGTAAATACTGCTGTGATAAACATGGGGGTGCATATGTATTTTCCAAATTGCACTGCTGCATTCTTAGGGTAAATTCCCAGGAGTGGGATTCCTGGGTCAAATGGTATTTCTATTTTGAGTTTTCTGAGGAACCTCCATACTGCTTTCCACAATGGTTGAACTAATTTGCATTCCCACCAGCAGTGTAGAAGGGTTCCCTTTTCTCCACATCCTCGGCAACATCTGTTTTTGTTTGTGTTTTGGATGTTGGCCATCCTCACTGGTGTGACGTGATATCTCATTGTGGTTTTAATCTGCATTTCTCTGATAATTAGTGATGTGGAGCATCTTTTAATGTGCCTGTTGGCCATCTGAATTTCTTCTTTGGAGAAGTGTCTATTCATGTTCTCTGCCCATTTCTTAATTGGATTATTTACTTTATGTTTGCTGAGGTGCATGAGTTCTTTATAAATTTTGGATGTCAACCCCTTATCGGATATGTCATTAATGTATATATTCTCCAATACTGTAGGATCTTTTTCTTCTACTTGTGGTGTTCTTTGCTGTACAGAAAGAAGCTTTTCAGCTTGATATAGTCCCACTTGTTCACTTTTGCTTTTGTTTACCTTGCTTGGAGAGATATGTTCATAAAGAAGTCGCTCATGTTTATGTCCAAGAAATTTTTGCCTATGTTTTTTTCTAAGAGTTTTATGGTTTCATGACTTACATTCAGGTCTTTGATCCATTTTTTGTTGACTTTTGTGTATGGGGTTAGACAGTAGTCCAGTTTCATTCTCTTACATGCAGCTGTCCAGTTTTTCCAACACCAGCTGCTGAAGAGGCTGTCATCTCCACATTGTATATCCAAGGCTCCTTTATCAAATATTAATTGACTGTAGGTGTTTGGGTTAATGTTTGGATTTTCTATTCTGTTCCACTGGTCTGTGGGTCTGTTTTTGTGCCAGTACCAAATTGTCTTGATTACTGTGATTTTGTAGTAGAGCTTGAAGTCAGGGTGCGTAATTCCCCCTGTTTTATTCTTCCTTTTCAGGATTGCTTTGGCTATTCAGGGTCTTTTGTGGTTCCATATGAATTTTAGAATTAATTGTTTCAGTTCATTGAAGAAACCTGTTGGTATTTTGATAGGGATTGCATTGAATCTATAGATTGCTTTATGTAGTATAGCCATTTTGACAATATTTATTCTACCTAGTCAAGAGCATGGGATGAATTTCCATTTGTTAGTGTCTTCTTTAATTTCTATTAGGAGTGTCTTGTACTTTTCAGAGTACAGGTCTTTTACTTACTTCGTTAGACTTATTCCTAGGTATTTTACTCTTTTTGATGCAATTGTGAATGGAATTGTTTTTCCGATTTCTCTTTCTGTTAGTTCATTGTTAATGTATAGGAAAGCAACAGATTTCTGTGTGTTAATTTTGTATCCTGCAACTTTGCTGAATTCAGATATTAGTTCTAGTAGTTTTGGAGTGGAGTCTTTAGGGTTTTTAATGTACAATATCATGTCATCTGCAAATAGTGACAATGTGACTTCTTCTTTACCAATCTGGATGCCCTGTATCTCTGTCTGATTGCCGTGGCTAGGACCTCCAGTACTATGTTGCATAACAGTGGAGAGAGTGGGCATCCCTGTCGTGTTCCTGATCTTAGATGAAAAGCTTTCAGCTTCTCGCTGTTAATTATGATGTTAGCTGTGGGTTTGTCATATATAGTCTTTATGATGTTCAGGTACTTGCCATCTATACCCATTTTGTTGAGAGTTTTAATCATGAATGGATGCTGAATTTTGTCAAATGCTTTTTCAGCATCTATGGAGATGATCATGTGGTATTTGTTCTTCTTTTTGTTGATGTGATGGATGATGTTGATGGATTTTCGAATGTTGTACCATCCTTGCATCCCTGGGATGAATCCCACTTGATCATGGTGTATGATCTTCTTGATGTATTTTTGAATTCGGTTTCCTAATATTTCATTGAGTAGTTTTGCATCTACGTTCATCAGGGATATTGGTCTGTAATTTTCTTTTTTAGTGAGGTATTTCTCCAGTTTTGGTATTAGAGTGATGCTGGCTTCATAGAAGGAGTTTGGAAGTATTCCATCCTCTTCAATTTTTTGGAAAACTTTAAGGAGAATGGGTGTTATTTCTTCTCTACATGTCTGGTAAATATAGAGGTGAATCCATCTGGTCCGGGGGTTTTGTTCTTGGGTAGTATTTCATTTACTGCTTCAATTTCGTACTGGTGATTGGTCTGTTTAGTTTTTCTGTTTCTTGTTTTGTCAGTTTTGGAAGGTTGTATTTTTCTAAGAAGTCCATTTCTTCTAGGTCTCCCAGCTTGTTAGCATATAGATTCTAATAATATTCTCTTATAATTCTTTGTATTTCTGTGGGGTCTGTCATTATTTTCCTTTCTCATTTCTGATTCTGTTTATTTGTGTAAATTCTCTTTTTCTCTTAATGTGTCTGGCTATGGGTTTATCTATTTTGTTTATTTTTTCAAAAAACCAACTCGTTTCATTGATTTTTTCTATTGTTTTATTCCTCTCAATTTTATTTATTTCTTCTCCGATCTTTATTATGTCCCTCCTCTGGTGACTTTGGGCCTCATTTGTTCTTCTTTTTCCAATTTCCGTAATTGTGTCTTTATACTATTCGTTTGGGAATGTTCTTCCTTCTTTAAATAGGCCTGGATTGCAATATATGTTCCTCTTAGAACTGCCTTTGCTGTGTCCCACAGAAGTTGTGGCTTTGTGTTGTTGTTATCATTAGTCTCCATATATTCTTTGATCTCTGTTTTGATTTGGTCATTAACCCATTGATTAATTAGGAGAATGTTGTTAAGTCTCCATGTATTTGTGAGCCTTTTTGATTTCTTTCTAAAATTTATTTCTAGTTTTATACCTTTGTGATCTGAGAAGATAGTTTGTAGAATTTCAATATTTTTGACTTTACTGAGGATCTGTTTGTGGCCTAGTATGTGGTCTATTCTGGAAAATGTTCCATGTGCACTTGAGAAGAATGTGTATTCTGTTGCTTTTGGGTGTGGAGTTCTGTAGATATCTGTTAGGTCCATCGGTTCTAGTTTGTTGTGTCTCTACTTATTTTCTGTCTTGTTGGTCTGTCCTTTGCAGTGAGTGGTGTGTTGAAGTCACCTAAAATGAATGCATTGCTGTCTATTTCCTCCTTCAATTCTGTTAGTATCTGTTTCACATATGATGGCGCTCCTGTATTGGGTGCATATATATTTATAATGGTTATATCCTCTTGTTGGATTGACCCCTTTATCATATGTAATGTCCTTCTTTATCTCTTACTACTTTCTTCATTTTTAAGTCTATTTTGTCTGATACAAGTACTGCAACACCTGCTTTTTTCTCCTTGTTGTTTGCATGAAATATCTTTTTCCATCCCTTCACTTTTAGTCTGTCTATATCTTTGGGTTTGAGGTGTGTTTCTTGGAGGCAGCATATAGATGGGTCTTGCTTTTTTATCCATTCTATACCTCTGTGTCCTTTGATTGGTGCATTCAGTCCATTTACATTTAGGGTGATTATCGATAGATATGTACTTATTGCCATTGCTGGCTTTAGATTCATGGTTACCAAAGGTTCAAGGGTTGCTTCTTTACTATCTAACAATCTAACTTAATTTTCCTATTAATTTATTGTAAACACAGTCTGATGTTTCTTTATTTCCCTCCCTTCTTATTCTTCCTCCTTCATTCTTTCTATATTAGGTGTTTTATTCTTTGCCTTTAGTTAGTATTTGGATGGTCTGCTTTCTTTGCTATAATTTTATTTTCTCTGGTGACATCTTTTTAGCCTTAGGAGTCCTTCCCTCTAGAGCAGTTCCTTTAAGATGTCCTGTAGAGGTGGTTTATGGGAGGCAAATTCTCTCTGCTGTTGCATGTCTGGAAATTGTTTAATCCCTCCATCATATTTAAATGATAATCATGCTGGATACAATATTATTGGTTCGAGGACCTTCTGTTTCATTATGTTAAATATATCATGCCATTCTCTTCTGGACTGTAAAGTTTCTGTTGAGAAGTCTGATGATAGTCTGATGGGTTTTCCTTTGTAGGTGATCTTTTTTCTCTCTCTAGCTGCCTTTAAGACTCTGTCCTTATCTTTGATCTTTGCCATTTTAATTATTATGTGTCTTGGTGTTGTCTTCCTTGGGTCCTTTGTGTTGGGAGATCTGTGGGCTTCCATGGACTGCGAGACTATTTCCTTCCCCAGCATGGGGAAGTTTTCAGCAATTATTTCTTCATAAACACTTTCTATCCCTTTTTCTCTTTCTTCTTCCTCTGGTACTCTTATAATGTGAATATTGTTCCGTTTTGTATTTGTCACACAGTTCTCTTAATATTCTTTCATTCCTAGAGATCCTTTTTTCTCTCTCAGCCTCAGCTGCTCTGTATTCCTGTTCTTTGATTTCTATTCCATTAACAGCCTCTTGCATCTCATCCAGTCTGCTGCTAAGCCCATCGATGGCTTGTCTTATTTCTGCATTGTCTCTCCTGACTTCCCTCACTTTCTCCCACAGCTCTTGCATATTTCTCTGTAGACCCATCAGCATGGTTATGACTTTTATTCTGAATTCTTTTTCAGGAAGATTGTGCATTTCCATCCCTTCAGTCTCCCTCTCTCATGTTGTCTGGGTCTGGGTGAGCTTGGTGTGTACCATATTCCTCTGACTTTTTATGGCAGTAGAAGTGGTCGCTGGCAGGTGCCACATGTGTCAGCTGGGCTCTTTAAGAATAAAAAAAAGAATTAAGAGAAAGAAAAGAGAAAAAAAAAGAAGTAAAAGAAAACAAAGGAATAGAAAAAACGCCCACCAAGAGTAGATTCTGTAAGGTTGTTGTAGGTGGCGCTGTTGCTCCACTATTCCACAGCCGCAGCCGCGCAGCTGTGCAGGGCCCTTTGTGGCTCTGGCCGGGGCGGGAATGAATCAAGGCTGTTGTTCTCTTTGTGAAGTTTCAGTGCAGGTTACGTTTTCCCAATCGCCAGCGAAGGGGTCCCAAATTCTTAAGGACTCCCAGCCTCCTGGGCTGAGTGTGCTGGGACGATCCTGGTCCCTTGCCTCTTTAAGACCACCAAAAATAGCTCACGCTTTTCTTTTGTCCTGGGGAGCCTGCTGCAAGGACCAGGGCACGTTCCCAGCTTAAAACCTGCACGTTCTGCCTCTCCAATATCCCATACATCATGTGATGTGCTTCAGCGCCCCCGGCTCAGATCACCAGGGCTGATTATTTCGTGGGCCTATACTTCCACTCCCTCCCAGCTCTGAATCCTCTCCTCCCAGTGGTGCTGGGTTGGGGGAGTGCTCAGGTCCTGCCGGGTCATGGCTCTGTATCTTACCCACTCGTGGGGTGCTGAGTCCTCTCAGGCGCAGATACAGGCTGTGTGCTGTCCTGTTTCTTTTGGTCTCTCTTTTAGGAATAGTTGTATTTGCTGTATTTTCATAGATATATATGGTTTTGGGAGGAGATTTCCACCTCCCTGCTCATGCCGCCATCTTCCCGGAACTCTCCCAGTTGTTTTTGTTTTTAGATCATTCCTGTACTGCTCGTTACTCCTGTGTTTTATCACTTTCTTTAGTGTTATGGTTGTGTGTTCATTTCTATTTTGTGTGTGTGTATCTATTCAAAGCTTTGGTTTATAGTTACTATGGGGTTCTTATATGACATACTATGAATATAACAATCCATAATAAGTTGGTGGTCACGAGTTTGAACACATTCTAACAGCACTATATTTCTTACTCCCTCTCTTCCACGTTTTATGTGTAGAATCTCTTATACCTTTTAATTAAATGATTCCCTTAACTAATTTTTTTATGTAATTGTTTTTGCTACTTTTGTCTTTTTTATCCTCACGCTAACTTTTAAGTAATTGATATACGTCTCCCATGTTTGCTTTACCAGTGGTAATTTTCCCCTTCTTATATTTCTTACTTCCATATAAGGTCTTTTCTTTTCCTCTTAAAAGAGTTCCTTCAAAAATTGTAAGGCTGGTTTAGTAGTGGTAAACTATTTTAACTTATGTTTATCTGTGAAATTCTTTCTATCTCTTTCAATTCATAAAATTAACCTTGCTATATAGAGTATTCTTGGTTAGAGGATTTTTCTGTTCAACAATTTGAATATATCATTGGATTCCCTTCTGGCGTGTAGTATGTAGTGTTTCTTCAGCAAAATCAGCTGATAACTTTATTGGGTTTCTCTACTTAATCGGTTGCTTTTCCCTCTTTGCCATTGATCTTTGACGTTTTATCATGTGTCTGGGTATAGACCTCCTTGGGTTCATCTTGTTTGGAGCTCTCTGTTCTTGCTTGTGCTGGGAGACTGTTTCCTTCCCCAGGTTAGGGAAGTTTTCAGCTATTATCTCATTAAATAAGTTTTCTACTCCTTTATTTCTTTCTTATGGGAATCCCATAAGGTTATTTCTTGTTCTGACATTTACAGTATATTCCTCTGCCTCCTTATTTTGTGTGACGTTCTGTACTTGGCACTATGGATTAGTTGGAAGGGCTCACTCTCCCAGTCTTGAAGGACTGGCCTTGTGCAGGAACATTCCCTGTGTACACTGCATGTGCCTCCTGGTTCTGGAAGTTGAGTGTGATGTGGCTTTCCCTGATGCTGGGACTCCCAGGGAGTGGTCCAAAAGATGAAGACTTTGGTATCTTTTGGAGGTGCTCCATGGTGGACACCCATTGATTCTGCTTTGGCAATGGAAGTGTGTTGGGCCAGCAGTGTATTGAGGGTGCACTCTAGGTAATTCATGTTTTTGTGCCAGCTGAGTCCCCTGTGCCTCCTCACATTTATGCCTGTATGTGCTCTGGGATGATTAGAACTGTTCCAGAGAATTCCTGCATTAGGCTGGAATTCCTGAGTCCCACTGACATCATGGAATCAGGCTCTGTTAACATTCCCCCTCAGCTTCTGCACACTCTGAGCTGCTCTGACACCCACTCATCCCACTAGTGGCTGAGATCAGACACAATGCATACACATCCCCCATGGCCCTTTCATGTGCTGGGCTACCCTTGGGAATTCCCTCATCAGTGCCCTCGAGGTGCCTCTGGTGGCCAGGGGTCAGTCCCAAAGGTGAATTCCTCAGCATTTCTCTGGGCAGTTGCCTCTGTGTGACCAGCCTATAGATTCATATATCCTTTCTGTGAGCATTGGAATTTTCTTTTCCTGCTGATGGTGGCTGGGCTAGTGGATAACAGTGGGCAGCAAGGCAGGACTGCTGTATCTCCTGCTGGCATACCTGGGTATGGGGTATTTCAGGGGGTTGCCTAGAAAAATTCCAAGATTGATTTGTGAGCTGAGATCTTGCATTCAACTGCACTAATATGTGTGGAAGGAGCATAAGCAATGGTGTTGGAAAGCTCCTCTGATCGTGGATTTCTTCCAATGGTTTCCTTGCCAAGCAATGGATGTTTACTTCTGAAAGTTAGATTCTTTCATTTATATTCTAGTTGTATGTTAAACCATAAGGCATTTTTTCCTATACTTCAGGGGAAACATCTGCACCTGGATCTCTGTTATAACTCTCCCTATCACTTCTGATCACCATGCTGTGGGTTGGGTTCCCACAGATACTGTGCCTCTTTCTCTCTTGCCATTTGGGATTTTTAATGTTATCTTTCTGCCCCTCATTGTATAGACGGTGTTCACTTCAGTCTCCATTCTTTAGGGTGAAATGCTTTTTTTGTAGGTGTAGATATGGGTGTAGGTTGGAGAAGGTGGAATAAGGCTCATGCAGTTCTACCATATTCCCAGAATCCTAGACAAAGTAAACTCAAATGGATTAAAGACCTAAATGTAGGAAATGAAACCATAAAACTCTTAAGAGAAAAAATAGGCAAAAGTCTCTTGAACATGAACATAAGCAATTTTTTCCATGAACATGTCTCCCTAAGGAAGGGAAATAAAAGCAAAAACAAATATGTGGGACTATCTCAAACTTAGAAGATTATGTATAGCAAAAGACACCACCAACAAAACACAAAGACATCCTAGAGTATGGGAAAATATATTAGTAAATGATTTATCCAATAAGGGGTTAACATCATATATATATATATATAAGGAACTCATGTGCTTCAACATCAAAAAACCAAATAATCTGATTAAAAAATGGGTAGAGGACCTGAATAGACATTTTTCCAAAGAAATACAGATGGTGAAAAGGCCCATGAAAAGCTCACAGTGCTTCTCATCAGGGATATGAAAATCAAAATCACAATGAGATATCACCTCACACCATTTAGAATTGTCACTGTCCAAAAGACAAGAAATGACAAGTATTGGAAAGGATGTGGAGAAAAGAGTACCATCCTCCACTGTTGGTGGGAACATAAATTGGTGCAACCACTATGGAAAGTAGTGGGTAGGTTATTCAAAAAACTAAAAATAGAAATCCCATATTACCCAGCAATTCCACTTCTAGGAATTTAAATGAAGAAAGAAATATCTGATTAAAAAATACACATGTATCCCTATGTTTAAAACTGCATTACTTACAATAGCCGAGATATGGAAGCAACCAAAATGTTTATCAACATATGAATAGATAAATAAGATATGGCATATATATACAGTGAAATATTACTCAGCTATAAATAAGAAAGAATTCCTTCCATTTGCAAAAACATGGATGGACCTAGATGGTATTATTCTAAGTGAATTAATCCAGGTAGAGAAAGACAATTACCAAATGATTTCACTTATATGTGGAATCTAAATAGAAAACAAAACAAAAGGAATTAAACAGCAGTAGATTCATAGTCACTGAGAAGTGACTGGCAGCTACCATGGTGGGGTGTGGGTTGGGTGGATGAAAGGTGAATGGACTAAAGAGGAACAAAATCCCAGTCATAATATAAATTAGCCACAGGGATGAAATTACAGCATACAGAATATATTCAATAGTTGGGTAAAATCTTTCTATGCTGAGATATAGTAATTACACTAGTTGTAGTGAGGTTGTAAAAATGTATATAACTGTTGAAGGACTATTTTTTATCTACTATATTTCAGAAAGAAATACATTTTAAAAGATTGTACCAAGGCTGATCATATATCGGATTCCCTTATTATTAACCTCTTACATTAGTATGGTACATTTGATGCAGTTGAACATGTTGATATATTATTTTTAAATTAAGTCTATATTTGACTCACACAAAAAATAAAGTTAGAATTTTCACTTGAGATTTTTCTAATTTCTTAATATATGTGCTTACTGCCATAAACATTCTTCTCAGAACTGCTTTGGAAGTATTCCACGGGATGTATTGTGTTGTTTTTACACTTCTATTTCCATTTTCTCTTTTTCTAATTTGAGTTCTTCAGCCATTGGTGTTTAGGAGTGTGTCATTTAGTTTCCACATATTTCTAGATTTTACACTTTTCTTCTTGTTTTTGATTTCTGGGTTCATTCTACTTGGTCAGAAAAGCCCTGGGTATGATTTTTATCATCTTAAATTTGGTAAGACTTGTGTCCTGTCATACAATTTATCCTGGAGATTATGTGTGCACATAAAAAGGAGATATTCAGCTGCTATTGGATGGAATGTTCTATATATGTCTGCTAGATCCATTTTGTTTAATCCATGGTTCAAGTCAAAAGTTTCATTGTTGATTCTCTGTCTGGATAATGTATCCCTGAAGGTGGTGTATTGATATCCCTTTCTATTCTTGCATTGTTGTCTATTTCTCCCTTGAGTTATATTTTGTTAATATACTTTGGGTCTATGATATTTGGTACATATATATTTACAATTGTATCTTCTTGCATTATTGACCCTTTTATCATTACATAATGACATTCTTTGCCTTTTGTTATGATTTTTGGCATAATATCTCTTGTTTTATTAAGGATTTCAGTCACTTTCTCTTGGTTTCTACCTATGTGGAATATCTTAATCTGTCCTTTATTTGAACCTGTGTGTGTTCACAAAGCTAAAGTGAGTCTCTTGTAGGCAGTAAAGAGTTGAATCTTGTTTTGAATCCATCCAGCCACCTGTGCCTTTATTAGAGAATTTAAGCAGTTTCCATTTAAAGTAATTTGTTTGTGGGGAACTACTAATACCATCTTATCGTTTGCCTTTTGGTGGTTTTGTATTTACACTGTTTTTATACCGTTACTGCTTACCTTTCTAAATTCTTCATTTTCCATTGTGGGTGCTGTTTCCCTTTTTTAAAAGTTTACTGCAACTAGACGAGATTTGTTTGTGGCTCCAATGGGGCTTACATAAAACATATTTTAGATGAAATAGTCCACTTTATGCTCACGGTGACTAATCTTCAATTGCCTACAATATTTACATCCTCTTACTCTCCTACTCATATTTCTGATGTTATAATTTACCTCGTTTTACATGGTGTAGCTTTAAAACAAATTACAGTATCTGTAGTTTGGGGGTCTTTTTGTTTATTAAAAATTAAGGTATAATTGATATAAAACCTTATGAAGGTTTCACATGAGGAGCACTATGGTTTCAGCATTCACCCATACCATCAAGTCCCCCCAATCCCATTGAAATCATGTCCATAAGCATTCTAAGATGCTATAGAGTCATTACTTGTCTTCTCCATGCTATGCTGCTATCCCCATGTCCTACCTATATTTTGTGTGCTAAATATACGGCCACTAAATCCACATCTCCCTCCCTCCCTACACACCCTCCCCAGCCCCTTCCCTTTGGTAACCTCTACTCCCATCTTGGAGTCTGCTGGTATTTTGTTCCTTCAGTTTGGGTTTGTTGTTATATTCCACAAATGAGTGACATCATTTGGTACTTGTCTTTCTCAACCTGGCTAATTTCACTGAACAAAATGCCCTCTAGTTCCATCCATGTTGTTGCAAATGGTAGGATTTGTTTTCTTCTTATGGCTGAATAATATTCCAGTGTGTATATGTACCACATCTTCTTTACCCATTCATCTACTGATGGACACTTAGTTGCTTCCACACCTTGGCTATTTTAAATAGTGCTGCAATAAACATAGGGGTGCATATGCCTTTTAGAATCTGGGTTACAGTTTTCTTTGGGTAAATTATTAGGAGTGGAATTCCCGTCTCAAACAGTATTTCTATTTTTAGTTTTTTGAAGAACTTCCATATTGCTTTCCACAATATTTGAACTGATTTACATTCTCACCAACAGTGTAGGAGGGTTCACCTTTCTCCACATCCTCACCAGCATTTGTTGTTGTTTGTCTTCTGGATGTTGGCCATCCTAACTGGTGTGAGGTGATATCTCATTGTGGTTTTAATTTGCATTTCCCTGAGAATTAGTGATGTGAAGCATCTTTTCATGTGCCTGTTGGCCATATAAATTTCTTCTTTGGAGAAGTGTCTGTTCAGACGCTCTGCCCATTTTTTAATCAGGTTATTTGCTTTTTGGGTATTGAGGCATGTGAGTTATTTATATATTTTAGACGTTAAATCCTTATCTAATAAGTCATTTACAAATATATTCTCCCACACTGTAGGTGCCTTTTTGTTCTGCTGACGGTGTCTTTTGCTGTACAGAAGTTTTTTAGTTTGATGTAGTTCCATTTGTTTATTTTTGGTTTTGTTTCCCTTCCAGAGGAGATGTTTTCAGGAAAAAAATCCTCATGTTTATATTCAAGAGATTTTTGCCTATGATTTCTTTTAAGAGATTTATGGTTTCATGACACATAAAAGTCTTTGATCCATTTTTAGTTAACTTTTGTGTATGGACTTAGATAATAATACAGTTTCATTCTCTTATATGTTGCTGTCTAGTTTGCCAGCACAAGTTGCTGAAGAGGCTGGCATTTCACCATCAAATATCCATGGTTCTTTATCACATGTTAATTGGCTATATATGTGTGAGTTTACATCTTGGGTCTCTATTCTGTTCCATTGATCTATAAGTATATTCTTGTGCCAATATCAAACTGTTTTGATTACTGTGACTTTTTAATAGAGCTTGAAGTTAGGGAGCATAATACCCCAACTTTGTTCTTCATTCTCAGGTTTGCTTTGCCTATTCGGGGTCCATTGTATTTCCATGTGAATTTTAGAACTATTTCTTCTAGGGCATTGAAGAATGCTGTTAGTATTTTGATAGGGGTTGCATGGAATCTGTGAATTGCATAAGGCAGAAAGGTCATTTTGGCAATATCAATTCTTCCTCTTCATGCGCATGGGATGTATTTCCATTTATTGGTGTCTTAATTTCTCCCATGAATGTCTTGCCGTTTTCAGGGTATAGGTCTTTCACCTACTTGGTTAGGTTTATTCCTCAGCATTTCATTTATTTTGATGCAATTTTAAATGGAGTTGTTTCCCTGATTTCTCTTTCTGATAGTTCATCATTAGTATACAGGAATACCACAGATTTTTGTGTATTAATTTTATATCCCGCAACTTTGCTGAATTCAGTTATTAGTCCTGGTAGTTTTGGGGTGGATTCTTAGTTTTTTTTTTATGTACAGTGTCATGTCACCTGCAAACAGCGACAGTTTAACTTCTTTTTTACCAATCTGGGTACCTTTTATTTCTTTGAGTTGTCTGATTGCCATGGCTAGGACCTCCAGCACTACTTGGAATAAAAGTGGGGAGAGTGGGCATCCTTGTCTTGTTTCCGATTTTAGAGGAAAAGCTTTCAGCTTTTCACTGTTAAGTATGTTGTTGGTTGTGGGTATGTCATATATGGCCTTTGTTATGTTGAGGTACTTGCCCACTATACCCATTTTGTTGAGAGTTTTTTTTCATGAATGGGTGTTGAATTTTGTCAAATGCTTTTTCAGCATCTATGGAGATGATCATGTGATTTTTGTCCTTTTTATTGATATAGTGGATGATGTTGACGGATTTTCGAATGTTGTGCCATCCTTGCATCCCTGAGATGAATTTCAGTTGATCATGGTGTATTTTTGAATTTGGTTTGCTAATATTTTGTTGAGTATTTTTGCATCTATGTTCACCAGAGATATTGGTCTGTAATTTTCTTTTGTGGTGTCTGTCTGGCTTTGGTATTAGTGTGATGCAGGCCTCATAGAATGTGTTCGGAAGTATTCTCTCCTTTTCTACTTTTGGAAAAGTTTAAGGAGGACGGGTGTTAGGGCTTCTCTAAATATTTGACAAATTCAGTAGTGAAGCCACCTGGTCCTGGATTTTGTTCTTAGGTAGTTTTTTGATGACCAGTTTGATTTCATTGCTGGTAATTGATCTGTTCAGAATTTCTGTGTCTTCCTGGGTCAGTCTTGGAAGGTTGTATTTTTCTAGAAAGCTATCCATTTCTTCTAGGTTATCCAATTTGTCAGCATATAATTTTTCATAATATTCTCTAATAATTCTTTGTGTTTTTGTGGTGTCCATATTGATTTTTCCTTTCTGATTCCTGATTCGTTTATGTGTTGTACACTCTCTTTTTGTTGATTAGTCTGGATAGCAGTTCATCTATTTGTTTATCTTCTCAAAGAAACAGCTCCTGGTTTCATTGATTCTTTCTATTGTTTGACTCCTCTCAATTTTATTCATTTCTACTCTGATCTTTATTATGTACCCTCTACTGACTTTGAGCCTCAATTGTTCTTTTATTAGTTTCATTAATTGTGAGCTTTGACTGTTCATTTGGGGTTGTTCTTTCTTGAGGTAAGCTTGTATTGCAATATACTTTCCTCTTAGAAGTGCCTTTGGAGCATGCAACAGGTTTTGGGGTGTGAGTTCTTTTCTACATTTATCCCCATATATTGCTTGATCTCTATTAATTTGGTCCTTGATTCATTGATTATTTAGGAGCATGTTGTTAAGCCTCCATATGTTTGTCGGCTTTTCTGTTTTCTTTGCATAATTTATTCCCAGTTTCATACCTTTTATAATATGAGAAGCTGATTGTCACATGTTCAATCATTCTGAATTTACTCAGGCTCTTTTTGTGGCCTAATATATGATCTACTCTGGAAAATGTTCCATGTGCACTTGAGAAGAATGTGTATCCTGCTGCTTTTGAGTAAAGTGTTCTGTAGATGTCTGTTAGGTCCATCTGTTCTAATGTGTTCAGTGCCTCTGTCTCCTTACTAATTTTCTGTCTGGTTCACCTGTCCTTTGGATTGAGTGGTGTGTTAAAATCTAAAATGAGCACGTTGCATTCTATTTCCAGCTTTAATTCTTTTAAAATTTGTTTCACATATTTAAGTGCTCCTATATTGGGTGCATAGATATTTATAATGGTTATATCCTCTTGTTGGACTAACCCCTTTATCATTATGCAATGTCCTTCTTTGTTTCATTACTCTCTTTCTTTTCAAATCTATTTTGTCTGATATAACTACGGCTACTCCTTTTTTCTACTTATTCTTTGCACAAAATATCTTTTTCCATTCCTTCACATTTAGTCTGTGTATGTCTTTGGGTTTGAAGTGAGTCTTTTGTAAGTAGCATATATATAAGTCTTGCTTTTTTAAAATAGATTAAAAAAGATCCAATTTTCAAAGTAAATTGTCTAAACATAGAAGATATTCTACCTTCAAACTGTTTATGGTTCAAAAAGCTAGTTTAATTTTCCTTACTAAAATATGCTTTCATGTCAACTGCTTATCAAATTCCACAAGGCTTTAAACACACTACACAGTGTAAAGCAGGAACAGGGTCATGGACATTTCAGCATCCAAAAAATAAAAGCATAAGAACCTAAGAATTCACAATATCAGTGGTAAGAATTTTTTTCCCTTATCCATGCCTAACTGGACATGGGGATTATATTTGGTATAAAAGCTATTAGTGGTTTAATAGATAGAAATCAGTACCCTAAACAGAGATGCTGTGATTGGCTAAATAAGTACCACCAACTATGAGTGTATATAAGGCACAATAGTTTCAATATATCTAGCAGATCCAGTACCGAACTAAGAATACCCTATAAAAAGATCAGATTCACTAGAAGTCCTATAATAAATGTTACCAATGCAAAAGCTTTTTTTTGTATTCAAAATACTGATACAGCTGTACATAGTTTGCAAATTTTAAGACTAAAATCTACAGTTGGCTTTCACTTGCAAAGTCATTCATGAACTGTTTTCATATCAAACTTTTTGATGCCTGTAACTTTTGATTTCCAGTACCACCTCTCAACTTGTAAGGTGTGATAACTCCATCATCATTAAAGAATAGAGGGGGTCGCAGACTCTCAGTTTCATCAGACATCTCTGTAGCTCTTTTTATTCCCTGAAATATACTGCTAGCTATTTCTATGATGCCTCCAGTTGGCCTGGCCACTGCTCCAACTAAACGTTTCCCAACACCTTTAAAGAAACCAGCTGTTCCTTCTTTCTGTGCTCTTTTGATTGGTTTTGTAACAATTCCTGTTATGCCACTTACAAAACCAGAAACTAAGCCTTTTCCTCCAGAAGTGATGCCTTCTCTTAGACCACCTTGTTGCTTATTCATGGCTTCTCTTCTCTTCTGTTGGTAGTATTCATCCATAGTCATAGCTGCTACCCCTTTAGCCATAGCACTGGTGATTTGGGAGGCAGCACCAGCTAATCCACCAACATCTCCACCAACGAGGGCCTTCAGTCCTAGTGCTATTCCCTCCACAAACTCTTCAGGACCCCAAATGGCTCCCTGATAAGATTATTAAAATATGCTTCTGCACGTTCAGAAAATTCCCTAATCTAGTCAAAGGGATTTCACAAAACTTCAAGTCCAAGAATGAATACATACATCTCTTTAATGGCCTGTTTTGAATAGTGTCATTACTTCAGACTGTAATTTGGATATTGTGTGGAACGGATAGCTGACTTCAAAAAATGCAAGTTTAAAAACTACATATTGTACATCTGTAAGAGTGACACCAATAATCTTCAGCAGAAGATTTAAAGAATGAACTGCTATCCTTCCTCCATGTTGTGCTGAATCTTTATCTTCTTCTCTACACAAACTCAGTGAAACACTTAAATGCAGCCTGATAGGAGATATATGAAATTATTCATAGAGACTGATTGGTGATGAATCTACTAATGAAACTGTTTTATATTCTTCTTGAAAAGCTTCTATGTCTTTGTGAAAAAGTTCAACCTCCATTTTTTCAGTAACTTCAGCTTCTGCATTAAGTTCTGCCAAAACATAAGTAAACCCAAGATCTAGCCTGAGAGCCATCTCTTGGATCAAAACTTTAAAATATTTAATACGTGATATCTGGGAATGCCCTGCAGATCTCATGACAATACTAACATCTGTAAAGGGCTTTGGTGCTGAATCCAGCGTGACTAACTTGGGAGGTTTAATGGGACAAAACACAAATGGAAATATAGCACCATGTAGTTGGCTTGGGATTTGTATTCTGTAAATTTGAATTCTAAATGATGATTGACGTGCAGATGTACTATATTTCACTTTTAATGCTGGAAGATAATTTCTCTGAATAGCTATTATATGTGGTTGCAGAATTTTCATATTACTACCACTAGGTGTGAAGCGAACCAGAACATCAGGGTCCAACTCAATAACCTTATCATCTGAAGGTGAAGATTCAGTATATTTCTTAAATTCTTTCTCTAACTTCTCAGTGTGCTTTACATTCATTGGTTTCCATCTTGCCTTCTTCTTGGGTTTTGTCACTCAAACCACATCAGAAATTGTAATGCCAATATAGGCTACTTCTTGCTTTGTGTAATTGTTGACGAGAGAAATTCCAACACCTTGTAATGCCAACACAATTTCTTGCTCTGCAAACTCCACTTTCTCACTTTCACATGTCACTTTAAATACCTTTGGATCTTCAGTGAATAAAATAATGCAGTGTAAGCCTTCAAAGAATGAAACTAAATAAATGGTCTCTTTCCCCAAATTTATAGGTGTCATCACGTCATCCTTTTGTGTTACTTCACCATGACATTTTCCACATTTCCATGTCAGCTTTCTAGAGCCCACTGGATCAGCCCATGTATAAAATACTGCTTTTCAAGGAGGGAGGGAAACGTCTATTTCATTCAGACAACTTTGCTTATATTGAGCAATGTCATTCTTGGTGTGATTAATTAACAGGAATGTAGCTACTCCATCATGATAATCTGAAAAGGTGATAACTGTAGAATGCTCAGCCAAATTAACTTCTGCTATAATATCTCCAAGCTCATTATCCAGATGCAATAAAATACAATATTCTTGCTTGTTAAAATGTATCTTTTTGGGAAGGTCTTCACTTTTTTCAACATGAATAGGAAGTTTATTAGAAGCATCCTCAGGCCAAAAGGGGATACATTGATCCAAATCAAGAGAGAGCCATTTATCATTAAGTCTTGTTTCTTTATCCATTCTGTAACTCTATGACTTTTGATTGGTGCATTCAGTCCACTTACTTTTACAGTGATTACTGATAGATATGTACTTATTGCCATTGCAGGCTTTGGATTCATGGTTACTAAAGGTTCAGTGGCTGCTTCCTTAATATCTAGCAGTCTGACTTAACTTGCTTACTATGCTATTTCAAACACAATCTAAAGGTTATTTTTTCCCTCCCTGCTTCTTCCTCCTCTACTCTTTATATATTAGGTGTCATATTCTGTACTCTTTCTGTATCCCTTGACTGAATTTGTGGGTAGTTTATTTAATTTTGCATTTGGTAATTAACTGGTCTACCAGTAATTCATTGGTCTAATTCCTTTACTGAGGTTTTATTTTCTCTGGTAACAGCTATTTAGCCTTAGGATCACTTCCAGCTATTGCAGTCCCTCCAAAGTACACTGTAGAGACAGTTTGTGGATGGTAAATTCCCTCATCTTTTGCTTATCTGGAAATTGTTTAATTCCTGCTTCAAACTTAAATGATAATCTCGCTGGTACAGTATTCTTGATTGAAGGCACTTCTGTGTCATTGCATTAAATATATCATCCCTCTCTTCCAGCCTGTAAGGTTTCTGCTGAGAAGTCTGCTGATAGCCTGATATGCTTTCCTTTGTATGTGATTGTGTTTCTCTCTCTGGCTGTTTTTAATATTCTCTCCTTCTCCTTGATGTTTGCCATTTTAATTACTATATGTCTTGGTGTTGTATTCCTAGGGTCCCTTGTGTTGGGAGATCTCTGCACTTTCATAGCCTGAAAGACAATTTCCTTCCCCAGATTTGGAAAGTTTTCAGCAATTATTTCCTCAAATAGACTTTCTATCCCCTTTTCTCTCTTCTTCTCCTGGTACGCCTATTATGTAAATATTGTTCCGTTTGGGTTGGTCACAGAGTTCTCTCAATATTCTTTCATTCCTAGGGATCCTTTTTTCTCTCTGTGCCTCAGCGTCTTTGTTTTCTTGTTCTGTGATTTCTATTTCATTTACCATCTCCTCTACCTCATCTAATCTGATTTTAAATCCCTCCATTTTATGTTTCGTTTCAGATAGTGTATTTTTCAGAGATTCTATCTCTTTCTTAAAGTTGTCCCTGAGATATTGAATATTTTTTGTAGCTATGTGAGCATGTTTATGATTTTTATTTTGAAATATTTGTCAAGAAGATTGATGATTTCAATTTAAGTTAGACCTCTGATGCCTGCTGAATTTTTGTTTGTACAAATTTTTTTTGCCGTTTCATTTTTCTAGTGGTTCCAATTGTGTAATAACTTTATGTAGTCAGTGCCCTCTTGTGCCCAGGATCTCTACTCTCTGGCGTTGCTGAGCACCTAATGGCTGGGGTTGCAGGTAAGTAGAATCAGCACCTGCCAGTAAGAAATAGCTCTTTGCTGTTTCCCAGTTGCAGTGCCTGTCCCACTTCAAGGTCCAGTGGGGCTCAGCATACAGGTAAGAGCCTCTGTGTTATGCCCCTCTAGCTTCCATAGGTGAGGCCACCCTCTGGCTGGCCTGGCATGATGGCAGGGGCAGAAGTGTGTGGATCTGTGCCTGCCAGGAGGTAGGAGCTGCAGGATGCCTATTGAAGTATGGTCCTTGGAGCTGCATTGTGAGCCTGGGGCATGGAGTATCTAAAGCTCCTGAAAGTTCCCAACCTGTTTGACTGTGTTTCCCAGGACAATTTTTTCCACCTTCCCTTTCTCCTGATCAGCAAACTCTGTGCAATCTTTGCCCCTTTATCACCCCTCTCACTTTTGGGAAGTCTTTCAAAGTTCCCACCTTTCTTTTGTCCCAGAGTGGCTGGTTGTGCATATCTGTTCTTCACAAGCAGCTGGAATCTCAGTTTCTCCAAGTATTCTGTCTCTGCTTTCCATCCCCACTAATCTCCAGAGCACCATGTAATGTGGGTTCATGCTCCTGGAGCACATCTCCAGGGCTGGGTGTTTAGCAGTCCTGGGCTTCTACTCCCTCCCCACTCTGTTCCTGTTCTTCCCACCTGTGGGCTGGGATTTGGGGGAAGGCTTGGGTCCCACTGGATCAGGGCTTTGCTACTTTACCCCTTTTTGTGAGTTCTTCTCTTTTCCCCAGATGTAGGTAGTCTGTTCTGAAGTTTTCAGGTCACTCTTTCAGGATTAGTTGTATTTTCATGTTATATGTAATTTTTGGAGGATGTTTCTGCATCACTTCTTATGCCATTTTTACCCCCTCTCAGTAGCTGTAGTTTTCAATATTCTTTTCCTTTAACCTTTATAGTACAGTCAACTGGTTAGTACTCCATTCTATCATAGATATGGATTTTATAAATCTGAATACACATTTTTCACCTTTAGCAGTGTGTTTTACACTTTCATATATTTTCATGTCACTGATTAGCTTCTTATCATTTCATATTAAAGAGCTCCTTTCCACATTTCTTGCAAGGCAAGTCTAAGGTTAATGAACTCCATTTTTGTTCGTCTTGAAGTCTTTATTTTTGCTTTTCTGAAAAATAACATTGCCAGGTTGATTACACTTGGTTGTCAGTTTCATTTTTCTTTCAGCACTTTGAATATGTCACCTCACCAGAGTTTCTACTGAGTAATCCACTCATAGTTTTTTAGGGGTTGCCTTGTAGGTTACATTTTTTAAATGCTAAATTCTGTCTTTTTGGAACTTTTATGGATATACCTGCTCCACACTTCTTGACTCCTTGTTGCAGAATTATTATATTTGTATGCTGACTCTCAACTATTTTACTAATTTTAGTATTTTCTCTTGTCTTTTGATAGTTTTATTATGTGTGTTAGAGTTTCTATTTACATTTATTCTGTTTGGTATCCTCTGAGCTTCATGAACATGGATAGCCAAGTCTCTCCCCAAATTTTGGAAGTTCTCAGACATTACTTAAATTATTTCTTCTCTTCTTTGTTCCTTCTCCTGTGAAACTCCAATAATTTTCGTATCATTTATTTGATGGTGTCCTATAGATAATGTAAGATTTATTGATTTTTTTAAATTATTTTTTCTTACTTTGTTGTTTCAATTTTCCTGTCTTCTAACTCACAGATTATTTCTTCTGTTTGGTCTATTATTTTGCTGCTGCTCTCTCTTGAATTATTCGTTTCATTCTTTGAATTCTTCAACTCCAGAACTTCTGTTTGGCTCATTTAATGATTTCTATATTTGTGTTAAATTTCTCATTTTGTCTTCCTTATTTCATTGACTTGTCTTTCTCTACTTTCTTGCAGCTTGCTGTGTTTCCTTAACACAGTTATTTGAATTCTAATTCAGGTTAATTACAGATCTCTGTGTCTTGGGTTCTGTTACTGATATATTATTGTAATCCTTTAGTGATCTGCCATGTTTCTTTAATATTTCATGTTCTTTGGGGTTTTATATTATTAGCTTTCCATTTTAAGTAGCAGTCATCTCCTCCAATATATTTGAGCTTATCAAATTTTAGGGGAGACATATTTTGTCATTCATGCTAAATTCTGTCTTTTTGGAACTTTTATGGATATACCTGCTCCACACTTCTTGATTCCTTGTTGAAGAATTATTATATTTGTATGTTGACTCTCAACTCTACAATACACCGTGTCTAGAGATTTATTTGGTGGTGGTTAAAAGAGAATCTTTCTGAAACATTATTTGATGGATATAAATTTCTACATTGTTATTTCTTTTCCTTTGACATTTGAAAAGTGTTGTGCCATTTCCAGTTGGGCTCCATAGTTTTTAATAAGAAATGCATTATTATTTGCATTGTTTTCACTTATGGATAAAGTGTCATATTTTTCTTCTTGATTTCAAGAATTTTTGTTTCTCTTTAATTTTCAAGTTTCACTGTGATGTTTCATTATGTTTCTCCTGCATGTGCTTGTTTCAGTTTACTGAATCTGATTTATGTTTTTTCCAAATTTCATAAATTTTTAGCTATTATTTCTTTGAATACTTTCCCAGCCACACTTTCTTTCTTCTCTTCTACACTTTATTATCTATTTGTGTTTGTTTTGTATTTAGTGTTGAGTTTTAAGCTGTGATTATTAGGAGTAATAAGATTTGCATTTATTCCATCTTGTCTCAGAACTCTAAATGATCCCATGTATTTTTTGTCTGACTAATGTCTATTCAAGAAGTGGAGTAATGGCATATTAACCATGAGCTCACAATAATCAAATACATATTTTAAAAATAAAAGGCATTCAATGACATATACAAATCTATAATGGGGTTCCTAAACTACATCATATGGCAAAAGGGTCCAGGACACAAAAATAGACTCTAATGCAATGCAGAATGTGATAGAAATTGAGCAAACATAACTATTTTAAGGTTGGCAGAAAAGAGTTTCTGATAAGCAGGCATTTGTGCAGAGATTTGAAATGGAATGAGGGAATAACCATTTGGATATTTGGGAATGTACATTCTACATGTAACATTTTTAAGTAAACATAGCCTAAAGCATGAGTATGCGTGGATATATTTGAATAATAGCAAGATCATTAAAGCTAGGAAGCAGTGACTGGATAGGAAAGTAAGTAGAATGGTATGAGACAATACCAGAGAAATAGAGCAGAGATACAGTTTTTGTAAGTCCTATAATAAATATAGGGTATTGAAAGCAATTTTGGTTTTACTCTGAGCAAAACTGGAAGTGATTTTTAAGATTCTTACCAGAGGAGTGACAAACTATGTGGAGAAGAGATTTTAGAGGACAGAGGCAGAGGCTCCACTTGGGAGAATCATCAATGTGGTTTATACTCTATGATTAACTGCAAACTCATTTTTTGTATTGGTGCTATACATCTCTGTAATCTATGCCTTAGGCATGCTATTTAGAGGTTATATCTGAGCATCCATCAGACGCAACTCCTACACATACAGGAAGTTTGATGGAAGATACCGCTAGAGGACAGGGTTTCAAAATCTTTTCTCTGCTTCTTTATCATTTTGCTGAGGGCAGAGGGGCCCTTATCAACAGCTGTCTTCTCACTAACCACATATGAGGCCAGAGATGTTGAGACAGAGCTCCACAAGGGTAGTCATCATAAGAGGACCAATTAGGGATTGCCTACCAAAATTAAGTGTGAACAAAGAAATCTTAGGTACAACTTCCAACCTAGGTGTAGTCTCTTCTGTTGCTAGTAATCAGTGGGAGGAATTATAGCATATTCCAGTGGTTCTCAAAATATGGCTCCTAAACCATCAGCATTTGCTTCACCTGGGAAAGTTTTAAAAGTGCAAATTGTCAGGCCCTTCAGCAGACATATTAAGTCAGAAAAAAACTAGGGGATGGGCACAGCAATCTATGTTTTAACAAGCCTTTGAAATGATTCTGATGCATACCCATGTTTAAGAACTGTTAGTGTAAAAGTTAAGAGCCTATGCCCTGGAAAGGCGTGGTTTGATTTGACCTTCTCATGGTTTGGTGTCTTCTCCTATCAGTATGCTTACTTTCTTACCTATTTGCTGCTTCCTAGCTTTAATGATCTTGATATTCTTCAAACATATCCACGCATACTCATGCTTCAGGCCCTTTTTACTTAAATGTTTCCTTTATGTAGAACGCACTTTTCCCAAATATCCAGATGGCTAATCCCTCATTCCATTCAGATTTCTGTTCAAATGTCTGCTTATCAGAGTCTTCCCTGTCAAACTTAATTCAAACTTGCTTTAGTTTGAATCCTGGTTCTGCCATTTTGTAGGTCTGTGAATATGGGTAAGGTACATCACCTCTAAACCACAGTCTCTCCATAATTAAAATGGGTAATAACAATACCATATTTCATAGATTATAAGATGTCCTTTTTCCCTTTACATATTTGGGATACAAATCTTTCATGCAACATATTTATTTCTATTTTACTTTTACAATTCTTTGGCTTGCATTTTTCTTTTATTAATGGTCATTTGAGAAGCAGAGTTCTAAATTTTCATGAAATCCAAGTTACCATTTTTTTTTAAATGTACCTTTAAAAATCTATTGTTTACTTTTTCTGTAGCTGAGCTTGCAGTTGTTACAAAGTTGTCATTGCACGTGTACTGATCAATGATATTCATATTTTCTTCAGTTCAGTTTTGTCAATTGTTGGTACTACATTTGTTAAGTTTAATCACCATTTAAAATGCTTCATACATCTAAGAGAGATTACATGAATGGGAATTTGCTATAAAATACCGCAGCAGTTTTTAAAAGGTGGGGGCCCTCGAAATATTGATAACTGTGAAAGTTGGGGAATGGGCATGTTATACTATATTTTCTACTTTGTGTCTGTTTAAAAATTTTCCATGATTAAAAAGTTAAATATGTACAAACACACACACACACATACACACACACACACATTTAAAATCTTCAAAATCATTGCATCATGATTAAGCATTGAAAGAGAAAACCACTGTATAACAGACAGTTACAGAGCAGAGTAGAAGGCTATAAATTTGATATGTCAAATATGTGTCATGGGAGAATTAGCACAAGTTCCTATTTTCTTGAAATTTGACAACCATGTGCTTTATAGGGCTTAAGAATGGAAGATATCCACAAATAGATGAACTGATAATATACATTTTTATTAAGATATGTGCAATATGCTTATTGATCACACAGTAAGTAATGCAACTGAAAGCAGGTGGACACTGTTTAATTCTTCAGAATGAATAAATTTCAAATCAAAGTGCAGAAAATTGTGTGATCATTTCATGCATCCTGTGAAACTATTGTTATGGCATTCTGTCATAGTTTAGTTGGCAATATTTTTTCTTAGTGTTATATAAAATTATGGGGCATCCTAGAATTTTTGACACCTTAGATTTAATTAAATATAGTAGTACCTACCTCATGAGGCTGTTGTGGAAATTTAATGATTTTTGCCCATTAAGCACTTATTTCAGTGCCTACCATGTAAGAAGCATTGAAAATGCATTAATCAATATTTTTTTCATAACTGCATTTCTTAAGTCACTGCAATTTATTATAGCATTATATTCACTGAAACACATATTATACTCACTTTGCAGATGAGAAAATACTTATGTAGAGAGATTAAATTAATTTTCAAAGGTTGATAAATGATTTCAAAGAATTTGAACACACTATAAAATCTGTGTGACTCTAAAACAGAAATATTTTCCTCTTTCACCATGTTTCTTACAGCATAAACCTGTATCTTTTATGGAGGATAAAGGAAAGAAATCAACTTAAGTGAAAGTCAATCGGTCATTGGGTATTTATTGACTGCCTACTAAGTTTTAGACCCTATCTTTGTGTCATAGGGGAACAGGAGAAGGAGCTCAACAAATCACATTGCAATTTACCATTAAGTTGAAAAATTGACTCTCATACAGAAAGAAACACTACTAAACTGTATAAAAGTGGGAACAAAATAATTTCAGGTGAGGAAATAACCTACTGGGATAGAGTTTCAAACCAGCTTTGTAATAGTCCTGTTCCCCTACCTCCAGATTTAGGGGTTGGAGTCCATATAATTTACTATGACTCCTGGCTCAGGCTTTCATTCAGCCCCTACTTACCAAAATTAAATTCCAGAATGAAATCTCAAGATTTACTGATTTCATTCTCAGCCCAAACTTAGAACTTCTCCATTCTCCTTTTTTATTGTTTTCTCCCGTCTTCCCTTAATAATTTGTTTCCAAAAACAAATCTGAGGTCTGAACCTTGGCTTTGTTAGTCCAGTGTCTTTCCTAGTCCCAGAGATGAACTTTGTATACATGAAATACAAACCTTTGAGTATTATGTATAAAATGCTAAGCCTTGGACATAATGGGTTTCAAAAAATAGATAAGAAAAACTACCACTTCTTAAGTGCTTAGTATTGGCTTGTTCCTTGTATATTATATTTTTAAACTTCAACACAAAGGTTACCTTTGTATTCATTTTAATTGAGGAAACTGACGCCCAGAGAGGGTGACTTGTCCAAAGTCACATATTTTTCATTTGTTATAGCTAGTATTCAAACCCAGATTGTCTGATTTAAATGTCCATGCTTTATCCATGATGACAAATTATCCTTCATTTATTCAGAAAAAATATTGAGGAGGCAGGTCCAAGATCATGGCATAGAAAGAGCCTAAATAAACCTCCTCCAATGTACACACCAAACCTACACTTATATACAGAGCAATTCATCCAGAGGAAGAATTGAGGCCTGAGTGAACACCTACACGAGGGATAAAAAGACCACATAAAAAAGAGCAGGAGACATTGAGATATGGCAATGAAGGGAGCCCCACCCCCAGTGCAGCCCTGAATTAGAGGGGGGATATCAGTGAATGACTGGACCACAGATTTGTCTACCCTGGGACACAGAAAAAAGCCAGACTTTGGAGGGCTTAAAGGGCAACCACACAATTTGTGAAAGAAAACAATTTTCAGAACTAAAGCACCTGCCAAAAGGTGAGAGAACTTCAAGAATGCCAGGTATGAAGATGCTGGTGAGTGTCATTGTTTATGTTTCTCCCAGACAATGTTAGTACAGACAGAAGTAGAGTGGGAAACATTGTTTACATTACCCCTGCACACTGCTAGTGCAGATGGGAACAGGTTGAGCACCACTATTTGTGTATTCCCTACACATTGTTAGTGCAGATAACAACAGGGTGAGCAACATTACTTAGGCTCCTCCTACACATTGCTAGTATAGATGGGAGCAGGGTGGGTTACATCATTTACATTCCTCTCCTCCCATTACTAGTGAAGACAGGAGCAGTATGAGTGAATGACATCACTTATGTCCCCCTGAGACATTGCTAATGCCAATGGGAGCAGAATTAATGCCATTGCTTATATTCCCACTGCACATTGATAGTGCAGATGGGAGCAGGGTGAGCAACATCCTTTATATTCCACACAAATATTGATAGAGTGGACAGGAGCAGAGTCAGTGTGCATATACCAGCTCAAGATTTGACAGGTAGCCTCCTGGAACCTGCACACACCTGAAAACACCCATCAGAGATCCAGCAGTCCCATAAAGGCAGCACCAACTTGATTCTCATGCAGATTCATGCCACCACACTGCTTCTGTGACTGGCTGCCCCATTTGCCTTAACCCAGTCTAGCAACAAATCAGGACACAACTGGACTGCACCCCTGCAGCCCCAGGTGCATTATTACTGTGTTCTCAGCTTGCACCCAATTGAGATACTCACAGTTCATATCCCTCTGCCCCCAATACCCCATTACAAAGGCCCTAGCCTGTTTCCTATGTGGGAACCCCACACATTGCAAACATTTGAGACTGACTGCTTAGCTAGTGCAGTGAAAGCTGGCATGAACCTGGGAGACCCTGAGTCATGCACATGTGTCCTCCAGACAGCCAGACAAAACCACCAGGCACACACAGTCTACATAGGGCAAGATCCCATACAAGGCCCAACATAGGGCAAGATTCCATTCAAGAATGGTAAGAGAACACTTTTACTTAACTGACAGAAACACAGAAAATCAAACAAAATGATGAGACAGAGGAATATGCTTGCAACAAAAGATCATTAAAAAACTTCAGAAAAATAACTAAATAAAACAGTTAAACAACCTACCAGATAAGGAGTTTAAAGTTATTATAAAGATGCTCATTGAGAGAAAAGTGGATGAACTCAGTGAGAACCTCAACAAAGGGATACAAAATATAAAAACAAGCCAATCAGAGAACACAGAAGAATGGATCAGCAATTTCAAAGAGTAATGAAAAGTATTCAAATGGAAAAGCAGAAAAAAAATTATGAAGAAATGAGAATAGGTTAAGAGACCTCTAGCACAAAATCAAACATCATAACATGCACATTGTAGAAGTTCCAGAAGAAACAGAGAAATGGGGTGAAAATGTCCCAAACTTAACATCCAGATGTGAAAATCACATAGACATCCAAACAAGATGAACCCAAGGAGATATACACCAAAACACATAATCATTAACAAGTCAAAGATCAAAGACAAAGAGAATCTGAAAAGCAGCAAGAGAAAAGCAATGTTACCTATAAGGGAATTCCCATAAGTATATCAGCGGATTTTATCAGCAGAAACTCTATGGGCCAGAAGAGAGTGGCATGATATATTCAAAGTGGTATCTTTATTGTAGGGAAAAACGTACAATGAAGAATACTCTACTCAGTAAGGTTATCATTCAGAATTTAAGGAGATGTAAAGACCTTCTCATATAAACTTAAGAAAAAAGAGTTTGCCACCACTAAACCTACCTTACAAGAAATGTTAAGTGGACTCTAAGGGAAAAGAAAAGACCATAACTAGAAGCAAGAAAAGTATGAAAAGAAAAAATTTAAAGGTAAAAATAAACAGCATGGTTGAAAGTCAAAAGTAGTAAAATCAACTACCTCAAAAAGTTAGGTAATGGAATTACTAAATAAAGGGCGTCAAAGAATAAGTCATATAGATAAAACATGGAAGAGGAAAAGTTAAAATCATAGTGCTGTTACAGTGCATTTGAACTTACAACAACAATCAACTTAACAGAGACTGCTATATATGTAACACATCATGTAAAACTCCATGGTCATGAAAAAACAAATACCTATAACAGACACACAAACATTAAGGCAAAGGAATCCAACCCTAGCACTAAAGAAAGTCATCAAACACAGAGGAGAGCAAAAGAAGGATCAAAGAATGACAAAAAGAACTAGAAAACATTTAATAAAATTGTAATAAGTACATACCTAGCAACAATTAGTTTAAATTTAAATGGTCTAAATGCTCCAATAAAAACACATAGAGTGACTGAATGGACAAAAATAAAAAAAGACTCATCCATATGCACCCTACACAAGACTCACTTCAGATATAAAGACACACACAAACTGAAACTGAAAGGATGGAAAGAGATGGTTCCATGGAAATTGAAATGAAAAAATAAATGCTGGAGTGGCAATAGTTATATCACACAAAATAGACTTATAAACAAAGACTACCATGACACAAACGGGACATTACATAATGATTAAGGGCTGAAATCAGCAAGCAGATACAAAAATTGTAAATATCTATACATTGAACAGTGAAGCATCTCAATATATAAAGCAAGTGTTAACACAGAATTACAATAATAGTAGAGGACTTTAGCATTCCACTTATATCAATGGATAGATCATGCAGACAATAAATCAGTAAGGAAGGGTGGCTTTGAAAGACATATTAGGTCAAATGGACTTAATAGATATATACAAAACACTACATCAAAAAATAGAGGAATACCAGTTCTTTCCAAGTGCACAAGGAACATTCTCCAGGATAGGCCACAAAAGAAGACAATACATTTAAAAAGACTGAAATCATATCAAGCATCTTTTCTGGCAAAACTGTATGAAACTGAAAGTTAATTACAAGGAAAACCTGGGAAGAACACAAGCAAGTGGATGCTAAACAGTGTTCCTAAATGGGTCTATGAAGAAATCAAGTAGGAAATTAAAAAATACTTTGAGAGTAATGAAAATAGAAATGCAACAGTTCAAAATCTTTGGGATGCAGCAAAAACAGTTCAAAGAGGAAAGTTTATAGCATTACGGGCCTATCTCAAAAAACAAGAAAAATCTCAAACACTCTAACCACAAACCTAAAGGAACTAGGAAAAGAAGAACAAAGAAAGCCCAAAGTAAGTACATGGAAGAAAATAGTAAATTTCAGAGAAGAAATAAATTAAATAAAGACTAAAGAAAACAATACAAAACAGCAATGACAGTAAGAACTGGGTCTTTGAAAAACAAACAAAATTGATAATCCTTTAGCTAGACTGATCAAGAAAAAAAGAGAAAACTCAAATAAAATCAATAATGAAGAACAGAAATTACAACTGACACCAGAAAAATTTTTAAAATTATGGGAAAAATATAAAAATTATATGCCAATATTTGGTAAACATAGAAAAAATGGATATACTCCTAGAAACATGTAATCTCCCAAGACTGAACAAGGAAGAACTAGAAAATGTGAAGAAGTTAATTACTATTATCAAACTTGAAGTTGTCATTTTAAAAACTCCCAACAAATCAAAGTTCAATATCAGAGGACTTTACAGGAGAACTCTACCAAATACTTAAAGAAGAGTTAATAACTATCCTTCTCAAACTATTGCAAAAAAAGTGAAAAGGAAGAAAAGTTTCCCAGGTCTTTCTGTGGGGTCATCATCTTGATACCAAATCAGAGATACTACAAAAAAATAGAAATACAGACAAATATCCCTGATGAAGATAGACACAAAAATGCTCAACAGAATGTTAGCAAACCAAATTCAAAAGTACATTAAAAGGACTATTCAACATGACTAAGTGGGATTTATTCCAGGAATTCAAGAACAGTTCAGTGTCTGCAAATCAATCAGTGTGATAGACCATATTAATAAAAGGAAGGATAGAAACCACATGGCCATCTCAATAGATGAATAAGCATTTGACAAAATTCAACATTCATTAATAAAAACTCTCAACAAAGCAAGTATAGAGGAAACATATCTCAACATAAAACAGGCCACCTATGACAAACACAGAGCTAGCATACTCAAATGGTGATATGCTGAAACCTTTCCTCTAAGATCAGGAACAAGACAAAGATGCCCCCTCTCATCACTTTTATTCAACATAATATTGCAAGTGCTGGCACATCAGACACAAATAAGGCATAAGAGGCATCTCAATTGGAAAGGAAGAAGTAAAACAGTGGGGAGCCGGATATGCAACAGCCATAGCAACTCCATCTTAGGCTCTCAGACTCCATCTTGAGAAGCTGAGTTTCGAAAGTGCACGATCAGTTTCAGTTTCACATTCTAAGAAACAAGCTTGAGTTTCAGTTTCAGTTGGCTTCATGCCAGAGTGTTCTCACTCCGGTACGCTGCTTATGTCAGAAGCAACTGAGCATGCGCACAACTCAGTGTGCAATTGGAGTTTGTAGATTGCTTCATTAGCATAAAGGGCAACCAATCAGAAGAAACCATGCCCTACCACACCCCTTCAAATGCTATATATACTTTGCTGTTTCTGCAAATAAATGATACTTGATCCGAAAGCCTGTCTTGTCTCCATTTCTTGTGTCTCTTGTCTCCATATTTTCCAGCGCCCCCTCTCCAGGTACTTCATTGCCGTCCTGCAAGTTGGGACGGGCCACGCCCAGGACATAAAACTGTCACTATTTTTTTTCTGGTTATTTATTTATTCCAATATTATTATTATTATTATTATTTTTTTTTACAATTTATTTTATTTTAGTATCATTAACCTACAATTACATGAGCAATATTGTGATGATTAAACTACCCCCTTCATCAGGTCCCCCCCACCAACCCTATTACAGTCACTGTCCATCAG